>JARHVA010000835.1:1870000-2262500 GCA_037957365.1 Torreya grandis | reverse complement strand
AGAAATGTAAGGCATAAATATGATATTTTCCCCTATTGGATGCATGATAAAAACCTAGGAAAGTTGTCAAGGAATTGTTCATGATATAGATCAATGATACAATTAACCAAATACTAGAGTAAAATAATTGTAATATGAGTTATGTCAAATATACGATAAGTCACAAATGAAAAAATTTAGACATTAGAGTCACACAAACCATGTAGAAAACACATAAGACAATGTTCATTCACGTCAAGCACATAACAAACACATCAAAAACATTGAATATTCACACTAGTCATGAAAACATAGAGTATGCATTCCAAATAAGAGTTTGAAAGGCATTATGAGGGCATAGTAAGAAAAATAATAAACACAAAGTTGAAAACAATTTATATGAGAGACATAGAGAAGAATACCTAGCTTATTAGAATTCATGTGAAGCACATTGAACATAATACATGTAGCTAGTGACACATCAAACACATGAAAATATATTAGAGACATGAGATCATAGCAAGAAAATAAGGTATAGTAAACTATATTGTATACATATCAAAAACATAATGTAATATATCAAGTGAAAATTGTGTAGCATAAAAATAATTAATGAAAGAATAATTTAAATTAGAACAAGGATGTACCCCATGTTTCCTCTAGAGTTTTCTTTGAGAAAATATGTGAGATGTGCTCCCAACCTACTATGAAGTTATTTTCATGAACCTCTAACCTCTTAAAAAATAAGCCCTGTATTTATCTTGACAATCTCATTACTATCATGTATAAGAAGTAATGAATTATACATTCTATCTATAGACATATTATATTAAAAATTAAATGTACACCTTAACATTACTATAATATACCAATACTTTACAATCATCATTTAAGTAGATAAATGAACAAAAATTAAAATACATAATAATCATTGAATTTTATGATAAATTTTTTTAGAACAAAGTCAAATATATGCATTAAAAAAAAGAATCAAACAAGGATCCTTACTCATCTAAAACCTTTATTAAAGTTCATTAAATTATAGCCATGTTTCAAAAAAAAAAAAACCATCATCATTTATAATTTATCATGAGCTTTTAAAATGAAAAAAAAATTAAAATAAATATATTAAAAAATTACAATCATTAGAAAAATGTAACTTTTTATGAATAGAAGAACCATTGTAATAAAAATTCAAAGCTAACACAATCAAAGCACATGGATTTGATAGAAATACAACAAATTTCTAATAAAAATAGTAAAAAAAAAAAAATGAAAAATTGATTCCAGAACAATAATTAAATATGGAGGAAAACTATGAATATTTATATAAAAGGCATAAGAAAATCAAGCAAAAGCTATAAGATGAAAGAATAAAAAGTAACTCAGATTTCAAGTGGGTGAATTAAACACATATTATTAAAATAGAATTATTTTGATTAAAAGGTTAGGAGTCAAAGTCCCATGGAATTGAATAGAATATGGCTGTAATAAATAAGAGTCTTCTCTACCGACCAACTTTATAACTTCAACCCTATTTCTATCCAGGACCAGATTCAATGCATTTTAAAGCTAAAGTCGCTGTCATCCTAACTTTCCAGTCTCTGTGGAAACTAGAAAGCAGCGGCGAACCGTCCCCACTTACCTCTTCAAGAGGGTTTACGTTGTTGGAGGCCCCTAATTTTTCTGTTATAAGAGGCTTAAATTGTTTAAAATTTCTGAGATATTTTTGGTTGAGAAGCTCAGAGCTACAAAAATATTGGCATCTCTAGCTATATTTTGAATTATATATTTAATAGCATATCAAATCTACGTTAAGATAGATCTGTGTCAGTTTAGAATTATTTGAGGGATATATGGAAACGAAAAAGAATGGAATTAGGTGCGCAAGCTGCAAGAGGCAGCGGAAAAAATGTTCAGAGTCGTGTGTGTTGGTTCCTTATTTTCCATCCACAGACCCTGAAAAGTTTGCAATTGTGCAGAGTGTTTTTGGAACCAGTCATGTCGTCAAAACTCTAAAAGTAATTGCATGACCATTTATGTTTTCCTTGTTGGTCTCTTTTGCTTTAGTAGTGAAACTAATGGATATGATCATGTGGTGGTTGTGTTGTTTTAGGGTCTTGAGGATTATGAAAGAGCAGATGCAGTGAATAGCATGGTGTATGAAGCCAATGCAAGGGTGAAGGACCCCGTCCATGGGAGTACAAGTGCAGTTCATCAGCTGCAGAAACAAATTGCTGAGCTGGAATCTCAATTGGCAGCCACGCAGGCAGAGGTAGCGAGCATGGCTTCGAAGCGGGATGCGCTGGTGTCACTCCTCGTCGATGAATGTCATGTTTTGAATCCAACACAACAAAATGATGATGTAATATTAGATAACGTGGATCAGTTATGGGAGCCTCTGTGAGATCTTTAAATTTGAATTTTCGATGTAAGAGTTAATATAATTGGTGTGTTGCTGTGCTAAGTTAAATACATTCACTGTTTATCACTTTGTCTCCGTGTATATAAATATAATATACCATAACATATCAAATGTTTATCTAAACTTCAATTATGATAATTTTATATCAGATAACATGGATTAGTTATGGGAGTTTTTTGGAATCTTTAATATTAAAGATTTTTTAAATTATTTTTTAAATATATATAAATAGTTAATTTGTTTCGTTAAATATGATGAATATAAAATTTAAATATGATAATTTAATTTAGATAATATGAATCAACAATAAGAATTTTTGTGATATTTTCAAATTTTAAGATTTATTTCACTTTTATTTGTTGTGTATATAAATATAAATAATTAATTTGTTCAATTAATTATAATATATTAAATATTTAATTAAAACTTAAATACAATAATTTAATAATAGATAATATGAGTTAGTTATAATAATTTTTGTAGGATTTTTAAAATTTAATATAGGGTTTGATGGAAAAGTTTATATTATTTATGCTCGAATGCTTTATGTTGAATATAATGTCTGTTTACTACTTTTATATATGATATAGATAAATAATAAATAGTCAATAAATTCAGTGGAACATAATAATAATAATAATATATATATATATATATATATATATATATATATATATATATATATATATATATAATACGATCAATTTATACATAACTATTGAAACAACAAATGTTATAATTTATTAGTATTTGTATGAGCCCATAAATTATAACATATGTTGTTTCAATAGTTATGTATAAGTTGATCCTATAATATATTTATATTTTAATAATAATATTAATATTTATATATATAATTTAAAAAGTATAATGAAAATTAAAAAATCTATAATCTAAATTCAATTTAATAATAACATATATATTAAAAATATTTTTTGTGAAAATAAATTATATCAAATTTTATTATATTTATAAGTTTATTATGAGATTGTTCTTTTTTCAAATTTTAAAAAAGAAAAAAATAAAAGAAATAATTCTATACATATAATATTAAAGAAGAAAATTTTATTAATTAAGATCAAATATCTCTAAAATAAAAATGCTAAATCATAAAAATCTCTTAAAAAAATTATACTAGTCTCTAAATAAACATTTATATTTATATAATTAAAAAATATTTATATACAAAATAATCTACTTCAAAAAAAAATTAAATATAAAATAATCCACTTCAAAAAATGATATGATATCTTAAAATTATAATATTTTCAATTTAGTTCTTTTAAAATTATAATGTATCCCCTCTATTTTCCATTCTTATAAATTTATAATTTAAAATGAGACACACTGAATAATTAGAAATGTTCAAAAGAAATATGATATAATATGATTAGCATCCTTCTTTTTGATGTTAATATGAAGTTGTCAAATGTTTAAAAAATATATTGCAGCAGACAATTCTGCATGCACCACCGTTTGAAAAGAGAACCTAAAAGTTTTATCAGTTGGTACTTCGAGGATTGTTTTTTCAATGGAAATAAAGAACCATAGCATTTTAAAATTTACATTTTTTTTATAATTTTTTTTTGGTGAAACAAAGAAAACCTACTTTTCATTTTTTTTATAATTTTTTTTGAAACAAAGAAAACCTAGTTTTCAAAAGAAAAATTATATTTTACTTTAAAAAAATTTAATTTTAATAATTTAATTTGAAATTTTTTTTTTTTGAAATTTTTTTTTGTATATTTTATATATAAAAAGTTAATATCTAATAAATATTGAAAGGGTTGTAAATTAATTAATAAGGATGATAATTTGTTATACCATTTATTAAGATACAAATCTTTTGATATCATATAATTGTTGAGTCAAAAGAACATTTTCATAATCATTGGTAGGATATGAGAAAAGAGATCTTTATTTATGACATGACATTTTTATAATCATTGGTAAGATACAAATCTTTTGATATCATGTAATTGTTGAGTCAAAAGAATATTTTCATAATAATTTGTAAGATATGAATATTAGGGTTAGAGAATGCACTATTCATATTTTACCGATGATTATATGAGAAATATGAATTACAACACAAAAATATAATCTTAATACAAGCTTAACATGTCAAATAAAAATATATATGAACCCAAAATGTCAATATGGAAAGAGAGTTTAAATACTTTTAAATAATTTCACTTTTATTAACAATTTTTTCATAACTACAAGCATGTACAAATACTACTAATCTATTTTTTAATAATTATTAGTTATTTTGAAAAGAAGTGTCATGTCATAAATCTGAAGATGTATCAAAAATATTTGTGATCCCTATAGGGGATCCCAGTAAAATGTCATTAAAAATGTGAGGTAATGTGAGATGCAAGAGCAATGGTTGGACATTTCATACGATTGATGTAGATTTGATAATTCTAAAGTACATATATTTATAGAAATTTAATAAGAGATAGTACATTTAGCGATGGTGAGAGTGAGTGTGTAACATGATAATGCCATCAAGTTTCATATTGTTTTAGAAGATTTTTGAAGAATTTATTAAATATAAGACCTAAAATATAGGGAGGGTCACATCCCCATGTTATTAGAATTAAAAATACGAACCTAAAAGGTGCAAATATACAAAACTAGTTGTTAACAATGCCCTAAGGCCTAAATAATAGTCATAAGTAATAAGCCTAATGATTTTTGAAAAGTGGGTAGTCTACCCTTAAGTAATAAAATTGATTCAACAAAATCAACAATAAAACTAATTATACATGGTTTCCCCAGAGCATAGTTCCCAAAATCAAGTATATGTGCTAATCTCAAGTGTCATCTCAATAAGTAGTATTGCTATGGGGAAGGAGAGCATAATCCAAGCACTTTTTCACACCAACCACAAACCAGTGGTCTTCCATACTGATCCCATTAGGAAATGGCCCTCCCTTCATGGATGAGTAGATAGTGATAGTCAAAGAATTTAGAGAGACAAGCAAGTACCCATGTGTTGTATGATTTTTAAACTAAACATACAGTGTATCATAAAAAGTTATTTTATTGTAAATTATCATACAAAAATGTAAATCATACTTATGAAATGATAATGTCTCACTAAACATACTTTGACCGAAAGTTTTATGAATAATATATAATAATAATTTAGATAAATCAAATCCATACACATCACTTGATTAGACTACCTTTATTTATCATTGTGATACTAGTAAGCCAGTGAAGTCCATCTCACTCCTTACTCTGTATCTGCAATATAGATTGGTCAAATACAATTCAACCAAAAGATTAATTTAATTTACATCCTATTATAAAACACAACATACATCATGCTAAACATAGGAGTAACCAAAGAATATATTTATTCTATCAAACATATGAATGAATCTTACATTATTTTATATCCCATACTAGAAATAATGAATACAATTTATATCACCCAGATAAATACACATTCAAATGCAAATTTTCACTACTATAATTAATTTTTGACATACTACACCCCATTATAACCCATATTAACATAGTCTAGTATTTTAAGACATATAAAGTAGTCTTGAAAACATGGAAACATATATATCTTTATAAGTAACTAGATATAATGAAGTAAGTCAAAGTTCTCATAGAATAAAATAACATACCATTATAGCATTTTTTAAACTCTTAAATATTGCATACATGCACATACTAAGTCTTACCAACCATTGTAGAAACCACTATTCATAGAAATAACCAACATGTATACAAAAAATTAGTCAAATGTAGATGTAGGTCTAGGCATAACATTTATAGTATGTACCATCTTGGTATAATATACATTTATACTTTAGTAGTCTATGATACTCCATACTATCATAGGTTCTTAACTACGTAAAAACACATATCTCAAACTTACGATTTCAAGAATAAAATGATCATATACATGGTAACAATCAAACAAGTATGGGGTTATATCAGATAGGTATATTCTAAGTTTAAACTGCTTACTAGCATTAAAATAAGATAACTTCATAATCATACATCTCGATGCACCAATATATGCTAGATATAATCAAACACTCTCATAATCATGTTTTGAACATAAGTGCTCAATATTGGATACATATAACTAACAGTCAATCAATTTTAGAGAAATAGAGAACTCATAAACTCATTACAACATTCATTTAAATATCTCATTCTATTTTCTATAAAGATATTTTAATATGGTTTAGTTTTGGTCCTTCAAATACCTAATGATTAGATAAAATCATACTTCTAGATATGAGCTTACAACAATTTTCATTATGTACTTATGTTACATACTTAAATCCCTATGTAGATATATTTCCCATATGTACATCCTTATACAAAATAACTACATTCCCATAAGTTATCGCATTGTAAACACCCAAAAATATTTATGCAACTATAACATTGACAACCACATGAGATTCTAAATAATAATTCCATATGACTCCACATCTAATACTACCATAAAAATAATTTAATTTAATATCTCATCATGTGGATCATTTTCATACACTAGAGTAACTATGTAAGTATGCTTTAACGCCTATTCCTTATAGAATAATGTTATAATTATGAAAATATATAATTCACGTATCTAAACTACATATATAATACATGATATATCTAGAAATATTTGATTCATCAATACAAATAATTTGTAATACATTTAATAACACATGTTTGATGAACTAGATGACTATATCTACCCTTATACCTATCACACATCCAATTTAGTCAAAAAAAACATTTGTATTATCCTTTTTTTAGCAAACTAAGGCTATAATTTTCACTTATAGAATATCACTGAGTTTACACAATATAAACCACCAGTTTATGCAATCTTGATATAGATAGGAGTATACATTGAAGAAGTGATTACTTAGAATAAGAATCTAATAAAGCATTCTTGGTTTGTCACATATAAAATGCTTATCCATTTAACCCTTAAATCTATCTTATAAACATATCATATATATGTAACCTAGATTCACTTAATACACAACATGCATCCATATGTCATATTCATAATTAAGTGATATATACATATATAATGACTCTATAAACTAATAAAAGAATAACATGGCTTCTACTAATTTTTTTGTAAAAGTGCCCAATTAACTAATGGATATTTAGCCATAACAGTAGCACATATATCACTTTAAGATGACATTATCCTTATTTCTAGTTAATAATTTGATCAATTTAACTTATGATATTATTCCTATATGTATCTTGATTTATTTACCAAACTGAATCATTTTATTCCTTTCCAAATCTCTATAACTAACAATATCATATTTTAAATCAAATAATACCCTATAATCTAGTTTATAAATATTCCATTGTTGATATATTGGTTATATACTAGTCTATTCAGTTTAGCTTGGAACTATGTATGCACAGGTTCACAATACATATTAGTGACTTAAAAAAATATGTTTCTCACAATTAAATAATGTTGTGAAGTGGTAATAATTTATCATCTCGAGCTATGATTGCGTATGCTTGGCATTCGCACTTACTAGCCTCCCATTAAATTGATTTATCTTTTATTTTCAATTTTATTAGGGAGGGAGGAAGGCTAAGGAAAAGGTCAAGGTTTTTCTAGGTGTTGGTATTTGGTGGCCCACCTAATCATAGAGGGAGAGCTTAGACAACTCTACCAATTTATTACCTCATTAAATGAAAACTAATGATTCTAAAAATATGGCGACTATACTATCTAGTTATCTTATAGGTTTTAACCATGGTTGCTTGAATATATAGAAATTGCCTCAATTATTATTTTATACATGTTAACAAATCACTTCAAGATTTTTTTTGTTATTTTTTAAAATATGGTATGAAGTTAAATACAATCACCACATATTTCTACCAAGGCTGGGTAAACATATGTTTCATTGAAATTACATATTTACATTAATGACACAACCAAGTAACATAGTGACTTAGAAAAGTAACATAACGACTCAACTGGAGAAAAATAGTTGAAATTATAGAAGCTCTATATGAATATGGATGCCATTAATTAATTATTGGTATACTTACTAAATCAAATGTATATAACTAAAGTTACTATGCATCAGATTTTCAAAGAACGGTGATGCCATATGGCTTTTAGGGTAGTTAATAATTAGTGTTGTGTCTCTCTATTTAGAGGCAATAGTTTAATAAATTATCACTATGTCATTTAAGGCCAATCACACTCTCTCTCACACACACAAAAGATAAAAAAAATCTATCAAATAGAAATTGGATGATTAAAATTCTTTCTGCAATTATTTTATTATTTCTTCTGTAACTATTTAAACATTCATTTTAACCATTCAGTGTGGAAAATTAAAAACAATACCTAATTGACAACTTGGTAGTATGGCCTTGCTACATGCTACTTTCTTCCAATGCCTCCTTTCTCCTTCTCTAGCTTCTCTTCTTTTCTAACCCCCCCACCCCCTTTTCTAGCTTCTCTTTTGAATTTTCTTTTATATGAAAAATGGTCGTAGATCTAATTGTTTTAAAGATTCTTTTGTTTTTATGAGTTTTTTTAAAATCAATATCTTTATTTATTTATTTATGGCTTTTTTTTTAATTTCCTCTTTTTTTAATTTTTTTGTTTTATTCTATTTTATTCTTATTTTATTAAAATCTTTCCCTTTTCTCAAAACCATGATATTTAATTAAATCTCACACATTTTATTTATATTGCCTTATTTGTCTTGCTTTTGCAGTTATATTCACCTAATAAAATATATTTTCTAAATAAATTAACATTTTTAATATACCAATATCCTAATAATAAATTCATAAATCAACAAATTCAAATTTGTTCTAATTGTACAAATTACAATACATTAATGTTTATGAATATGACCATCACACAAACACCTCATAAGAGTTCCAAGTAACCATTAAGCTAAACCAATCATGAGCAAAATATTCAAAATGCAAATAATATTAAACTCACTAGGCTAGCTATTTTTTTATGCATATATTCATGAATAATTTATACAATGTGTGCAAGTTTCTTGTATGTTCTTTATCATCCTCTGACGTCTCCATCTATATCACTTATTAGAGATATAATCATTGAGAGGGGGGAGGGGTGAATTAGTGAGCCTAGATAATCCAACTTCAATTTCAAACCTTTCAAGCCTCTTAATCAATTACCAAAAGTATTCATGAAGCATACACATCATTCATAAAAATGAACAAGAGAGACAATGCAAGATTAAGCATATAACACATGACATATGTGGGAAACCCTCTTGGGGTAGAAAACCCACTGGAACATTCAATTGGACTACTATCCTATAATAACAAGAACCAATTTAGACCAGCTCAAGGAACTACCATCCCTTATTTTAATGAGATGACAATCCCACAAGGAACTTCTACACCTATCTAGCTGAGTAACCATAATAACAAGACCTTTATAAGTTTTCAATTTGAAAGGAGGCTGCAACCCCCTAGATGTTGAGCAGCCACAACAACACATATTAATAATTTCACCTTTGAACTGATGTCTTTAGCATTGAATGATGGACCTCTGATTATCACACTTCACCTTTTGAATAATAAATTTGTCACCACAACTACAACATAGCTAAATGGTCATACACATAGCCATAAATATTCTATACTCAACAATCCATCCATTGAGCACATTTACTCTCCTTCACCTCTCAATGCTTTGCTTTAAACCACACATATAAGTCTCTCATAAGTCTAGAAACCATCATCTTTGGTTTCACTATTTATGGAGAATACATGGTTAACAACACCTTGATTGGCCATTAGGAAAGCCTTAATACTTAAGGCATCTCTTACATCAAGACATAACTCAAAAAAATCAACATAGATCAACTATATCACCCATGGGTCACCCTTAAGTAGCTACACCTTTCAATTAGACCTTTGTAGCTCTTATAGGTCTCATGGAGACCTATTCACAAATTTAGCACTTCATAGAGAAAAATAGAAACATAAGACCACTTCCAAATGTATAAGTCCACTCTACATGACCCCTTAGTCATCTTCACATGATCATAGTCATCTCTGCTCACATATATGTATGCTTAATCAACTCAAACACTAACTTGGTGCAAAGGAACATCATGAACAAACACACGATTAACTTCTTAAGCATTGTTCATACTCAAGATAAATTTATCACACCTCCAAAATATAAATATATGATCCTTATGGAGTCTACAACAATATCAAATGGCTAAGTCATCATGAAACATTGAAACAACATCAACATAAGCTAAATTATCCTTCTTGGGTCACTTACAATTCAGGCACAAAAACACATTCAACTCTGAACCTTCATAACTTTGAATTTACACACTTTCATATCATCAAATATATATTTCCAAATGTAACTTGGAGTACACTACAAATTATATTTTTTATACCATGAGAAATTTTGTATGTATCAAAAGATATGGCCAAAATATAGAGCACTAGTTTTTCCTTTATTAAATTTAAATGGTCACAGTTAAACTTCAGTCACTATGATCGCATCTCATGATCTTGTGTCTTCAGATTAAATGTGCACCATTGATATTCTTTGAATTTTAACACGTAGTGTGTGAATTCCCAAATGTTAAACTTTAAATATTTGACCTCATCTCGTACAATGAGGCAACTTTGACCTCATATTCTCGATACATTTCTTCGATATTATCCTCATTTTAGTCATGATAGACAACTATCACTTTGATCTCTTAACTTTAATGCACACCATTGACATTTATTAGTAAAAACACCCACTCATCATTGATACTTTGAATAATCTTGATCTTTATCTCTACTTGACATTAAACTTCAAACAGTTGACGTCATCTCATTCAATCTTACAATATTGACTCAACACACATCATCAATCTTTGCATATCATCTAGGTCCTTATCATGTAACATGCACCATTAGATCAATTTTTATGATCACTCATGAGTCATAGGATCTCCATTTGGTCTTGGTCTTTACCCTTCACAAATTTGGCTAAATATGGGGACCATTGTAAACTACCTAGAAGGCCAACTTTGCTCCTTAATAACTTTTACCTCGATCAATATCATGACCTAAAACATGAGCCACATGATATTATCACATAGGAGAATCTAAAATTTTTTAAAAATAATTTTTAAACTTTCCTACATTTTAGATATAATGCCATTAATCTTCTCACTTAGATTTTTTTGCCACAAATCCAACTATGCGAATAACTGTCTAGAAGGCCAACTTTGCACATGCATATCTTTTGATGCACTTCATCGCATGACTTTAAACTTAGCAAAAATCAACTAGGCATAAACTAAATAAACCCATATGATTATTTTCTCTTCACACCTTCACAAATTCAAAATATAACATAAAAATGGCTACTGAGCTTTTCTTGCCATATTGTAAATTTGGCTAAGTATGGGAAAACATTGTCAAACTGCTTAGGAGCCCAACTTTGTACACACATATCTTTGGTTTCACTTCATCAAATGACTTGATACTTATGCCATATAAACTTTGGACTAACGTGATCAAAACCATATGACCAACTCCCCCTAACTCATCCACATGTGACAATGGTGATGTTAGCAAACTGCCTACTCTAATTTTTTACCATTAGACTCAGAATGTCTAGATAAAAATAATGATCAACCAGATTGAATCAACTCATGCGCGCACACACACACACACACACACACACACACACACACACACTTAAATCATTATTTAATTCTGATAGGACCACTTGTACATGATCAATACCTTAGAATCATCCCTAATCATCTCAAACCATACAAAAAATGAAGATCAACCAAGCATACTAGGGCAAGCACATTTCACACTTTACCATTGTCACTTAGATTATCAATACACTTCATCCACTAACCTAGACACCTCCATGAATTCATTTAAAAATATCTAAAAATCCTCCCCTTTGTCATTGATGTCAACACCCATTATATTGATGTCAATACCCATCATATAGCTCACCTTCCTTCTCTTTCTTTAAGCACTCTCAAAATAAGAACTTTTCCCCCCTTTGACAAAATGACAAAGTGGGTACCAATTGATCATGAGGACCTGAATATACTATCAATTGGAGAAGACTATCTTATAAAGATAGTACAAGTTCCCCCTTACCTTGATCTTATGTCTTCTTGCCTTGATAAGTGGCTCTTGCTCCATACCAACACTCTTTATCAACCAAGAACTACAACCAATGCATAAAAAACACACAAAAAATTAAAATCTGATCAAACATATCAAGAAACACACATAACTAGCTCTTTTGGAAAACATAACATAAGACACTCGTCTTCTTATTAGGCCTTTCTAGGCTCCTTATAGCCCTACCTAAAAATTGTAGAGCCCACAAATTTTAGTAGATGCACCTTCCAAACCTAAAACTTCATATCTAGATCACTCTCATATACTCCCTTAATCACACCAATTTTTATCACTTAGCTTATCCTCTGCAACATACTTTCTTCACAAACCAACTTGCCAATTAAGCCTCCAAATTGACAAAAACATGATTAACTTGGGAACCACAAACCTTAAAATCTATATGAATATTGATTTTATAACCCATTTGGCCCATTAAACCTATTAAGAAGCCTCAAACTTTAAATCATAAGGCAAACCAATTTTTTAGCATAGCTCAAAACCCTAAAATCTCAAAACAAATGAAGTTAACAAACGTCCTTCTGGTCAATGTCCACCTCTAAAAATTATTGAAAACTTGGAGTAACCATCACATGCTTCTATACCAATATTTGAACCCCCATATATTTTGTAATAATGACTTCCTATTACCCATTTTAGGCATGCTTGCCCTTAAGCCAAAACTGAGTAAATTAAGAGTACTAAAAAATCTTCAACTTCACTTCAGCATACCTTCAAAACACAAAAACACTTAGATCACATAAAAAAAAATTTCACAAACCATTTGAGCACCAAAATATTCTTGATATTCCATCAATCTTATTAAACATCCTAGAAACACCTATTCAGACCCTGTATAACAACTCTTTCATAAACCTCTAGAGCAAGCTAATGAACTTATTGCTCCCCCTTAACCAATGATGTTATAATATCAACATAGTCACTATATAGATTTAAATTTTTATCTTGAAAACACAAACTTTCTTCTCCATAATAAAATATGTCCCCTAAGAAGCATAGGCATAGACACCTTACTTCATAATGTCCTATAACAATGTGAAACTAGGAGTTGGTCGCAACTCCTCATATTCATTCTCCTCCTTGGTCCTATAATACTTATAGTTCTTATTCTTATTAATCTTAAAAAAATAAACATGCTTAACCACCACAACATTCTCCTTCTCTTCTATTATTATATTGACAATACATGGAGATAACATAGATTTATGACATATCTTTTCATCTGTATAATCTTCCTTGCAGCTTGGAACCTCATCACTAGGTACTAAAAATTGATGTTATTTTAATGATGCATGATCAACAATGGTAGTATAATTACTTGGATCTATACTCATCTCATAACAAGCCTCAACCAGTACCTTGATCTTCTCCATGAGCTAGGTCTCTTTATTCATAACATGAGCAGGCAATGAGATCCTTTGTCACTCTTCAACTTATGAATGATTCTCCACCATAGAAAATAGATTACTTATACCAAAAAATACATCATGACTAATATTTACCACCTTTGGTTTTGATTAGTTAACTTGCCTTCTTGAACTCATTTTGACTTCATGGCCTTTCCTTGCAGAATCTAACAATGTGACCAATCTTTTCATAGTTGTAGCAAATAATACTCCTGGGTGAAAACATATTTTGTCTTATATTATTTGGATATAAAATTACAATGTGTCCTATGTCAGGAAAAACATAAAAAAACTCCTCTTTTTGAAGAGGACTCACCTTGACTAACCTTATGTGGATAATGGTTTATAAAGTGCCCCACAACAAGACAGTTGAAGCACTTAACTTTATTCACACCTTTTGACTGATGACCCCCGTCATAGTTATATGAAAAATAATTTATAATAGGTCTCTTAAATTCTCTATCTCTAAGACCAAACTAATTATGTGTGTAACAATAGCCATTAAAACTTGCATACCTCATGACATTAGGCTATTTGACCTGATTTGTTTTGAATTTATTTACACCATCATTTCTTGACTAATTGGTGACCTTCAAGGGATGAACCACTTTTCTCTCATTGAAATTTTGGTCAAATTGAGAAGAAACATTGGAATATTCATTAAAACTCAATCTAGATTTGTCACTAGCAAAATTTTGACTATTTATGAGATTATCCAGATCATTGAAACTCTTATCAAACTTCAAAAATGATTTCACCTTGCTTGTATACTTCTTTAACTCATTTTTCAAAGACTCATTTTTAGAAACATACCTTGAACATTCATCTTCTTTATTTTTTAGGCTTGTAGATAAGATTTCCAATTGAAAACTAAGATGATTAACTATATTTTCATGCTCTTTGGTGTCTTCATTCATTCTTGCCTTATACACACTAAATTACTCCTCATAGTCTTTAAGTTGAGACTTCATCTTCTTGATAATCTTCTTCTCAATCTTCAATTCTTTAATAATATTTATGAATGTAGTCTCATAGTCCACCTCATCTTCATCATCATTTAAATCACTCCAAGTAGACTCTTTTTGATGTGAGCAAATTCCTTCCTCAGCTATGAAAAGAGCTTCATCTTCAACAGGATCATCATATTATGATCATACTTTGAGTCACTATCTTCACTTTCATCTAATGAGCTACAATCTTTATTAGTGTAGAGACTCATCCTATTCTTGAAGGACTTCTTATTTTTATTATACATTTTGAATCCTTTCTTCTTGTATGTCTTTTTATCTTCATCTTGGTCTTCACCATGTACTTAATCATCATGCTTATGAGGGTACTTTATAGCAAAATATCCTATCTCTCCACAATTGTATCATTTGAAGGTTATTTTACCCTTATACTTACCTAAACATGTTTTCAATTTCTTTGTAAAAAAAGCAATTAGCTCATCCTCATCAATATCAAAAAATTTATCCTCCTTGGATTTATTACATAGGAACTTATTATTAGGTTTCATCTCTATCTTGAATGATGTTTCCTTCTTCAATGGTATATCATCATTTACTCTCATTTCATATGCAGTAAGAATACCATGAAATTCATCCATCTTCAACTGAGTAATATCATGACATTCTTCTACATCAAACACTTTTGGATCAAAATTGAGGGATAGAGACCTTAATACCTTTTGAAGTTCATAATCTCCAATACCTCTGATGATGTTCATAATCTCATCAAATCTCTACTGAAAGGATGCCACATCATCTTCCTCCTTTATTTTAAGACTCTCTAATTATCTTCGGTGAGTCTACAACTTTGCCAACTTAACCTTTGAGTCTCCTTCATAGATTATCTTTAATTTATTACAAATTTATTTTGTCGATGTACAATGGATTACCTTTGTGTATTCATTCTCTGAAAAACCACAAGTGATAACATTTATTACCTTGGAATTATTATCAAACAACTTCTTATCTTCAACACTAGATGGAGGAATAGAAGGTGCAAAATATCGATCCACAACAAATTTTAAAATGTCAACCCCTAAGTACATGATGTATGTCCTCATTATTACACTTAAAAAAGCATAATTGGATCTATTGAACATCAATGCTTGCTTAGTAGAGAAACCTCCTTGATGACTACTCGTATTGTACCTTAGATCACCTCAAGATGTCAAGCCTTTACTAAAGGACCTAATCTAATGCCAATTATTAGAGGTACAATAACTAAGAGCGGGGGTGAATTAGTGAGACTAGATAATCCAAATTCAATTTAAAACCTTTCAAACCTCTTAATCAATTACTACAAGTAGTCATGAAGCATACACGTCATTCATAGTAATGAACAAGAGAGACAATGCAAGATTAAGCACATAACATATATGGGAAACTCTCTTGGGGGATAAAACTCATTGTAACATGTAATTTGAATACTATCCTATAGTAACAGGAACCAATTTAGACCAGTTGAAATTGATCAAGGAACTTCCATCCCTTATTGTAGTGAGACTATAATCCCACAAGGAGGTTCCACACCTATCTAGTTGAGTAGCCACAACAACTAGACCTTTAGAAAGTTTCACCTTGCAAAGAGGTTACAACCCCTAGATTTTGAGCATCCAAAACAACACCTTTAAACAACTCCATTTTTGAACTAATGTTTTTAATACTTGATGATGGACCTCTAATTATCACACTTCACCTTCTCAATAATAACTCTATCACCAAAACAACAATATGACCAAATAGTCATACACACAAACCTTAATTTGATCTACTCAACAATCTATCCATTAATCACACTTACTCTCCTTCACATCTCAACCCTTTGCTCTAAACCACACACACAAGTCTCTCACAAATATAGAAACCATCATCTTTGGTTTCACTATTTAGAGAGCATATGTGATTAACAATACCTTGGTTGGCCATCAGGCATGCCTTAATCCTTAATTCATATCTCACATCAAGACACAACTCAAAACAATACACATATATTGGCCATAGCACCCATGGGTCACCCTTAAGTAGCTACACTTTTTAATTAGACCCTTATAGCTCTTATAGGTCTTATGGAGACCTATTCACCCATTTAACACTTCATACAACAAAATAGAAACATGAGACCACTTTAAAATGAGTATGTCCACTCTACATGACTTATTCTCAAATGATCACAATCATCTCTTCTCATCTCTATGTATGCTCAATCAGCTCAAACACTAACCTAGTGCATATGAACATCATGAATGGACACATAGTCAACTTATTAGGCATTGTTCATACTCAAGATAGTTTGATCAGACATTCAAAATCCATATAAATTATCCGTATGGAGTCTAGAACACTCTCTAATAGATAAATCATCATTAAACATCGAAATGGTATCAACACAAGCTCAATTATCCTTCTTGGGTCACTTATAGTTGATGTATAAAAACACAGTCAACTTTTAACCTTCATAACTTTGACTGTACACACTTTGAGATAATAAAATCTATATTTAAAAATGTGCCTTGGATTCCTATATAAATTCACTTTTTATACCATAGCAAATATTTCTTGTATCAAAATATATGGCCAAAATATAGAACACTAATTTTTCCTTTATTAAATTTAAATATTCAAATGTGAATAGTCATAGTTAAACATTGGTAACTATGATTGATTCTCATGCTCTCATGTATTCACATTAGATGTACACCATTGATCTTCTTTAAACTTTAACACATAGTGCACTAATTCTAAAATGTTAAAATTTGAACATCTGACCTCATGTCATGTAATCTAGCAACTTTAACCTCATACACTCCATAGATCCCTTCAAGATTGTCTTCGTTTTAGTCATGATAGACAACTGTCACTTTGACCTCTTGAATTTAATAAACACCATTGATATCTATTATTAAGAAACCCTCTCATAATTTATCCTTGGAATACTCTTGTCTTTATCTTTGCTTGGCATTAAACTTCAAATAGTTGACCTCATCTCATTCAATCTTGCAATACTGACTCAACACACACCATCGATCTCTATGGATCAACTAGGTTCTTGTCATGCAATGTGCACCATTAGATTAATCTATATGATCACCCATAAGTTTTAGGGTTTCTATTTGGTCCAGGTGTTTAGCCTTTGTAAATTTGGCTAAGTATGGGGACCATTGAAAACTGTGTGGAAGGCCAACTTTGCTCATTTATAACTTTTGCCTTGATCAATCTCACAACCTAAAAATTGAGCCATATGATATCCTAACATAGGAGAATCCAACCATGTGTCAAAATTCTCTTTAAAATTTTATGCATGTGATATATATTTCCATTAATCTTCTCACTCATATTTTTCTACCATAGAGCCAATTATGCCAAGAACTGTCTAGAAGGCCAACTTTACACATGTATATCTTTTGATGAGCTTCATCTCATGACCTGAAACTCAGTGCAAATAAACTAGGCACACAATTTAGAAAAAATAATATGATAATTTTATCATCTCACCTTCATATATGTAAAATATAATAGCATCAAAATGCCTACTGAGCTTTTCTTGCTATACTGTAAATTTGGCTAAGTATGGGAAAACACTGTCAAACTACTTGGAAGCCCAACTTTGCACACACATATCTTTTGATGCACTTCATTGCATGACTTGAGACTTGGACCATAATAACTTGGGACTAATTTGGTCACAACCATATGACCAACTTTGATTGACTCATCCACATGTGGCAATGGTGATATCAACAAAATGCCTACTTAGATTCTCTACCACTAGACCCAAAATGTCTAGATGTAAACAATGATCAACCAAATGAAATCCATTCATGACACAAATACTCATATCATTATTGACTTATGATAGGACTCCTTTCACATGATCAATACTTTAGACTCACCCCTAATCATCTCAAACCATGTCAAAATGGAAGATTAACCAAACATACTTCAATCATACAAGGACAAGAACATTACACACTTTGTCATCATCACTTAGATTATAAAGGTACTTCATCTACTCACCTAGACACCTCCATGACATTATTGAAAAATCTCCAAATCTATGTCACCCTCTTCTATGATGTTGTCCCTCCATCACACTCTTAGGGAAGGACTATCTTGTATTAACCTCACAACAAAATAGGTAGTTAGACCATAACAGTCGATATATATATATATATATATATATATATATATATATATATATATATATATATATATATATATATATATATATATATATATATCAACATGATAATAAGGTAAACATTTAATTACATCTAACTCATAGCATTTTGATCATATAATTTAATCAATATCCTATTGTCTCATAACAACGTGTGTGTGTGTGTGTGTGTGTGTGTGTGTGTGTGTGTGTGTGTGTGTGTGTGTGTGTGTGTGTGTGTGTGTGTGTGTGTGTGTGTGATCATAAGGTAAATATTTACTTAGATCTAATTCATAACATTTTGATCATATAATTTAATCAATATCCTACTGTCCCATAAAAACATATATCTCATAGCTTAGTTATAAATAGCCAAATCTAAATATATTAACTATAGATATCCATAGATAATCTAACAAGTTTATCTGGTGAGGAATCAAGATGTAACAAAATGGGACAACTTAGCTCTCCAGACACTCTATTTCTAGTTGAGGTAGGATACTCCCAAGTAAAAAATTAAAATACAACTACATAGGAACTTCTGAACTAAAAATCATCCAAAAATCAATTGGTAATAGTGTGGCACTCTTCTAATTTATTGATCTCATTAAGAAAATAAAATTGATCATTTATTATTTTTTACCCCAAAGAGTCATCAATAGTCTAGGTCACTCTCATCAAACTTTAATTACCCAAAATCCATACATCTATGTGGATCAAATTGGTAAAACATGGAGGTCGATTGAGAAATCTAGGCAAACAAGAAAGGCCCATATCAATATTAGGAGAATTTAGTTTCAATCACAAGAAGACACATAACCCATTAGAACATTTTTATTATGAGTTTTGGATGAGAAGTGTGTGGAAATGGGGGTCATGGCTCAAACATAGATAAGAGGATGGAAAATACTTAGTATCATGTAAATGAGAACTAGTGAATATGATTGCATATGCTCCTATGAATTGAGAGCTAACAAATAAATTATCCTGTGAGAACTGTGATGAAGAAAATTGTAATGGGAATCAAAATGCAAGAAAAAAAGGATATTATCACCTACAACTATCCCAAATTTCAACACAACTCTGATTGGGAAAGTAGATAAAGAGGAGTGAAAACAACAATGAAAATATGTAATTATACATTTAATATGTAATCCAATTTACCTCCAAAATATAGTTGATATGCCCTAAATGATAAATAGATGCTTGATGTTTGATTTGCAATGTTGGATTACCATATGATTCAAGACCTGGAGAGAATAATAGTATGATTTTAAGGATTTGTTTAGGTAATTTGATATCATGAAGGATTGATCCTTGAATTTATTCCCACAAGTTAGAATTTACTTGGAGATATGGTTTTTTATATATAAGAATGGAGGGAATTTTATAGGAATATAAAATTACAATATAATATTAGAGAGGAATGTGTGTGGAAGATTATATATAATGTGGAGAATTTTATAATCCATTAGAGATGAATAATGAAGATTAGTTTGTGATTAGGTGGAGATTAATAAGTGGATTTATAGGAAAGGCTAGTGGGGATAAGTGAGGGTAGGTGGTAAGGAATTTCAAATTCTTTAAAATTTGTGAGGATTTTATTAGGGGGAAAATAACATGTTAAAAGATGATTAATTGGTGGAAAGGTTAGATGGGATGAGGGATAAATTTAGCATTATGTAGAAAGTGTTAGAATGGTGATGCAAGGATAATAATAGTATGATTTTAATGTGTGATGATGATTTTAATAAGATAATAATATGTCTCACCTTTGGGCATAAAGAGACCACATACACTTCCAAATTATCCTCAAACTATCTTGAGTTTGGGTCATTGATATTAATCAAATGAATTTGTTTTAGATTATATACAAAGATTTACTGCATATACAATTTTTAAAAAAAAATTAAAAATCAATAAGTATTTTTTAGGATTTTTTTGAAATTTTTTATGGCCAAGTCATGGGAAACAATATTATACTTTAACCTTGTTGAATTCTTTTAGATTTATATATTTTTACTTTCTTTGAAAGGACATTGTGACTAGAAGAAGAATAATGGTCTTTTAAAGTATATATATGGTCATGGATGTCAGTAAATAAGAGGATAGATGATACCGCATCAAGGGGTTGTGTGGAGAGGAATGAGAGGTATGGCCACTTGAAAGGGAAAAACTTGTGGGATGGCTAAATGGACATGATAAGGAGGGGATGAGATGTGAGAGTTAGGGTAAAGGAAAAAATTGACTATGGCAATGAGTCACCAATAGATTATGTGCCTATTAAATACATATTTGAGGGAGAAAAAAATGATGGTGTCTTGACCATAGAGTACTCCAAATGGGAAGGAACCATGATAGGATGGTGATAAAAGGATTGTAGATTTAGACATATCCTAGGCAAGGATACATGTTGGGAGAGATGCATACTTGGATTGAATAATTCACTACAATATTTAGACATATCCAAGGTAAGGATTCATGTAGGGAAAGTTACAATCAAAATGGATGATGGGCCATAAAATATAGACATATAAAAGGCAATGACACATTCAAGGGAGAGATATGGTTGAAATGGATGATGGACCATAATATTTATACATATCCAAGGCAGGGATGCATACCAAGGAGAGTTACATCTGAAAACTAGGCATTTGATGAGTGTTGGCAAGAAGGTGCCTAATTTTAGCCCTATCTAGTCAATATCTCATGTTGGGAAATATATAATCCTAACAATGAGATTTTTGATGATGGGTGTGACTCAAAGCATAGGTTGAATAGTGATAAAATGATGTGATGGAGAGGGAAAATAAAGGAATCAAGTGACCAGTGGATGAAAGGGAAGAAGTGAATAGGGTATATGAGTTATCCTTGAGTACTTCAAGTGATTGAGCACTGCCTACCTAGTTTAAAAAGACCTAAGGTCAATGTAGTTCTCCCTAAGAGGGAATGTTTGATTTGAGATGATGAGTTAGACTAGAGGATTAACAATGATGGGTAAATGTATTATCTATTAAATTTAACTTAGATTATGGATGAGTTGGATAAATTATTTGATATTACGTATCAAATGTTGTTGACATGATTTAAATTGAGCTAACCTCAAACACCCCATGTGTCTAAGCACTGCCTACATAGTCCATATGGACCTCAAAATGATGTAGTTCTCATTAAGAGGGAAGAATGATGTGATCGATGAGAGAATATATGGTGACTAGATGAAAGGGATGTTGCAATAGATGTGTTGGATGTGATTGATAGGGATGGATGTGCTACATTACTACCAATCTATGAACTATGATGTGATTAATACTAATGATACCCTAGGAAAATACATGTATGAGGGAGTAAGAGATGATAAAATTGCATCCCTATATGTTTCCCAATCAAATGAGGAACCAATAAAATTCAAATGATGAGGAGATCCACAAGTTATAAAACTATCTCAATTAAGGACACATGCCTAGGAGAGTTCTAGGTCTCAAATTTGACTAATTGGTGGGTAATTGCACATCCTTAAATGATGGACTGATCAATCAATGATGATGGGTGATTTATGGAATAAAATATGGGTAATGGAATAAATGATGGACTGATCAATCAGTAATTATGGATGATTTATGGAATAAAATATGGATGTAATGATTTTCCAGTCTCAAAAGATAGGTGCAGGATATTTAAGAAAGATTTGGAGGAGACTTGAGTGGGTGGTGATTGATCGATTGATTGATATCATAACTCAGATTTGATTGATGTAAGAACTAAAAATGATGGAGGATTTGATATTATGAACTTTAATGTATATAAGATTGGATAGTTGATTGGATTGATGTGAATGATAATGATTGTGAAAGATGAGATAGTGAGGAAGATGGATAATTATATAAAATGATATAATTACATCTAAACTAGCATTAGACAACCCATGTGACTGAGCATTGACTACATTGTCTAAGAATACCTCATGCCAATTTATTTTTCCCTATAAGGGAGTGATGTGATGATAGATGATAAAATAAGTTTGATGATGATGATGATGATGATGATGATGCCCCAAGGTTTCCCTAGTGTGACAGATCAAGATTGATGAGGATGATGGATGTTAGAAAAAAAATTAGATTAGTGACAATTGTGATTGTTTTTGATTAAATAAGTAAGAAAATAAGGTCATGGGCCCTTTACAAATCCTCCCCATAGGTTCAAAAATCCTTTAATGAGGCATAAATGACACACAAATAGCATGCAAAAAACACATACACAACACTACAATAGAAAACAAGAATGAAAAAACATGGGCTAACACACAAAACCAACAAAGTAACAATGGGATATTAGTAGTCCCATATTTGGATAAGAACTTGATGATTTCCATACAGTCACCAAGACTATTCACACCCACATCCCTTAACTTGTTTTTAATATCCTTAACCACAACAAACATGGAAACTGCATGATGAAGAGACTTGGCAGCATATTCAATCATTACTCTCCACTTTTTATGCATTTTGTCCATTTTGGCCTTGATTACCATGACTTCCTCTATCATTGTGACACACTATGAGTAGCTACCTTTACTTTCCTAGCCTTGAGCCTCTACAATATCCTCCTCCATCTCATCTGAGTATGGCTCATTCATTTTAGGAAAATGGCTCATTTCCTTAGCTTCTTGCTCTAACTCTGTGGGAGTCCCATCTTCACCAACCTCAAAAGTGTCTTAAGAAAATTCAAAGTCATCAGAGATGATAATGCCTTGAGGTTTCTGGGATGGGATTCCAATAATATAGTTGCACATGCAAACACCCACACTACCCCAAACCTCTTTCTCAACTAGATTAGGACCTAGGTCCACAACTATCCCTGAATCCTCAGTTCCCCTAAGATCCTCCTTCATAGACTTAACCTTTTTAGACTGAACTTTGCCTTCTTCTACAACAAATTTTTGTCCATTTTTAGTAGACCCCTTCATAGTCCCCTAGTTGGATGTTTCAAACTTACCACCGGGTAACTTAGGGGAATTATCCTTGGAATCAAGGGGGTCCCAATTAGGGTGCTACAATCTTCAATTTGGGCCCCTCCAATAGATTTTTAGGGGATATTTTGGGGGTCTCGACAGATTTCTTGCCTTTAACTTTAAAAAAAGAGAAGGGTGTGATTGGGAGCCTTCCAAAAGGCTAAATTTGATTTGCTTAGGGGAATACAAGGCCAAAAGAAAGTGGTATAATCTCAAGATGAGAACTTGGTGGATGGTAATGAGTGGGAAGTTAGAATTTTTGGCTTGAACTTCCTTAGTTGGATTAATGAAATTCTCTAGAGAAGATAACAAGAAAAAGGGGAAGTTAATTTCCATCTTATTCCTAAAATGGTTGAGTAAAGCATGGTGGTAGTGGTAAAATACCTTGAATCTACCTTCAAAAGTGAAGAACTTCATTATCATGAGACAATTTCCCCCCCACAATGTTGACAGCTTCTTTGTTTCAAATCCTCCATAGAGCTTCATAGCAACATCACCTTCCCTAAAGAAAATCCCCACATTTTTCAGGTCTAACACCCTATTGTACCAACTAATTTTTTTCCCTTTGATGGGGAGTCCCATGGATTACCAATCAACTCCTCAGAGACTTCAAAACTAATACCCCCCATATGGATTTGTCTAAAATTCTCCTCCCAGGTCTCAAAAAACTAACTAGATAGATTCTCATCATGGCTAATCATCTCATCAATTAAAGAAGTGACCTTACCCTCATAGATAATGTGCCAGACTATAGGGTCCTATCTAAATTCCATTGAATATTTTAGCTTAATATTTACAATGTCTCCACCAATATTTGAAACTAGAGAGACACAAAGCCCATGAGACTATTTAAAGCAAAGAGCAATGGAATTCTTTAAAAGATATTCAACAAGATTAACAAGTCCTTTAAATCCTATCAATGACTATGAGATTTTTGAGCTCATCATATCAAAATAATTTTTGAGATCTACATAGCTTTTCCCATGTTAGAACTTAGCCTCGATACTAACCCACATCCTTCAACTCATGCAATAATCACTAGAGATGGGGCATGTTAGTAAATAATTACATGTGATCCAACTTGACCTATAAATGTCCCCTCCTTTAATAATCACTCATCTCCCTACCTATTTGACTTTTCATCACAATAACCTACCTATCTTTCATCCACCTCTTCCACTTCGTTGAGGTCCAGTCAACTACCTAGTCAACGTGGCTTTATTTCCTTAGTTTCCAGGTAAGCCAACATTTAGGCCAAATATTTCTCCTACCTTTAAAAATCCACATGGGTATCTTTGTGTGTTTACTAGCTAGCTCCATGCATTCTTTACTCACATTCCCGTGTCAATTTTTAACTACCATAGTAGTTCTAATGACAAAGTCCTAAATTTGGAATCCATCAGTTCAATAATCCATACGTATATTATCACCTTTCAAGGGGAAGTATTCCACCCAAATCGAACCAAACATGTGGATGGAAAAGATCCTACACCACTTAATCCACATATGTGCTTCCATCTTTGTTGAAAATAATTTGGATATTTCTTGGTAGATTAGATATGGTTCTCCAGCACCACCAACCATTACTATTGCTTCCTAGGTTTGCCATAACATCTACTACTGCATTGTCCTCCCTATAAATTTGGGAGACTTTTTACTCCTCAATATAATTAAGAAGAAATTAGATGTCTCCTATTATATCCACTAGTTTCCAACCTATGTCTGCTAATCCTAGGGTAGAATTAACAATTAATTATGAGTCTCCTTCAACATGAAGTTTTTGAATGTTTAGGGAAATAACAAGTTTAATTCCCCATAATATAACTAGGGATTCTAACTCATTATTGACTTTAATTCAAATTACCCCAAATTATGCTTCTACAAGCATTCCAAAATATGATCTAGTAATGCCTCCTTTACCAGCCACCCCTGGGTTCCCTTTGGTTGTCCCATCAAAGTTGAGCTTAAACCATCCTTCTTGAGGCAAGGTCTATTTGGTGTTGGCCCTAACTATTTTTTTAGAATTATCTACTTGATAAATGTTTGGGCTTATTATCCATTATTCTAATATTCTTTGTTCTTATAGACTTGGAGGGCTTTCAATAGCCTTGAATTTGTTGGTATTAATATTCTCCGCTAGTAGCTTAGAGAATGTCTGAAACACCTCCAAAAGGGTTTTATATTTTTCACTAAAAATTCTATTGTTGTGTTTTTTCCATAATTTTTATGCTAGGTAAGGGGTAATTTGAACCCATAATTCCTTCACTATTGAAAATGTAAATGGGGGTCTCCAATCTCTAACTAGGTCCACCATCATGCCATTAAAAATTGAGGTCAAGTTAAGCCTCTGCATAACTAGGCTCCAAACCTCCCAAGTAAATTTGCAATACAAAATGAGGTGAGTGGTCATTTATTCCTACTTTCCACAGAGAATACATATATTTGTAATTTGAAAGACTCTCTTCTTTAAATTATCTATATTTAGTATTTTGTTATGGATTAGCATCCACCAAAAGAAGTTAATTTTGGGTAGAAGTTTTGGAAGCCAAAATTTCCCCCACAGCCTATCCTTACCAGTGTTTAATAGTAATTTATAGGTACTTTTAATAGTGTAAAATCCATTGTCATTCTTGTCCTAGATAATTTGATCTTTTTTGAGAAAAAAAGTGAACCTAAATTTAGGAAATTCCCCTTAGATTTGAAGGGCAACCTATTTAACCTCCTCCTGATCAAGGGCATAATCTATGATGTTTTTCCAACTCCTGTTATCCCCATTCTTATTAATGTAGTTAGTCACTTTATCCCCATATAAACTACAAACTCTATCCATTAGTCTACCATAATTTAAGTCTTTAAGGGGTAGATCCTTTAGCCATCTATCCTCTTAAAATCTATTATTGCCATCCCCAATATTCCATCTAATGCTTCTGCAAAGGAGACCATAGGTTTTGAGAGTCCCATTCTAGATTAATGATCCTTTAGGAAGACCCTATCCCATTATTCTCTTTCTACAAATATCCCCATTGAGATACTTAGCTATCATGATGTCACCCTAATCATTGTTCCCTTGAATTAGGTTCCATCCTATCTTTGTCATGAGGGCTTTATTTATGAGATGCAATCTTCTTAAGCTGAGGCCTCCCTGATATTTGTGAGTGAAAACCTTTTCCCATCCTACCAGCATAGTCCTCTTCTTTTCTTCAACCCCTGACCATATGAATTTATTTTGTATATGCTCAATCTTCTCAACCAAAAATCTTAGGATTTTGAATAGACTGATGAAGTAGTTAGGGATGCCTTGAAGAGAAGCTTTGAGGAGTTGAAACTTACCTTCTTGACTTGGTAGGGATACTTTCTAACCCACCATATTTATCTATATCCTTTCAATAATTATGTTCCATTAATATGTGGTGACTTTAGAAATCATAAGTAGAAGCCCAAGATAGGTGGCAGGCAATCTCTCACTAGAGCATCCCAATGTTTTAGTGATTTTCTGCTAAAGGTCCTCCTAAGTTTTTAGGAAATAGATATGGATTTTCTAAAAATTAATACTCTATCCAAAGGCCCCTTCATAGGTGTTAAGAAAGTTTTTCCATCTTCCCACTTCCACTATAGAAGTAGTTTTAAACAATATAGTGTCATTAATAAACTATTGAATAATTAATGGCTGGGTTGTGGAAGCAAGCTTAATGCCTATAAAATACCCCTACATTATTAATATACTAGCATTCTTACCCAATACTTCTAATAGCAAGATGAAGAGATAGGGAGAAATGGGGTCTCCCTATCTAAGGATTCTCCTTGAGTGGAAATAGCCTTTGGGAGAGCCATTAACTAGAATAAAGAATTTGACTGTTGAAATACACTCCTTCACCAAGTTAATCACTTAGTCTTGAAAGCCAAATTTCTCAAGTACTCTAATAAAAAATTCCTAATTGACTCTATCATATGCTTTAGAGATATCTAATTTGAATATCATACTTGGGGTTTTGATTTTAGAGATTGAATGAATGATTTCATGGATGGTGATGGCTGCATCAAAAATTTGCTTGCCCAGAACAAATCCTTTCTGACTGAGGGCAATGAGTTTTTATAAAATTAGTTGATGTCTAAAGACCAAAATCTTAGTGAAGATTTTATACACTGTATTATAGAGGCTGATTGGTCTAAAGTCCAACATGGAGGAGGCATCTATCTTCTTTAGGACTAGGACTATAAATGTACTATTCAACTACTATAATATTCTACTTGTCTGGAAGAAATCTTTGGATGCATTCATGATATCCTTTCCAATAACATCCTAGAATGTTTGGAAGAAAGTTAGGGGGAACCCATCTGGGCCTGGATATTTGAAAGCTCCCATTGAGAAGATAGTAGACCTAACTTCCTCCCTCGTAATTAGTTTTATCACTAGGTTATTATCCTTATCATATAAAATGGTGGGGATGGCATCCATAAGGAACTCATTATCTCCTTGTGGGGTGTTGACTTGTTGGGCTGCCAAAAGGTTCTCAAAGTAATTGGAGGCCAACTTCCCTATTTCCTCATCATCTTCCACCACATCCCCATTCTAATTTATGAGCTTACTTATGTATTTTTTATTTTTGTGCCTCAATGTAGACTGATATAATAAGGATGTGTTCTTTTCCCCCTCTTATAACAATTGAATCCTAGATTTTTGTTTCCAATAAAGCTCCTCCTCCTTCAAGGTTAAAACCAATCTTTTAAGAGGGAGTTTTCCAAAGTCTATAGCTCCTCTAATAAGGCCCCCTATTCTATCCTAGTTTGGACTTCTTACAATTGTTCTTTTATTTTTCTCTTCCTGATTAGGACATTACCAAATGTATATTTATTCCATTCATTAAATTTATTCCTTATATTAGCTAGTTTTTGGGATAGTCTATACATAGTTGTTCCCTGGATAGAAATGTTCCACCATTTAACTAGGCAGTCTCTAAATTCTAGGTGGATTACCCACATCATTTCAAATATTAATGGGAAGGGACATTTAGAATTCCTTTCTTTCTAGTTTAACATTAAAGGGTTGTGGTCAGAGCCTACTCTTGGAAGAGCAACCAAAGGAACAAGGTTAACTATAGCCTAGTTGGAAGATATTAAGAATCTATCAAGCTTTACCTAAATAAGGTTACTCCCTTGTCTTATTTTAGACCAAGTAAAATAGTGGCCCTTTAGATCCACATCCATTAGGCTAGTATTGCCTAGAAAGTCCACTAAGTCTACAATGTTGTTAGAGTGGTCTACCAGACACCCCATTTTTTTAGATAGATAGAGTGGGGTATTTAGGTCCCCTACCACCATCCATTTAGTTCTCCCAAAAAATTATCTTTTTTGAGAGATTCTCCTAGACCTCTATTCTCCCACTGTGAGTACTTGGGGCGTAGCCATTGACCAAAGTCCACTAAATATAACTACACTGGAAGGAAATTTCAATATAATACCTTGCATAGGCTACCACCCTCCCCTAAAATTTATGGTTCCATAATGTGGTAATACCTCTTGAAGCTCCAATAATAACATAGTTGGAATTAGGCCAAATGTTTCTCACCACTAGCTTCAAGTTCTCCTCAGACATCTTGACTTCTTGAAGTAACAAAATATCTAATTTATTCATCATGGATGAAACCACCCTAAATATTGTTAAGTATATAATTTTGAGATCCTTATCACCCTCACACTTGGAAATGATCAGAGCACTTGATGGATGGAAACCTCCACTCAATGGGTGAAAATATTCACTTGGAGTAGCACCCATCAGGACCTCTTTCCAACACTTATGTCCAAGATTCATAGCCAAAGTCATGTGACTAGCATAAATCCCTTGTTAGGAGTAGATTTCTTGGGAATATGGGGAGGGGATTAGGTTACAGGTCTCCCTTTAGCTATCACCTTCTATTCCAGTTCCTACCTTGAAACTAGTTCAAATTTGGTCACAGATGTAGATGCAAATATTATAATTATGATTACACGCATGATATATGATTGGAATTAGATGCTTTATTCAATTATTAGATTTTATTTATTTGATTTATAGGTGATTGGTTTATTTTATTTCGATGATTGATATGGATTAGGATAAATTATTTGATGGTGATAGGATGTTGATGGAGGTGGATTTGTGATGTCATGGTCTTGAGCCATTTATATTTTGTAATCATTTTTAATGTAACACTAGGTAATATTCACCATGACATGCATGTAATCATGATGACATTTTACCAAAGTGCATGTTGAGCTAATATAAAATACACAAAGATAAAAAAATAAAGCATGTAAAATTAGCACATGGCATAAGGCACCATTGGTATAAGTAACCAAGATGACATGCTTGCCATATGATTTTATACAACGATGATACAACATAAAATGATGAGACAAAAATATGTAGAAATATATTCACATAATTCCTAACAAAAGATAATGTAGACAAGTAGATGAACATGGATGAGTAAATAGATATATACATAATAAAAGGCATTTGAAAAATTCAAGCATCATAAAATATCATACAAGTAAATCACATAGGTATCTATACACATATTAGATAATACATTATTATTGTGTGATTAATTTATTTTTTATTGTTGTGGTGAAAACCTACAAGATAAGTGGTCAAGATATGAGTTGATGTGATTTGGCTTTATCCCAAGAAACAATATGAGCCATGAGGTTGAATTTGATGGATGAATGTAATCACTTTTTGGAGAAGGACTGATAAGCTTGATTTGATATATTTTTTGACTTGAAATGTGATGGGTAATGAGATTTAGACAAGTTGTCCTTGATAAAAGTTGAATTTAGGTTAAGTGCTAGTTGATTTTGAGATAGGGTAGGGTAATATAAACATAAGTTTCACTTATTTTGTATTGAATAGGGAGCTAAGATTAGCTTGTGATTTGATAGGTGCTAAGTTTTAAACTATAAAAGATGTGATTTGATTAAGTTTTTAAAAGTCATGGTTGATCCTAATAAAGGTTTATTTTGATAAGACTAACTCAAATAAGAGAATAGACAAGATTTGTTGATGTTTAGATGTGTTGGCAATGGTAGGGTTGATAACATGATTTAATAGTGAGGTTGACTTTTGCAAAAGGGGTGACTACGATTTTACTATTGAGAATGCTTATAGGATTGTAATGAGTGATATAAATGAGTTAGACTAAGTCTTATGAGGTTAAAATTAGACAGTAATGATAAATTTCTTTGTAATTTAATATTATCCTTCTGTTAAAATCATAAATTGTTGCTTCCATGTCTCTCTCTTCCCAAAAGCTAATAAAAAATATGTAGTTGTCACCTATTTTCAAAAATCACATTTTAATAACAAATATTTATGAAAATCTAAAAGGGCCACAATAGTATTGTAGAAATTAAAAATTTATTGATTCAATAACTAAGGTTGGAGTTAAATGTACCTTGGGGGTAAAAACTTAAAGTTATTATGCAATGTAGTAGCATGTTTATGGTATTTTGGTAAATTAAAAAAAAAAGGTTTTTGATTAAAATTGTGTAAGAATTTTTTTATAAGTTTTTTAGGGACATTGTATAGACATAAAAAACATTAGACAATAACTTTATAAAATATTTATATTATATTTAATATGTATTAATTATATGATTTTTTTAAGAATATCTTGATAGGAAGCATTCTCTCTGAAATCAATAATATTAAACATGAAATTGAGTTGGGCCTAAGGCTCCATGGAAGATATTTTTTTTTAAAAAACTTTTTTCCACTAAAAAGACTTAACAAGCAAAAGTTCCTTGATTGATATTCCACTTTATGTAGTACATAATTTTTATGTCAACTCAAATCTACACCCTTGTTTTCATGGCCATTCTGTATTTTGATTATGAAATATTTCAATTTTTTGGGTAAAAATATGTAAGATTTACATTGAAAATTTTTGTGGGCATAATGACTATTTATTTAAGTAACATTTTTGTTAAAGTTAAATCCCCTAGTTATAAAGAGTGTTTACCAAGTTTTCCTTATTAGTAGTAGGGAATATTTAGCTTTGCACTAGTTACAAGTTTTAGGAGAATCTAAACATGTGTTGAGGCTACCCAATAGATATGTTGCATTACATATAGTATCCTCAACAAATAATTATAGATGTAACTTTCTTCCCATCTAAAAATGTAAGTGTTACCTTAAATATTATACTTGAGAACACTATATATATGATATGTTCTATGTAGTGTATTACAAATATGTTATATATTTTTGTGAACATTATATGCATGACATGTTGTCATATTTTACAAACATTGTTGTCACCTAAATGATACATACATTGCAATTTTAAGAAAAAAATTAAATATATCTAAATGTTACCTAACAAATCACATCTTGAAAATTTTTTATTAAATGTTACTAAAAAAATCCATAGGTTGTGGTTTCTTAAACATTGCATACATGATATGTTTTAGAGTATTATAAACATTGTTTCAATCTCACCATTACAAATAATACAATTTTATGTAAAATTAAAATATGTATCGAGGCTACCCAATATACTATACATGATATTTTATTTCATAACTTACCAATAAATTAGATGGGTTTTGATTTTGTGAGCATTAAAAATATGGCATGTTGTGGTGCATTGCAAAAAGTATTTTCACTTGAACAACAATTTTTTTATAATTTTAAAGAAAAACCAAATGCTTCTCAGTACTACCCAAAAAACACACGTTGGAAGTTTTGTAACTTATGTTAACAATAAATTGTGTGTGTGTGTGTGTGTGTACACGCACGCTTGGAATTAACTCTCTTGATGTTTTAGGTGGAGAAACAATAATACATTCATACATAATCTCATTAGTATTTAAATTACAACATATATGATAAAAAAATATAAAAATGCATTAAAAATTAAATATGGATCCTACAACAATATGTGGTGTATGTTTGATTTATTTCAACATAGAAAGAATTTCATATCTTTAATAACCTTTGGCTAATTACCAATTGTCCTTTAATTTTTTCAAAAAAAAAACATCTTATAGAATTTTATTTGGGTCATGTCCCATAATTGTTTTGCATATGGCTCATGACTTTTTGAACCTTTTATTATTTTAACAACATATTTTATATTAGATCAGACCTTTGTATTGTCATGCTAAAAAAATTCAATAAAATATTTTTTTCTTCAACTAATACCTTTTTTTTTTTTGTGAGTCTACCATCAAATGTCCAATAATCTATGAGCAACGGATCATCAAGCCTTGTTCTTCTTCCTATGACTTTAATTATATTTTTTCTATTCAAGTTCAAGGTTGTACTTGTTTGAATAATAAATTGGCCTCTAGATGTTGTCTTACTCACTATAGACTCTATAATTACTCTTCTTGCCACATTACCATTTGTGCTTTGATTTTTTTTATCTATTAAATTAAATTCATTACTTAGGTTCTTTACTACTACATTATTTTTTCTCTCTCGATTGCTTGTTATTAATTTTAAGTTATGCATCATAGAGTGCATTTTTTGCATTTTCATCAATTATAAAAATGATTGACATAATTTACATGTGTTTTATTCTCAAATGCATAATCCCATACAATTTGAGCATGACACTTAACTATATATATTGACATTTTACCTTTCATATGTTCTAATATCTTCTCATCTATTTCAATCAAATACCTTAGTGTTCACTAGATTATCCTTGGAGATATAGATTTAGGAGCTACATTATTTCTTAAATTTAATGATGTGGGCATTTAAACCATAGAAGGGATATTCAAGCCTATGTTAATATTAGAATCTATAGGTAAAGTAAATTCATCTTAATTAGGAAAGAGATCAATTAAGGTCATTACATGATGTTCATTATTATAATTCTCAAAAACTTCTTCATGGATAGATGTTTCATTATATTATGTTTCCATATGTTTCATCTTTCAATAAAAATTAATTAGTTATATGTTATACATAAGTTTCATCATTCAATTATGATTGATTAACTTGTATCTGACTTGAAGATGTATCTAAATCGAATTTCATATAGATGGGTATGTTATTTTTAATTAAAATATTACTTGGTGTGGAATAAGTACTTGCACCTTCTCTAGAATCTATTATGTATGCTCTCCTATCTACTTGTATTCTTCTTTTTTTCTCTTTCTTGACTCCAATTTATTAATTTTTTATCCCCTTAATCGATCTTTATCAGTGACTACTCGACCACATGATATATATTTAATCTTAAATTAAGTCTAATTAGGATAAAACTCAAAAAACATTGATGAGTTTATACTAATTGAGACAATGTAAATGAAGAATTTGCAGACACTTGGTTATAAAAAACTAGTTCAAATCTTGTAAAACTTGAAATGTTCAAGTAAAAATCATGGACATGATAATTTTTATGAAATATTTAAGGGACTAAAAAGGGTGTGCACCCTTTTAAATAGAACACACACCCTTTTTAGTGGTAGAAATAAAAAAGTTGATACATTTATTGAGTATTTATCCTTTTACAAAGGGTGTACATGTGTACATCTTTTATAGAAGGATGTGTATCGTTTACAAAGGGCACATACCCTTCTAAAGCATATAAATTTCAATCTCACAAGTTTCTCTCCAAAACTACATTGGTTTTAGGATTGGAAGATCTGAACCTAATGCAAAAACCTTTCATAGATCAACTAACTTGACTTTTACTAAATTTATGTGTTTTTCCCTCTTCACAAAAATATTTGAGTAGACAGATTTATTTATTTTTTAAAAAAATTACACAACTTTATAGGCAGAAGAACATTGTTTGTAAATACGTAAAAAATTTAATATTAAATTATAATTTTTAGTTATTTCTTAATTTATATTTAACATACATCATTATGTTCTATGCATATATCATTGCAAATATATTAATAACATTTTAGTCACTGATAAAAAATTTATAAAAAATTATATCTAAATTATTTACACATTATTGGCTATATTTTAAAATGTGTGGGTGGGTGACTGGGGAGCAGGGGGTGGCATGGGTAGTTAAAATCTAAAATTTGTATTAATACACTTGTAGTTTTGATTTTTTAACTTTATTGACTTGTAAAACTATTTAAATACATTCACGCACACACACACATATTAAGAAAAAAAAATTCCACATTCTTTGACATTTTCTATACCTATATATGCAATTTTATATGAAAATTCATTCATTTAGTTCAAATAAATTTATTTTTCCAGATGCAGTTTAATTATTTTTCAAAAAAAAAAAAATCATTGTTAAAAATGTATTGATTTCATGTACTTTTGTCATTGTAATAAATATATATTGCAATTCATCTTCTAACTTTATTATAAAAAATTATCCAAATATTTCTAAAAGTCTATCAAAATTCAAATATTTTTATTTTCGAAAAACTAAAATGACACTTTAAACCTCCTTATTATCCCCATTTCCATCTACCCACCCTAAATCAACTTTCTCATTCATAACTAAGCCTATCAATGTGGTTTTTTTTTTTTTTTTTCTTATCATTAAGGCAGATTTATGAAAGAATGATCTATATTTATGTTTTATTTCTTCTCGAAACATCACTTTCTTCCAATCTTCCATCAACTTTTCTTTGAATACTTTCATATCTTGAGTTAAGCCTTATTTATGGATTAGGGATTTCACTTTGAACATGTTCTCTTGTATTTCATTTTTTTCTTAAGAAAATTATAAATTATTTTTAGTTTCATTTATTTTTATTTTTATTTTTTTTAGGGACATACATTTTTTATCTAATTATCTTTGAACTCAACTATTCTTTTATCTTTCAACTTTTTCTTTTTGTCCACATTAGCTTAAACTTGAAAAGTTATCTAATTAAATGTGACTTCTTATGTGATAGGAAGGTTTATTGTCCAATTATATCCAAGCTAGCCAAAAAATATATATTTGACTCAAATGAAATATTATGTTGGATCCTATTCAAGATCAGAAGAATTTATCTAATCTTTTTATTTCAAAATATACTTCAGTTATTTATTTTTTCTAAGTATAGGTTCATGATTTTGGATGGACATCAAACACAAAATAATCTTAAGAAAATTAATAAAATTTGAAAGTAGATTGAGATATCCCATCTAAACTTCCCAGATTTTCTAAGGAATATATGGTTGTGTTGAAATTAGTGTACATAAAAGGTAGAGGAAATGCAAGCCAAAATCAAGGCTATGGAAACTAAACATAATTTTAGGTGTTGAAGTATTAGATGATGAAATCCATGTACCTAGGTTTTAGAATAAGTGCATAATAATTAAGTTGTGGAAGGAGAGGTTGATGAACCTAAAGATCAACTCCTACGAGTTGTTAGGAGAATGACAAGTAAATTAAAGTTGGACCTTGAAAGTTTTTCAATAATTTTAAATCTTAAAAATTTCATTGATTGGATCACTAAAATAGAAAAATGCTTTCAGTATAAAAATACAAAATATCCCAAATGGGATAATGTTACATCTTGATTCTTCACTAAACAAATTTACTTGATTATCTGTAGATATGTATAGTTGATAATTTGATTAGTTTATTATTAGCTAGGATATGAGTTATATGTTATTATGGGATAGTTAAATATTTCATAGATAACATGAATGCATTACTATGAGTTATTTGTAGTGTATATTGCTATATTATGATCATGTTGATTTGTTATTTTAGTAGTATTTTATGATATATATGTCATGATGTTATAGACTAACTACATGTTTCTCATGAGTTGGATGTAAAAAAGGTTCATCCCTTAGAATATGGAGGGAGATTATCATCAGAGAGGGTGACATAAATGAAGTTGTTAGGGGATGATAGAGGAGCGGCTAAAATCCTGCATGCACTACATTAAATAGTACATATTAGATGCATAGTAGAATTATTAGCATTAGTACTTATTGATGATTTTTTGCATTTAAATGGTTGAATATATGTGTTATTTTAGTTCAAATTTATGTTTATGTGGGACTAGCCTTGTAGGATTTGTGTTATAATTTTTATAAATTTGGATTAGAATAATAACGAGTGTAATACAATTTTTTATTAGAATAATATTAATGACTTGTTGATATTAAGTCATTATAATTAGATATATGTACTAATATGACTATATATCATTAATTCATATTATTATCAATTAGTAAATATATTCTAATAAATGTAGAAATAGGAAAAAGTAGAAAAAAGAGAATAAAAGAGATAAAATAATTGTATTGATTTTTGTAGTTGGGAAATAAGGGATTGATTAAAAGATACATATTTATATTTTAAAAAAATAGAATAATAAAAAGTAAAATCATGTATAAAATAAATAAAAGAAAAATAAATTAGATTTTTAAAAAAATCAACACTCATACAAGGAAAAATTAAAAAGATTAAAAGTGGTGGAAGGAGGAAAAGGGAACAGAAGACATAGAGAGAATGAAGAAAGGAGAAGAGAAGGGAAGCATCACTAAAGGGAGATGAGTGGAGTTTATCATATTTAAAGGGGAGATTTGAAAATTAGGCACCATTGCTACTTTGTATAAGCTATAATTTTTATGTTTAATGATTATTGATGAACCATTTGTGAGTAGGTTGTATATATCATACTTAGAAAATAAAAAGGTGGCCTATATATGTTAGAGTATATCAACAAAAATTTGACTTTGTATACATAGAAAACTATGTATACTCTTCACTATTGCATGATGACTCATATAATCTAATTATGTTATAATCATGTATATGCAGTTAATTCCTCACAATCCTGCATTTACAAAACTAGCTATAGAATATATATTGAATCGTATCAAGTTTTTTAAACTTCAATGAACCTGTATGTATGAAATTATTCAATAATACCAATTTTCCCTCTAGTTATTATCCTATACCTGAAACTTAATACCAAAAACATATGCAATCGATCAAATCAACTGTGAGGTTGATCTAGGCAATAGTATTAATTAGACTGTGAGTAAAAAAATTGTATAATATTGGGTGATCTATAATATAACAGATATTAGTGGAGCAATTGAACATATTACTTAGTATATATTCTAGCATTAAATATAAAATTATATATGAGTTAATTTTCCCAAATAAGAGGTATTCAGCATATTATTATAGTGTGGGGAATATTTGTGCATAATATTCATATCAGAATGAGCCATTTTATGGATAAGTGTTGTTAAAACTTAGATCATTGTATTATTATTATAATAATAAAATTAGATCACTATATTATTATGTATGGACCATAATATTTCCCATATTATGACATATTAACATTTGTATTACAATCCAGGTTATCATATTAAATCATATCCTGGTTAATATTATGATCCATATTAATATTGTTGAAATCTATTTGTATTCTAAATGATTGTTATTATGAAAACCATATCGATGTATCTATTTGTATTATAATCTAAATTATTATTTGTATTATAATATAGGTTATCATTTAATGATATTACTAGTAAAAATGATCATAATACATCCTAAAAGCTTGTTGAATATAGTACCTTATGTATAATGAAAGAGAATATTCTGAAATAGATTAGTGAACTATATAAAGAGAGTAGATGGAACTTGTTAATCATGGATTTAAGGTAACAATAAGAAATAGGATGGAGGTGGGAAAATTTTTATAGTGTAATATATAAGTTTCTTATTACTATTTAACTATTTAATGGGAAGCCTTCAGTTGGGTTATATAAAATTATTTGGTCATGTGTATAATATGGTGAAGAATAGTCAATATCGATACTTCTACATGTATATTATTAACCAATGGAATACTTATATTATTATATACTTATTAATGGTGGAAATACTTATATATGGAAGATAATATGTACTATTTGAATATGCGTAATAGTTAAGGATATAATGATTTTTTGAATCATATTAAGTCATTGACTAGAGTTATAGATGACTAATGACATTATATATATAGTAATATATAATTATGAGTACCCATATACAATACATAGTATGAATATATTAAAATGTATTAAAGCATATAAATAGGAAATATGTCAACCTAAAGATTTAGGTATTCCTATAAGAATATAACAAGTATTGGTATATTGGGTCGTGTGCCTATAGTTGTATTAATTTTTAAAAATAAGTCGTATGATTCTATGAGTTAGGAAACTATGTCTACATGAATACACGCTCCTAAAAATATAACAAGATGCATAAATGATAGATCTTAAAATATGACTTGGATTGTGAGATATTTGATTCCTTGAGATTGTTATGACTGGTTGTTTATATTTGAGTAGTTTTATTCAAGAATAATGGATTATGATATTATGGGATATCATATCTGTAAACTAATTTTAAAAATTATAAAATTATAGTTTAAAAGTATATTATACCTAGCTAGTATAAATTGTAATTGGTATGCTTATTATTTAGGTGATAAATAATATTATGGATATTTATTCATACATTTTTCTGAATAAATGTATGCATTTGGTTATTTATATATTTATCATCTTTATGACTACTGGTAGAAAGTAACCTATATTAATCTATTAGTTATATTTTTGTTAACCAAATCTCACATTGATAGTAATAGTAAGTAGTGAGATAGACTTCACTAGCTTACTGGAATCACAATGCTAGATGAAGGTAATCCAATCAAGTGGTGTGTTTAAAATTGACTGATCTTAGAGATAAATAACTATTGATAACTTTGGCCAAATTAATGTTAGTTAGGCATTATCATTTCATGTGTATGATTTACATGTTTGTGTAACATCATGTTAGAATATATTTCTTTATGGTACACTGCATGTTCTTAGAAATCATATAGCATACAGGTACTAGATTGTCTCTTTGGACTCTTGTACCATCACTATCTACTCATCTATGAAGGGAGGGCCATTATTTGATGGGAGATTGTGTGAAGGATCGATGGTAGATAATGCTCTCCTTCTCTATAATAGTACTACTTTGGTGATGACACTCGACATTGTCACAGATATTAGAGTTCAAGAAACTCATGCTTCATAGAGACATGTATCTTGTATATTGTACATTTTAATATTTTTATTTTTATTGAAACATTATCTTTGATAAGTAGTAATTATTTACTTATTATACATTGACAACAATGATTGTATGGTTATACTAGTCATGACTGGAAATCTGTAATTACTTTCAATATTTAGCTATGATGTGTTTTATATGATGATAGTGATCAGTAATGGATAAATGTCACATATTTATTTTATAGTTGGCATACTTAGAATGTTTTATCTAGATTATTAATTAGATTCATGTCATGTAATCTAATGAAATAATACAGTATTTAAAAAAATATCAAATATTTCTATGTAGATCCTAGTGGGGATGTTACATGTAATATCAAACCCATGGCTTCAACTCTAGGACTGAATGAGTCCATTAATGTTTTTGTATCTTTATGTTTACCATAAAGGATATGGTGAAATCTAGAGTATCAGGAGAGGGTTTCTCAAATGTCAATGATAGTAACCCTCCATTTGATCCTGACTAATTTATCATTAAGCAAGCTATAAATTTGGATCAGATTCTCGTATCCATAAATGAGACCATATATTAGATTATAGCCCTAGGATAGGAAGTTCATGGCCATGAAAAGGAAGAACCTGAAGAACATCTCACTGAGCAAAAAAATAAGAAATTTTTTGGAAGTTATAAATCAAATTTCAAAAATAAGAAATAGAAGCAGAGGAGTGGAGACTCCAAGAAGTTCAAAAATCAGAATGCTAAATTCAACAATGGTTCAAATAACAAGAAACTGGGTAATGGTTTCAAAGGTGGTTTCAAATAAAACTAACAGATTGATAGAAAAGGACCACCTGGAGGTTCTCTTATTTGTGAAGATGACCATTATGCTTGTGAGTTAACTTAGGATAATTCAAATAATAAAGGTCCTACCCCTCAGCAAGGAACTTTTTAGTAGCATATTCATGCAATGGTTGATAATTGATAAACCAAATTCTAAGCTTCATCCATAGAGCTACCAGGTATTTTATTTTAACATCTAGTTTCCATTTTGATAGATACATGGGCTATAGAATTTTTTATAGCTTCTAAAATGATTATTAAGTTATTTAGAAGAACTAAATTAATGGCAAATACATGGTCAGTACAATATGAGAATGAATCAAAAGTAATGGTTGACAAGTGTTTAGTTGAAGTAGGGATTAGGTTGCTTGAATGCACAATAGTGGTAGATCTAAATGTAGCACCACTAGGGTTATATGATGTGATCTTAGCAGTCAACTGGCTTGTGAAATGTAAGGCTAAGTTTGACTACTTCCCAAAGAAGGTTGAGTGTCTAGATTATTTTAAAAATCATACACAAATTCAAGGTGGGAAAAGAGAGTTGAGGGTTAGGCAAATTTATGTAATTCAACTCAAGAGGGTCTAAGGAAAATGGTGCCAAGAATTTATTGTCAAGATAAATAAAATGGAGGAAACTAAGGAACCATCTCTTGAAGATTATCCATTCCTTAGGGATTTTCATGATGTGTTTCAAGAAGAATTATTAGGATTGTCTCTTAGATGTGAGTTTGACTTCTCTATCGATATCATACTTGCATCAAAACCATAGTATGAGGTACCATATAGGATGACAACCACTGAATTGGTTGAATTGAAGGCTCAACTCTAGGAATCGTTGTCAAAGGAGTTGATCAGGCCAAGTGTGTCACCATGGGGTGCACCAGTTGTATTTGTAAATAAGAAGGATATTACTCTTCGACAGTGCATTGACTATAGAATGTTGAACAAATAAAATATCAAAATAGGTACCTGTTACCTCATATAGATGATTTTTTGATCAAATGTAGGGAGAAACCATATTTTTTAAGATTGATCTTAGAGTAGGAAACCATCAACTGAGGATAAGAGATGAATATATTTTGAAGATAACAATTAGAACTCATTATGGGCACCATGAGTTCAAGATTTTATAATGAGATTAGATTGACATCAAACACAAAATAATCTTAAGAAAATTTGAAAGTAGATTGAGACATCCCATCTGAACCTCCCAAATTTTCTAAGAAAGAGATGATTGTGCCAAAATCAGCATACACAAAAGGTAGATGAAATGTAAGCCCAAATGAAGGCTATGAAAACCATACATGATTTGAGGTGTTGAAGTAATAGATGATGAAATCATGTACTAAGGTTTTAGAATAATTGCATAATAATTATGTTATGGGAGAAGAGGTTGATGAACCTAAAGATCGACTTTTACAAGTTGTTGGGAGACTAACAAGTAAATCAAACTTGGACCCTAGAAGTTTTTTTAGAATTTTGAATCCTAGAGAGTTCATTGACTGGATCACTAAAATAGAAATATAATTTGAGTATAAAATTATGGAAGATCCCAAATGGGTTAAGTTCATCGGCACAAAGTTAAAAGGTCATGCATCCTTATGGTGGAAGCATGTAAAAATTGAGAGAGTGTACAAAAGCAAAGAAAAGATTAAGACATGAAATAGATTTATTGCGAAGGTAAAATGTAAATTCATTCATGTGGATTATAATAATACGAGTTTGTTTTAAAAACTTCAAAACTTGCAACAAAGAGAGATGAGTGTAAAATATTACACTGAGGTGTATTATAAACTTACCATTAGAGTAGGCCCTTTTGAAGATTATGTTGAAAATATCTCAAGATATGTAAATAGATTGTGGGAAATTCATGATGAGTTTGGTATGATCACATTGTGATCCATTGAAGGCAGAGGAAAATTTATCGCACAAACATTATTACATTTTTTTTCCTTTTTAATTTGGTGGTAGATAATGTGATTACAACATTAATCATAAACCCCTTGCTCATACATTTAAGAAGACTATTAATGGAGAAATTTCATTGCTCCAAATGGGAGGCATTCATTTGTGTTTGATGGATATTTTATTTATTTCTATGATAAAGGTTACATCAATAGATTGAAGTGGTTCACAGATTTTCTTGATTATAACTATTGTTGGGAACATATTCTCTATTTCCATTGCCAAAGCTGCCACCAGACCTGGTGCCATAGCCAAACTCATTATTGTAACCACTATTGCTTCCCAAACCTCTAGTGCCCATCAGGTCCATGTAACAGGTGGCCTCTCATCCACTTGGGCAAGCTCTTTGCTAAAGAAAACACCCTCCCTCACCTCCACACTATGCATAAGCACTATACTTGATATTAAAACCAAGCATATGATTTTAACGCAGAAAGTCATTATGAGAATAAGGAGGAGCCAAGTTAGGGCTAGCTTTAGAATTAGTAGATGATGAGAAGATGAGAAGTGGTGGAGCATATGTATAGCTCTATGCTCCTTCCATTTGTGCTATTTCATTGTTTAGTACCAAATAGTCAGTGCACCCCACATGTTGAGGTCCTTACATACCCTACCTGCTCTATATTTTCCATGATTTTAATGATAAAATGTGAATCCACTATCGACAGAGACAAGGATACTTCAATCACTATGCAGATGCTCATGTATGAAAGTAAACAGCTATTGTTTTTTTGGTTTGAAAGTAGACATCTTAACACTTACCAACATGCAAAAGTGATAAACAACTTGCTTATTAACACTAATCAACTTAGAACGTACTAATCTAATATATGGATATCCCTTAGAAAGTGCAAACTCAGCAATAACTTGTCCCTCATCCAAAATTGTACTTTGGGAATTTTAGGTTGAACATTATTTCCAGGGAACCATTACACACATAGGTAATATTTGTCATCTATAACGTGCACTTCAGAATTTCAAGCTGAACATAGTTTGCAAATCAACATCCATGAGCATCGCTGCCCTTATGATTTGGTGATAAACCTTAGTCAACAATGTTGGTTGTGAATGAGACGGGAAAATTTCGAAGGCATCTTCCATTTGAAGAAATAAAACCAAACATTTACTCTCAAATTTGTATGAGTTTATGATCTATGCCATAGAACGTCTCATTTTTTCATAAAACACGATTATCCTCATTCACTCATAAATTATAATTGTGTGACTTTTTAAAGTTTGAATGTAATTGAAAGGGCAGTAGTCCAATTGATAAGAATGATAGTTTTTATACCATTTATTAATATATTTTTTTTCTAGATATTTAATAGAGAAAGGTAAATGGTTAGGGCCAAGATCATTTCATGGATAATTTTGATGGATTGGATGTCTCCTAATTCTAGTTTCTTAGTCGAATAAATGTTCAAATTCAATTGTATGTTTATTCATCAATTATAATAAAATATATAATCCAAAATATGGACAAAGATGTTGATATCTATTTAGTTCTAAGCTTCTCAATCAATTAAAAGTTTGAATCTTCTATAATATAGTGTGTATACCTTGTATTTAAAGTACAATTGCATGCCTCCCATACTTTAATAATGCAAGGTGGTATTATATCTTATAAGCTACCTTACAAACCTAAGCAAGATACTCGACATTGTGAACTTTAAAAAGACATTTCTTTCTCATTTTTCACCCAACACTCATTCAACCTTAATGGATTCTTTGTGAGCCAATATTGATGAGCTCAAAATATGGCTCATTATTGACATGTTATTTCCTTCAATTCATCTCTTGAAAGATATTATCTTATGCAAATCTTAGATTCTTAGATAGCTATTACATGGAAAATAGATATTTGTCTTGTTTATATTGAACCAAAGACTAAACCTTTACTTTGTCATTAATGTCTAATACATAGCATGTTTTAGTGATCTTTGTTGTGAAGAATGCTTAGGAAGAAGACACAGGGGATGTATAGTAAACATTCAATTTTGATCTCTATCCAGCAAAACTATGGACTCTATAGGCTTGTTTCTATGGACTCCATAGGCTTATTTTTATAGGCTCCATAGGCTTGTTTCTATGGACTTCACAGGCTCATTTCTATGGACTCCACAGGCTTGTTCCTCTCGACTCTATAGGGTCAAGTCTGAGAATTTGTAAGGATGAAGCCACAAATGGGAAGCTGGTGGCCAGATAGGATAAGAGTGAACCATTCCAGCTGGAATTAAATAAAGAAAATAACTGCCTGCTATTTTGAAGGACTTGCTTTTGATAAACTTGTATGTAATCTGATTTTAGGATTATTATAGGAAAGGATATTTATTCATCAAAATAATTGGATCTCTTAGAAATCCAATCTCCTATCTTTGGATGAAGGGATTGATCAAGGAGTCATATTCTTTTGCATCCTATTTTGAGTTGATTGTATTAGTATAAAGTGTAAGACTTTCAACTATGAATATAATAGAGAATCAAGAATCAGAAATCAGATATTATAAGAATTATAAAAGTATACAAGTTTTAGTCAGATGGTAATCATTTCATTTCCATGAATTAATACTTTAGTTTCCAGTACTAATTAATATTTATTCCTGAGTCTGAGAGGAGCAAGGGTCCACTCTCCTTAGAACTAGGAACTGTGTATGATATTTATGTTCTATTTTATTAATTCATTGTTATAATTAATTAGAATCTTGTTACTATTTATATTTATTCATAAAAATATCAAAATAAATTCATAGTTTAAAAAGCATTTTCTTATTTCATTTCTTTTCTAAGAAAAGTGTGTTTTCTTTTATATCAGAAGTGTGAAGCAAATTTCCTTTCATAAGTATGAGTGTGAATTTACTTTCTCTTCAAACGTAAAATAAGAGTATGATCTTTTAATTTCAATAAAAGAGTGCATTGATTTGATTTCTTTCTTTTTTTCAGCAAAAGCATGAATCACGTAGTTTAGGACACATTCTTTTCTTTAGTCAAAGTTAGAATAGGATCAGCAAGCACCCCCATAAGTAGCTTTCTAGATATACCATCCCATACCTTACTACAAATAGCTTTAGACACCAGCCCTGGTTGATAAGACATCAATTAAGTATTGATTAAATGAGGAGATAGGTGACACTCATCTTTTTTGGTGCCATTATCGGGGATAACAAGGTGTTAGTAAGGTAATAATTTTGATCTAGAGTGAAAAATTAAAAAATTGTAAAATTTATTAAAAAAAATCCTATAAAAATTCAATACATTGATGTACCATCCTAGAGATTATAAAGGATGATTTATCCCAAAGTTTCCACCAAGAACACAATTGGACACTCCTTTAACATCTCTAAGTAGTGAACCAAAAGATATAAGTGAAACCTATTTGTAAGAATCTTTTGAAACTTGGATAGAAACTAGGCCATTGCCACAAGCAAGCCCCATAGGATAAATTCTTCAAGATCAATATCCTGTAGGAAGACACTATTCAGAAGTTGCCAAAGATTTAGAAGAATCATTTCAAAAATCTACAACTGAAGAAAATTTTGAGAATTTTGAACAACCCATGACTAATATCACAAATATTTAGTGGGAAGATCATCCCAATTTTGAAACATCATCAAAAAAAGAAATGCCTCTCCAATAAAATCAACAACTTACACAACCAGGATGGACTTTCTTGTTTCCTATTGTTGTAGATATTAATGATCAAACCCCCATGAAAAATATTTCACCAGCTAATCTACCAAATTTTTGGAGATGATCTATAGAAGATCTTGATCAATTCTTATTTGAGTTTAAGATGCTATGTCAAACCTATGATTACATAACTGATAGCCAAAAATTAAAACTATTTCCCTCTACACTTAAAGATATAGCTATGAGATAGTTCATGGGTTTACCTGGCAATTCTATTAGAACATGGAATGACATGGAAATAGAATTCTTAAACAAATACCAAGATTACTGCCGAGTGTGAGAAAGAAAAGATGATTTCTTCAAAATCAAATAGAATGAGGATGAATCTTTAGGGGATTATTTGGATAGATTCATGTTCACTCATAAAAGAAACAATTATTCACTCACTGAAGATGTTCAAAAATTGGTTTTCTTGAAAGGATTGGATGAAGACAATAGAGATGCCTTAAATCTGATAGGCAGAGGAGATATAATTAAGTTGGCTTTTGATCAGATTTCTAAGCTTTGTACCAACTACTCCCAAATGAAACCTGGAATTAGGAAAAGAAGATTTGGGAAATCTAATGAAGTGGGTAAGTTAATGGAAGAATTTGCTAATCTAAAGACATATATCCTGGTTACACTAAATAGTAACTTAGATGGCCTTCAAGTTAAGGAAAATACAATAGAAACTTTACCAATCTACTATCCTAAGTGCAGATAGAAACACACCCTTAGAGACTAGCCCCTAGATAGAATCAATGTTTCATCATGTAGGATCTGTGATGTAACAAATCATGATACCAAATATTGCACCCTTATACCTATTTTAAAGAATCAAATAAAAACACAAGTTCAGTCCACTGAAGAAATAAATTATATTTAGAGACAAAACTTTGTCCCACAAAAATAGGCTCAAGGACAGTTTAATGCAATAAATCTAGTTAATCCATGGATGGCACCATGGAATGTTTTAGTTCCTTCACCATTTTAGAATCAACCCCAAATTCCATCAATTCAAAATCCATGGGTGGGACAAGATTGGATGCCAACATCTCCATGGATGGTGCCAAAGCCACAGCAATAATGGGTACCACAACAATAATGGATGCCTTAGCTATATCAATAATGGAATCAGCAGTGGAATCCACAATCACACTTCACCCAACCAAGAAGACCACTTCAACAATAAACCATTATGCCACCCTTAGTTATTCAGCAACAAAGACAAATCAGTCAGCCCTTAATGCCTGCACAACAAATAGTAAATCTAAAAAATTTACAACCAGCACCTATTTATGTTAATTAACAAGAAGAAATAATAAATGTTGGAGCTATTGAGTGTTCAAAAATACATTTGAGATTAGTAAAAACTATACAAAAACCTCCAGTTCTCATTTATGAGATACTTGATGAAAATAAAAGATAGAATCATCTTAATTAAACACTGGAGAGGCCATAATCAAAATAAACCCTAAAGCAAACAAAGAAAAAACTACTACCCTAGTAGTTCTTTTTCTAGAAAGATTAAGAGAAACTGATATTAAACTAGAATCAAACTTGGTCTATGAGTTACAAAAGATCAATATTGAGGTACCCCTTCTACAAGTAATTAGGGATATACCTAAATTAAATAAGATCATCAAAAATCTTTGTATCAAGACACCTAAGAGGAAATTAAAATATCTAGGAACTATTCATGTTGATGGAAAAGTTACTGATTTATTAGCAAGAAAATTATTAGTTCCAAAATATGTAGATTCGGGAAGCCCAGTGATCACAATCACAATTGGAGAAAAAAATTCCTAACATCTTGGTAGATTTAAGAGTAACAATCAATGTCATGACAACTGATACTCTCCATGCATTATCTCTTATAAAAATGCAACCCACAACTACCATTATTTAAATGGCAGATCAATTTGTAACTAAACCAGAAGGGATTATAGAAAATGTTGAAGTGCTAATAGAGTCTTGGGAATATCCAATAGATTTCATGGTCTTGCAACCCAAAACAAAGAATCTAGGATATCCTATAATATTAGGTAGACCATGGTTGGCTACTGTAGTAGCATTAATTGATTGTAGGTCAGGAGACATGACCATTTCTAATAGGTTAAAATCTAAATGCATCTCCTTATATCCTCCTACAAAACTATCAACAAATTGCATACAAGAACTTTGGGTGGATGAATCAGATAACACATTAAATAATATTTCCTCAGCCATGATCATAGATAAAAAAACACTTGGAATAATTGAATGGAGACATATACCTAGAGTCTACAGACTCTACTAGTCTAAAAACTATGGATTCTACTAGGCTGAAAGCTATGAACTCTACCAGTCTGAAAGCTACAGACTTAGCTAGTCTAAAAACTATAGACTACCTTAGTTTAGATTTCTTGGGTCAGATAAAAAAATTTAAAACCTCCAATTTTACTTATTCTAGTACTTCATCATATGATCATATATTGGTTTAAGAAAGTGTGTGGAAATTGGTAGAACAATAGAAAACTTATTTCTTAGATGCATTTCATTGTTCTTTAGCAAGACTGATTTCTCTTGAAAAAGAGTTTGTTGATAATGTAACTATGTTTCATAAGCTACTTCCTCATTCATGTCCTCTGAAATCATTAATTAGTGAGTTTAAGCAAATAAAATCCAACTACCTAGGTACAAAACCAATCATGGTATTACCTAGAAAGATTTTAAACATCAATAGTTGGTTAACAAATGAAGAGGAAGATCAACTCTTTATATTATTGGAAAGATATATCGAGGATTTTGCTTGGGATTAAACCAATATGAAAAGAATTCACCCCAGCATATGCACTTAACATATTTGGGTAGAATCTATCAAACTGATTAGATAACCACAAAGAAGAATAAACCCAGCATTAAAGGAAATAGTCAAAACATAAATTCAAAAGTTGCTAGAACTTGAGTTTATTTACCCCATCTTAGACAGCCAATGGGTGTCACCTCTAGTAATTATGCCCAATAAAAATGGAAAGTTAAGAGTATGTTTAGATTACAGAGAACTAAACAAAGCAAAATTAAGAGATTACTTTTCTTTACCTTTCATTGATCAAGTTCTTGACAACTTTGCAGCAAAGAAATATTTTTATTTTTTAGATGGGTTTAGTGGGTACAAATAGATAATAGTAGCAACTAAAGATCAAGATAAAACCACATTTACCTACCTTTGGGTAACTTTTACTTATGAGTACTTCCATTTGGACTTTGTAATGCTCCAACAACCTTCCAAAGAGTGGTTCTAGCAATATTCTCTGACCTTACAAATGATTGTGTTGAGGTATATATATATGATTTCACTATTTATGGTGAAAATTATGAGGAAGCTCTTACCAGCTTAGAAAGAGTATTGATCAGATGTGAGGAATACCAATTATCTTTGAGCCATGAGAAATGTTTATTGATGATGGATGAAGGAATAGTCCTGGGACACCATATTTCTGCAAAAAGCATTCAAGTTGATCCAAAGAAAGTTGAAATAATTTCCAACTTACCTATTCCAAAAACACAAACTAAAGTTAAGAGTTTTTTAGAACATGTTGGTTACTACAGATGCTTCATAGATAAGTTTATCCAAATAGTTGCCCCTATGTTTGCCTTGTTTACAAAAGATAGTACACTTGAATGGAGTGATAGTTTCCAATAGGCCTTTGAGGCCATTAAAGCTAAACTTATTACTGCTCCAGTGTTGAGAGGACCAGATTGGACTAAGCCATTCCATGTATATACAGATGCTTCCAATATAGTACTAGGATCAGTCTTTGGATAAAAGGATGAAGAGGGAAACATTTATACTATATATTATATTAGTAAAAATATGACACCTACTGAAAGAAATTACACCCCAAGTGAGAGGGAATTCCTAGTTGTAATTTATGTAATTAACAAATTCAAACACTACATAATAGGCTACAAGTTATTTGTCTACACAGACCATTTAGCTATTAGATATCTTACTAATAAACCAATTGTGGGAGGTAGGATTATTAGATGGTTATTTCTCTTACAAGAATTTGATGTTACTATTATAGACAAATCAGGGAAGTCTAATGTGGTTTTTGATTTCTTATCAAGAATGAACACTATAGGTGAAGAAGAACCAGTGGAAGATGAATTTCTAGATGAACAATTATTTATTATTTCAGCATAATCTCTATGGCTTGTTGATATAGCTAATTACCTCACCCCAGAGAAGTTTTCTCTGCACTTTTCACAAAAAAAAGAAACATTTAATAAAAAAATGTTATTTTAAATGGATTAATGGAATGTTATTTAAACTTAGACCTGACCATGTGTTTTACAAGTGTGTAATAAATGTTGAAGCTTATGATATCATCAAAGCCTGTCATGATGAACCAAGAGGAGGCCATTACTCAACTCAAAGAACCACACATAAAATCCTAGGAGCAAGATATTATTGGCCTCATCTTCATCAATAAATAAAAATATATGTCAGACACTGTGATGCTTGTTAGTGAATTGGATAGATTACTCTTTTAACAAAGATGCCTCTACACCCTCATCCTCAATTGGTTTTAGAACCATTTGAGAAATGGAGAATTAATTTTATAGGTCCAATGGATCCTCCTTCTAGAGGAAGAGAATATCTCTTATTATGTATAGACTACATGACCAAGTGGGCAGAAGTGGAATCATTAATTCATGCAAGAGAAGAGATGGTAGCTAATTTATTATATTTCAAAATTATGCAAAGATTTGGTGCTCCAAAGGAAATAGTCTTAGATTAAAGACCACAGTTCATGTCAAACATGATAAAGCACTTCATGCAGGTATATCAAATTCAGCATAAAAAAACATCTCCATACCATACAAAAGCTAATGGATAAGTTGAAGTCACCAATAGAGAACTAGAAACCATTTTAACCAAGGGTGTTAATTCCAATAGAAGGGATTGGGCAGATAAGGTATCAGAAGATGTTTGAGCTTATAATACTACTTGGAAAACAAAAACTAGATTTTTACCTTATAAATTGGTTTATGGTAAGAAGCCTTTATTCTCCGTTGAATTTGAATTACAAATTTTGAAAACAATTGTCAAAGTAGGAATTGAATTACAAAAAATAAAGAAAAAAGACTCCTATAGCTTAATCAACTTGATGAAATGAGTATAGAAGCACTATAAATAACTAAACTCGTATAACATCAAAGAAAAGTTTGGTATGATGCAAAAATCAAGCAACAAAAGTTTCAGAAAGGAGATTGGGCACTATTGTTTGATTCAAAATTTTCAACAGTTTAAAGGAAAAATACAAGCAAGGTGGTTAGGACCTTATCAGATTGAGGAGGTCTATGAAAATGGTTCTATTAAGCTAATACCTATTGATGATAGTAGAAGAGCTTTGTTAGTCAATGGACATAGATTGAATCTCTATCAAAAACCTCTCAATAAAGAATAATTTATTCAAAAGGATCAGGATCAAGTCATTGTTTTGAAGATCCCTACTTCTTCTAGTGAACATGCTCCTTGATAATATTGTGGTCAAAAATTAAATAAATAAATAAATATCAATAGTGAAAATATTTCTAGGGATGCTATTGACAATGTATGCCCAGAAAACTAGCTTGTTGGCTAGCTATGCATTGCAAAAAGGGCTTTGGCTAGAAAACTAGCAATGGCAAGCCAAAGGGAAAAAACAAAAATTTATAATAAAATCTCATCATGACATTATGATTTGTCATCCCCATGCAATAAACTAATCCATGCAAACTTATTTGTATAGGACACATGGCGAGCAAAGGATAACATCTAAGGTTAAAGTAAGACATATATTTTATTTATCTATGTTTAGTGAACTAATTATCTTTGATTTGATTAAGACACTATTCTTTAGAGATGGCCTAAATTTGAATCTTCCAAAATGGAATGACACACACCATAATAAGAAAGCATGCAATTGAGCCATCAAAGGTGTATGGATAAGTGTGCAGCTTTGATATCATCAATTGAGTCATCAATTATGATAATGATAGGACATCATAAAAAGGGTTTTAAATGAAGTAATTAACATTGTCATCATCAATGTGACATGTCATCATTTCACATAACTTATATTAATGAGACAAAATGGCTGGCACACTTTGTAGAAACGTGTGGCACCTAACTGTATCAAATCATCATATCAAACTATGAACTCATATAGCTGTAGCATTTCATGTGAACCATTTCATTTCTATAGACTTCAACAGAATCTAGTTTATAGATCCTCCATGACTGTCACTTATAAATTCTTAGTGACTATTGCCTACTAATTTTGACAAAATACTAGTCTACACCTCAATCAGAGTTAAAATAATAGAGTTGATTGTAAATCTGCATAGAAATGGGATAGAAGACAAGATTAGAGCTGAAGGATCTAGCAAAGTTTCATAAAGACAGCTTCTGTGGCAGTGTTTAGAGCTAATGGATGGCTACCTTTCATTGAAAAGTTCTAGAGTTTCGATTAAATAATGGTAAGTGAATTTCTCACTAATCTCACCCCTAAATTTTCAATTATGAAAGACATTTTTATTCTTGTTACAACTCAAGTTATAAGCCAAATTATACAAGTTTCAGAAGAAGAAATGAGAGCTACACGCAAAATTTCATTTACTGATTTAATTAGTCAGTTTAATGGTAATGAACAGACTAGAACTTCATGTCTAGTAGATATAAAGGGAAAATCAAAAGGGATTAGAAGAAATTCACTTTTTAAACCTTGAAAGTCTGTAGCTAAGTGGATACTTTAATATATCATTTATGAAGGGCAACACAATCTTTTAGGGGGAGATGACATGAAAATGTTAATACATCTTAAGCATGGGAGACAAAACCCACAGTACAAAATTAACCTCCCATATTTCTTATATTTTGCTCTGCAAGTTATGTCTATAACCCATAATGCTACTCTGAGAAGAATTTTAGAATAGTATAGCACAACAAATTCTAGATTTTTTTACACAAGAAACCCCAAATTCACCACAAGAATACTCATCTCCACCTATTGTATCAGTTGAGAAAACAACACCAAGGAAGAAATCATAAACTATAGTCCCAATAGAAAATCCTTCTTCTTCAAGAAGAATCACAAGGTCTAAAATCCCTAAAGTTTCAAGGCCTCCACAAGAACCTCATAAATATATAGTACAACCAATTCCCTTGTTAGGAATAAGAACATTAAGATGAAAGGTTACTATAGGACCTGAGAAGACCAAAGAATTGATGGTTGAAAATGAAAGCCAACCAAGTGTAGCTCAAAGAGTTACCAAAATAAGGAGGCTCATTTTGGCAGATAAAGATGAATAAGAAACTATAGACATTCTAGAAAGTCTTAAAATGGTATATCATTCCCCCATACATCAAAATATCCCTGCACTTATAGATATTTAAGAAATTCTTTTTGAAAATAACGCTCTAATCATAATGAAGGAGCCAAATCTAGAGAAAGAACCACACATGATAGAGGAATTAAGTATGGCAGGACAACCACCTGTTCTAGTTGAAACTGCAATAGATAAATGGAAAATTATATGTACCAATGAGAAAGGCAAATCATCTAATCTAAATGATCCTATTATGTAGCTAACTTTACAACTTTCTCAAGCTCAAGCTCTTGAATAACAACAAATAGCTGATATTGCTGACTTGATCGGTCAATTACAAAATAAGGATCATCTCAACTCATCTTTGGTAAAAAAAATTAGATACAGTATCTATTGATCATGTAGCAGAAGTTCACAGATTAGAGTAAATAATAAAAGAACATGAAGCTAAAAAAATAGATCTTTGGGTATATGTAGTAAATTTGAAAAAATAAAATAGGAAATTGTAAAGTTTGGTAAAATCTTACAAAGCACCTGTTGTTGCACCTTCTCCTCCTAGCATATTTGTTGACCATGGTTGTCAAATAAGTGATCCAGGTATTCCTCCCTTACAAATACTACATCAAATAGAAGAAGAATATTTTTTACTTAAATATAAAAACAAAGATGCAACTTCTTCAAATAAACTCTTGGAAAATGAAAAGAAAGAATTAGAAGTTAAAGTGCAAGAGTTAGAAAAACATTTGTAGGATACATGAAAATTAGGGGAAACTCTTTTAGCATGTATGAATCCTTCTCCTACATACAGTTTGTTTTTATTTGAACAATTTTATAGAGGGTAGCTTCTACATATCTCCTGTCATCTTCCTTACAAAATTTTGCAGCCAACAACATTTTTGGAAATTTTCTATAGTGTGTAACCTGATCAGTAGGATTTGCTTTGTGAATTTTATTTGCATTACTTGATTCTAGGAGATCATGAGCATAATAAGTTTTTGATAAATATTCATGTAGGAGAAGTTCAACTGAGAGCATTACATTCTACATTCAAAAATCAAATAGCATGGAAAGGTAGATTTGAGGACTATACAAATCATGCTAAGACTACAAGATTATGTGTCAAACCAACTTTTCCTATTCCCAGATTGATCAAATAGAATTTTAACTATGCTTTGTTAAATGATGAGGTTAAAACACATTATTTATAGGCTCTATATGATTGCATTGTTTCTTTTGATTTGTTTTTAAGACAGAGTTTTGATTCAGTAGTGGTTACAAGTGTAAATAGATGGGACCAACTTTTAGTGCCTCTTAAAAAGTGAGAGGTCATGTCTCCAAATAACTTAAGATGGAGTATGAAGAGAGCATCCTCAATTTTAGAAATTTTAATAAAGGTAATCAACTATGGGGGAGAACAGAAATGGATTGGCATGAGATATAAACCCCCTTTGTTATGGAAGCAAATGATTCAAGAACATTAGGGATTTACAAGCAATTTAGACAGGCATGTCATAGATTATTTTAATGAATATAATTTGAGTCAAAGTATGGAAAGTATAAGCCAGAGTTACGAATGCCAATAAGTGTTTAAAATGGGACTTGCAAAAGGTAAAGCTTGGGGGAGATGATGAGATCAGAATATGGCTCATTATTGACATGTTATTTCCTTCAATTCATCTCTCAAAGGATATTATCTTATGTAAATCTTATATTCTTAGATAGCTATTACATAGAAAATAGATATTTGTCTTATTTATATTGAACCAAAGACTAAACCTTTACTTTGTCATTAATGTGTAATACATAGCATGTTTTAGTGATCTTTGTTGTGAAGAATGCTTAGGAAGAAGACATAGGTGATGTATAGTGAATGTTCTATTTTGATCTCTATCCAGTAGAACTACAAACTCTGTAGGTTTGTTTCTATGAACTCTGCAGGCTTGTTTCTACAGACTCTACAGGCTTGTTTTTACAGACTCTCCAGGCTTGTTTCTATGGACTATGTAGGCTTGTTTCTACAGACTCCACATGCTTGTTTCTATAGACTTCACAAGCTCATTTCTACAGACTCTATAGGCTTCTTCCTTCCAACTCTGTAGGGTTAATTTTGAGAATTATGTAAGGATGAAGCCACAAATAGGAAGCTGGTGGCTAGATAGGATAAGAGTGAACCATTCCAGCTGAAATCAAATAAGGAAAATAATTGCTTGCTATTTTGAAGGACATGCTTTTGATAAACTTGTATGTAATCCAATTTTAGGACTATTATAGGATAGGATATTTATTTCATCAAAATAATTTGATCTCTTGGAAATCCAATCTCTCATCTTTGGATGAAGGGATCGATCAAGGAGTCTTATTATTTTGAATCCTATTTTGAGTTCATTGTATTAGCATAAAGTGTAAGAATTTTAACTATGAATATAATAAAGTATCAATAATAAGAAATAAAATATTATAAGATTTGTAAAAGCATACAGGTTTCAGCTAGATTGCAATCATTTCATTTCCATGAATTATTACTTCAGTTTCTAGCACAGATTAATCTTTGTTCCTGATTTTGAGAGGAGCAAAGGCCCATTCTCCTTAGAACCAAGGACTGTGTACAGTATTTATGTTCTATTTTATTAATTCATTATTATAATTAATTAGAATCTTGTTACTATTTGCATTTATTCATAAAAACATCAAAATAAATTCATAGTTTAAAAAGTATTTTCTTATTTCATTTCTTTTCTAAACAGAGTGTACTTTCTTTTACAGTAGAAGTGTGAAGCAAATTTCCTTTTGTAAGTAGTAGTGTGAATTTACTTTCCCTACAAACATAAAATAGGAGTGTGATCTTTTAATTTCAATAAAATAGTGGATTGATTTGATTTCTTTCTTTTTTTTAGCAAAATCATGCATCACGTAGTTTAAGACAATTCCTTTCTTTATTCAAAGTTAGAATAGGATAAACAAGCACCCCCATAAGAAACCTTCTATATCTACCATCCCATACCTTACTATAGATAGCTTTGGACACCAGCCTTGGTTGATAAGACATAAATTAAATATTGATTAAATGAGGAGATAGATGACACTCATCAAAAATTCCCTTTATGTTGAAAGCACAAAGTGTGGCTTCCATGTCACTCTATTCCTATCAACCTAGAATAAATTTTCCAATCAATAGATGTATTTGTCACCTAATTTCAAAGACCACATATGCCTAATTTCAAAGACCAAAAGTTGAAAGGGCCAAAATAGCATTGTAGCAACTTTAATGATGTATTGATTGAATGAATGAATGAAATATTTTAATAACACCTACAAGACCAAACAATCTATGGGACCAAGAACTACAATAAATTTGTTTCATTTTTATTGAAACATTGTAGTGGGGCTTTGGTATTTGGACATGAAAGTCCTTAACAAAAATACATGTTGGAAAAAATATGCAAGAAGAAGTGGAGGTCAGGTAGGCAATAGGGATGGTCAAGGCTAACTCCACTTACGTGCCCTACAACAACTAACCACTTCATCATTCTCTTAACATTAAATTGGGAATTCTCATGTTAATTAGGCAAGGGATGTTAATATATATATATATATATATATAACATTTAGCTTCTACATCAAAAAAAATTATAGGAATTTACACTTGTTTAAACCTTTTAGGATTTAGATAAATGTAAATCCTATGTTGTTAAAGAATTGAGTATAGTAAATTAGGGTATAAATATGCAATAAATAAAACCACTGATTTGTTATAGAATTGATTAAATTTGACCTTTCTAAAAATATTAACAAATAATGTAAATGAGAATTTAACTAGAAAATAATATAAATAGATAATCTAGAGGCTAAAATTTGAGGCAGACAATAGTCTAAGTGTCAAATAGGAACCAAGTGTCAAAACACCTTTTGAACAATAGCACCCTAATTGGAAAACAACTCCATGTGGTACAAATGTCTCTATTTTGATGATAGTGTCCTTTGCACAAAACTATTCTAAGCTTCTAGGTGTACTTGTGTCTGGGTTTGTCAAGCCTATTCCTATGCATATGAGTTATGGAACTCTGTAGATAATATATTTAGACTAATTTTTTTAACAAACCTTAATATTTCATGTTTTTAGGGACTCCAAATGAGACAAGTAGTAAGGTGTGTTGTTAGTTTGGTAGGATGGACATCTTTAACACCCCAATGTGATGAGAGTTACCTACATACCAATACTCTAAAGAGGGGGCAATCCTAATGTAGTTCTCCCCACTTATGTGTTGGTGAAAGTACAAGTGAAGTTAGTATGATTATAGACCTAAGTGCTTTGAATGTGCTTGAGACATAAAATCTGAGTAATCTAAGCTTAAGAATGTTGAAGATGGTTGTATGCATAATTATGGTAGAATAGAGATTGATAACCTTAATTATGCATAATGTTTTCTAAGTTTGTATATATAATTTATATATTCTCTCCATCTACCTAATTAAAAGGTTAAAATTCATGTATATATACTATTTTGATGCTTGTACAAGTGTTAAAAGAGGTCTAGGCTAAGCCTAGGTGGTCTAAGATTTGAAAAGATATATGTTTATAGAAAAAAGAATGAAAGGATAATAGTGCCAAAATTGGGACACTAGCACAATGTAGTGATATTTTCCCTATTATGGCATTAGTGTCCAGGTGGCAAAACCTAAGGCAAGAAGGGCCAAGATGTAAGAATGAGGGTTTGGGACTACTTTAGGGATGACTAAATATGTTTGTGTCATGCACAAAGGATGGATAAGTGTGAAAATAGGCCTTAAAATAGGTTTAAGGCTAAGCTAGGGATAGGTGGTGTCAAGTAGCACTTTTAACAATCAAGTGTCATTTTAGGTGATTACATTCACCCCTCACCCCTGACCCCTTTATTCCATAAATGCAATAAAGTGAAATGACTAGGATAAAGGAAAAAGAAGTGAACCTGTACTTACATAAGATGTGAAGACCATGAATTTAGATCTACATATGTGAAGTATGCTCTATTGCATGTCTTAAAAATGAAACATGCATAAGCTAGTCCTTACTTAATAGATATCAAAAACAAATACAAAATGAGTAAAGAATTAAAACTGAGTAAAGGGGTAAGAGAAAGGAAAAGAATGAATACACCTCATTGGATACATGAACCTATGCATGAACCTAGTGACAACCTATGTATGTGTGTGTATATTATGATCAATTAATGAATAACATGGACTAAGCTGATAGATTACACACTCCCCATATGTGGGTGGCTTAAGAACATAATTTGGTTTTGACTCCATCATTGCCCACTCCATTTATTGGAACATGACCTATGAATAGCTTGGATTGGATTGATGGTGTATCCAAACCACTCATGTATGTGGCTCAAGAACTCAATTAGAATATGAATCCATCATTGCCTACCCATGTGTAGTAGATTCATTTGAAATTAAAACTGCACAATGTAACTAAATTTTTTTAATTGTAGATGTTTATCTAGAGATGTTGACTCTATGACAACTCAATATATATAGCAGCTTAGGGCCACTCAAGAATTCCAACCACTACAGATAGAGTAAGGCATGGATTTTATGTATAATCTAGAATATGGTGTCAGATGTATATAATGTAGAGAATGGCATACAATTTGTTACTCCATCTAATCAATTAGTATGTGAGTGAGCATATAAAAATAATGTGTCATGTGCATGCCCCCAAATATGATATTTAAGCATATGGATTCTAGATTGAGTTGTAACAATCTATATTTGAGCATCTGAACTAAAAATGGTAATGGTCATATTGAACATGATGCTTTCAATCTAAACAAACTAATATGAATTTCAGCTAAACTAAGCAAAAACTAGAAAATCTGTATCTGATCCTGTGTAAACCTAGACTATATCTACTACAATTTTTTTGGCCAATCTAGAATTTTTTAAAACTAAGGCTATTGAACATAAGAGACATATCTTGGATAGTAATGCCATGTGGTGATAGTGTCCTAATTTGGGTGCCAATGTTTGACTATTTTGATTTTTATGTAACTTAATTGATCTCTATGTCATTATTTTCCACTGTGTTTACCTGAGTCTAATTTTTATAATATCATCCTATGTATTGAAAATTGTACTCTGAGTGCATTTTAATAGCCTGATCTCTATGACAAACCCCTATGAATACCCCCTTGTTCAAGGGGATTTGTTAAACCTATGCAATAATTATCCTCAAAATAAAAAGATCTATAAAATGTGTGTTAGCCAAAGCATATATGATATATGTTTAATAATCTAATAAAATGTGTATACATAACATCAAAATATGAGATAATCTGAGCATAAGTTTTTAATGTGTGATGTATGTTATGTCTAACATTAAAAAGGTTGTTAATATAGATATAACAATGTATGTGAATAACAAATATGAGTAATAACTAAGTAGTTATCTAGTGGGATGGGGCATGGTGTCTATCATGGCACACAAGTAGGAAGGGGATATGCATAAGGTCCCTCATGGCATCTAAACTTATTGACACCAAAATTTTGACTAAGTGTTGTCTAATTTTGGCATGGAAGTAACACAACATAGAAGGACCATGGTGTAAAAGGACCATGACATGAAAATGATAGGCATAGAAGTATCATGATGTTGCACCTACAAGGTGTAAGAGGATAATGACACGAAAAAACTAGCATGAGAGGACCTAGTTAGGGAGGTATGAGTAACAAGTAACCTAAGTATGTAGGACTTAGAATAGTAGTATAAGACTAGGGGAACATGTGGGAAGTGGGAACATTTGAAAGAACAATTCAAATAGGTCACTATGACCTTATTGATAGGAAATTTTACACTAGACCATAAGGAGAAGAACACATGGTAGCAAATATATAGCATAGAGAAAGGATATAAGGGGTGTAGAGGCCTAGATCTTTAGCAAGAACTAATTGTTAAGCACCATGACTCTCATTGTATTGAGAGTTCATTAGCCAATTCTTTGTGCCATGAATGATTGTAAATACTTGGTCAGGGTAAAACAAGTATAAATACCCCTATTGTAAAGTATTGTGATGGCAAATGGATGTTGGGATGTGATTGTGAAAAACATATTATTTTTTGTGGGTTAGCTTAATAAATGAGAATAGAAAGTTTTTGTTAAATTCTTGTTTTTTTAAAAAGATGGTGTGAACTAAGTGCTAGTTTATATATGAGTTATATCCTATCATATTTTCTTTTCTAAGATAACTAATCCTAATAAGAAATGACAATATTATGCATAATAATATTAATCAAACCAAGAAATCAAAAGGATCAAGGTAGTCTATTTATGATTTTATATAAATCCTATTTGATTAGCATAAGGAGGACTATGAACACGTTATCCAAACTATGTGACAAAACCTATGAGAATTGATCTTTTACTATGAATTTCTATTGAGTAGGTAAGACATAACTCTTATGTGAAAGGGCCAGCATGCTAGCTCGTTCGTCTAGACTTCAGTACCAACATGGAATTATAAAAAATAACCCAAAATTTTGGTTCCATTTCCCAAACTTAAAAGCACTTGAATCATTGTCATGAAAAAATGTTTGAGTGTATTACGTTGGAGTATATAGAAGAATGAGTTACCAGTGTTGAATATAATTTTGTAGTTCCTTATCTTGAGCCAAGAATCTTCACACAACAATGGGTAGAGTAAAATTTCTATAGTGTATTGTATGAAACCTTTTTTTTGGAGGCCATGATGCATTTACATGCTTGTTTGATAGGATATGCTCAAGGACAATCAAGGAATCTTGGAAGAAGGTAGTCTTAGTTTCTAGAATGGTAAAGGGATTTATCATTACTTGAAGCCCTATGCATGTGAGCAGTCAAATTTTGGTGGAAAGGAGTTCTAAATAGCTACATTATAGAGTACATTATAACTTCTTATTCATGCCCTAAAGAATCCAAGTTCTAGTTCCTTTGAGAACCATGTGGTCATTATATCAAGATTTTTTTTTTTGAAATTAAGAAGTTATTTATTGATCTTGGACTTGAAACTATACCAATGGAGAGATAAACTCCTCTTGTGCATGAGCCACACATTTGAAAAGGGAGAATAGGAGTTGGTAGAACATTGTGGGTTCAAAATGATAGCCATCTAGTGTACATGACAAAGATGGAAGTATGATGAAACTCGACAAAGGATTATAGGAGTTAGTGATATGGGAAGAGACTAGGAAAACTCAAGGAGTGTCAATAGGAACTGTAGGGAAGTGAAAACACATGAAGACCCCATCACTTTTGAGCCACATTCTATGTCACCTCTATGCTACAAAGGAGAAATAAGCTAGATGGTAGGAATTGAGGAACCAAGTCTGAACCAACTAAGCTCCCCCACCATAGTGTGTGCCAATGCTTTTGAGCCAAATGAAGTACACATATGAAATTGGGATAAAGATAGTTTGAAATTAGAAATTGAAGTGATAAGGGAAACTAAAGTTGATCCTTTTGATGCTCATTTAGACTTAACTCTCTTTTTCCCTCTTTAAGGGAATTCTATGGCACAACTTGGAATGCCTAAAGGACCAAGCCTACAAGGATATAATATAGGCCCCAATTTGAGTAATCAATAATCTACCATGCTTCACAACATAAGCACTACTATTAGAGGTGTTGGAGGTGGACTAGGAGGTAGTGGACTTCCTCCTTAAGGGGTTAGGGCTAGAGGTTCCTAGAAACTACCCATTTAAGCAATTTAATTGACTACAGTGTATTATGAAATGATATTTTGCTTACTAAAGTATCAAGTTATAGAGAATGCAACTGATCATGTCCATAAATATGAACTAATTTGGAGGGTGCAAAGCATTACATCCTTTCAGTATAAGGCCACACAGTTTGGAACTACACTTCTAGAGCATGCACATAAATGGTATCTCTAGTCTAACCCTCAACAAATGGTGGTTGAATATCACCAAATAAAAATAGCCTTCCTTTAGGAGTTTGACACTCTTGAATTTGAGAACAAAGCATAGCATTGTTGAAGGACATAAAGTAAGGACTCACTGAAAGTGTATGTGAGTATAATGCAAGGTTTAAAACTTTTTTTTCTAAATTATCATTTTAAATTAATGTTGCTCAACATGCACAATGATTTGTGGGAAGATTGTTACTACCTTTCCATTGAACCTTGTCACAGAAGTCCTTCACTAGTCCATGCGAGGCTTTAGAATTTGTTCTCCATGTTGAGGAATTTGAAAGAATTGATATTGGGATCAATCCCTTTATGGAGGGCCAAATAACCTTAATGGCATTACAACTTAAAAATTTGATGGCCAATAATGAACATGAAACATGTAGTGGTATTTGGTGTACAAACTATGAATCTGAATGGCATACATATAATAATAATCTATGTAAGAACATTCATACAGTACTTAAACAAGCATTTCAAATCTATCATGAAAAACATCATGTCTGATCTTGTCCTCTTTTACAGTGAGCTATGCACACTAAGGTGTTTGACTATTACAAGATTTGTGATGTCTATATTCATGACACTAATGAATGTCATTTGATTAATGACATTCATGAAGCTCAAACATGTGGTACACGCCAAACCTCAGTAGAAAATACTCAAGACAATAGTGGCTATTATGGAAGAGGAAGATGGAAATGATGAGGATGTCATCATTTCCCACCCAAGACCTGTTACAAATATGGGTTTCTAGACCACTATCAAAGGGATTACCCATATTACTCGATGTGTGCTTTTTATAAAAAGGACCATTGACTAGAAGAGTGTCCTAAATTATATGTAGATATCACCAAGGAGTGAAATGAAAATGGTGCTAGTATGATTTAAATTTATATACCACATTGGTGCACACGTCAAACCATCCCTATAGTTCAAAAAGTAAACATTACCATTTGTAGTGGGGGACAAACCCAATCGATAGCTTGTCCTATCAAGAGAATAACCATGAGATAGAAAGTATCTTAATGTTTAGTAGGAAAAGGATGTCCTCCAAGATATGATGGCACTCATATGAGAAATTTAGGGAGAAATTTAGTTCCTCAAAGACAAATATGTAATGCAACATGCTATTATGCAAAGTGAAGTTGAACCTTGACATATGGTGTAGGAAGACATTCAGGAACTATGTAAGTGTATGTTAGATGAGGATATTGTCCCAAAAGTCAACATTTAGATTAAGATTCAATCTCAAATACCGAATGAGGATCACCCTAAAGTCACTAGGCAAAGTGAAGATCATTGTTTAAATCATGCTAGGTGGTAGGACACTCCTAGTTCCTCTACTCCCCCAAAAGATAAAGAAATATTAGTTAATGTTTCCATCAATGGATGGGTAATTTGGGACATACTAGTAGATACTAGTGTAGAATTCAATGTCCTCACCAAAAACACTTGGGACAAGATGTCCAGTCTAGCATTACATCCTTCATCGCATGTCTTATTTATGGTAAATAAGACTCACATGCTACCAATTGGGGTCCTCAATAACACAATGGTTGACATACTTAGAGTACCATTCAAAGTAGATTTTTAGGTTTTAGAGCTAGCTAAAACTAATGATTACCTAGCTATATTAGGAAGAACTTGGTGCTATAATAATAATGTAGACTTAGGCTTCAAGAAATGCTACATTAGTTTAGAAAACACTGGCTAGCATGTTGTAATACCACTAGATCAAGCACAAGTGCCCCCTTACATAAAGCATGTCCATGTTGATGTGTTAGGTTGTGGAGCTAAAAGCTTCACTAATGCAAATAGGGAAGGAGGTTGCTGAGAGGTTGTTGAGTGTCATAGTCACCGGCGTCGGTTACACCGATCGACATCGGCCAGTGGTGGATAAGAATGCAACCGATGTCGGCAGGAGTCGGCCAACGTCGGTCACCTCTAGGCAGACAGGGACCAACGTTGGTCACCTGTGTAATTTAGAACTGCTAGTTCACAGATAGTTAGTTAACGAATCAGGTGTTTGCATGTTGAAGGTTAATTATAGTCTAGAGCTGTGGATCTAATTATTGTAATTAGGTGTCTAATTATTGTTTGCATGAGATCTATTTAAGAGACTCATGGGTTGTATTGTATAGTCTGCTAGTTTGAGTTGAGCAAAGTTAGTTCCTTCTGTGTGTGAAGTGAGCAAGGATGTTTCTCCTAGTTCCACAATAGTGCCAAGTGTGGGTGCTGGTTTTGGAGAATCAGAAGGGTTCTTCAGGTGTGTAGGATCTTGGTCAGTAGGTGTGTAAGGCCACATTTAGAGATTTACATGGTAAGTACGATCATTGATCTACAATTGTATGTGTGTGCAGGATCTAGGTTTGCAGGTGTGCAGAACTAGATTGGTTTGCAGGTGTGTAAGATTAGGGAGGACAGCAACACAACAGGTAGCAAGATCAGGAGAGATCTACTTGGAGTACGGTGTGTACTCGGTTATTGAGCAAATAGGAAGGCAAGGTAGATCCTTCCATAAGTAAGATCATTTGAGTTGAAGGTTGTTTCAAGTTTAAGGGAGATCTACTTGGAGTGCGTGGAGCACTTATGGAGTGTGTGGAGCACTTATGGAGTGCGTGGAGCACTTATCACTTGTGTACTGGCAATAGTGGATGCTGACTGGTTGGAGGTGAACACCAACTTTGTGTTTGAGTTGTGTGTTGGGACCATAAGAGAGAGAGCTTTGAGGAAAGAATTACTGTACACTTGAGGTGTGGGAAGCCTCTAAGAGGTGTGAAGAAGAAGTGGCATCTTCTTTATTGTATTCTTTTCTGGATGAGTATTAATACAAGTTTTGTATTGTTTCTCATATTCTGTGTTGTTTCTGGTTTCTAGTTACTTGTTACTTCTGGTTAATTCTACATATTTAAGTTGCTTGTGCATGGTAATCAATTGTGCTTCCGTATTTCCCAACAAGTGGTATCAGAGCTAAGGTTACAGGGAGCATGTTTTGTGTTTGGTTACAGGTCACTCTTAGGGGTTTCTGATTGAGTGGGAGTATAGCAATGGTAGAAGAAAGTAAGCTAAGAATGGAGGAATTAAAAAGCACGAATGGTCAATTACAATCTTATGGAAAGAAATAACAAGTAAAGAAAGATTGTTGGTTAGTAGAAGATTGGCATGAAGAAACTGAAGAAGCAGATGTTGTAGGGGTTGTTGCACAGGATGCTCTGGTATGTTTCTTGGATAAAGTAGAATCTTGTTTTATAGATTTTGTTGCCTCTTTCCATGCAGTCTGAAATAGAGTATTTTTCCATGTTAAGGTCTTTGGAGACTTTGGAAAGATTTATTTAGGGGTTGGTGTGCCTTGCCAAAGAATTGGCAAAGGGGAAGTGAAGCTGAAATTGTAGGCAGCCAAGACATGGGTGTTGAAGGAGGTCATGCAGGTCTCGATTCTGAAGATAAGGCTAATTTATTTAGGGAAGTTGGGTGATGAGAGATGCACAAGAACTCTCACAATAGATGCACTTAAATTAGCTAGTGGTAAGAATGCAAGTACTCTTTATCTACTTGCTTATATTACTGATTCTTCTTATGTTGTGGAGACATGGCTTTGTAGGCTTGGTCACATGAGCAAGAAGGAGATGCATGTTCTTAAGAGGGAGTTAGATGTCTTTGACAGACTTAAGAACTGAAAAGCCTTGGTGTTTCTGGAGGAGATGATGGATAGAGATTAGTGGATGGGACTGAGTAACTCTAAGCAGAGCAGTTTGGATAGGGATTTGATTCAAAGAAAGCTCACAGGTAAAAAGTCATCACTCACAGGCAAACACAGGTACCAGCATCAGTCAAAAGGAATCAACATCAAACAGACAGGTGCTAATGTCGGTCATGTGCAGAAAAGAGGTGGTGGTGTCAGGCAAGGTAAGACTGATGTTGGTTAGGAGGACCAACATTGGCAGCAGGTAGACACCGACATCGGTGGGGTCAGTAGTCAGGACAGGCACATGGAACCGACGTCGGTCAGATGCAGAATGTGTGGTGACTTAGGTCGGTCACTGTAACAGATTTTGGGCAGACAGCAAGTTATCAAGGAGACTCAAATGCCCATATGGAGGACTGAAGGGGTAAGTAAGCCTCAAATTCATTGTTCCTCTTCTTTATACTCATTGCTCACTGCAAAGCAAGAAAGATCCAAGAAATAGTGGGAGCATGGCAGGAATATGATGCAAAACCAAACGAGAGATTTGGTAGGGTTGGCAATCGATATGAAAGCACTACAAGATGAATGAATACCTTAGTTAAAGAATAGAGTGAATGGATACGTGAGACAGAAGGCCAGGTCATATGGTCTTGAGGAAGTTGCAGGACAGTGGTACAGGTTTTGATAGGTGGATGACAAAGCAGGGCTTTAGTCAATGTCAGTGTAACCATTGTGTTTGTCTTACCAGGTGGATGATGATTGCAACATTATCCTGTTACTATATGTGGATGGTATGCTAGCTAGCAGGTTCAGACATACAGGGTTTTGCTGAGCTAAGGGTAAGGTTAGTTCAGTGGCATGTCATGAAGAATTTAGAGCAAAAAAATTCTTTGGCATGAGAGACATGGAAGATCACAGGTTTATTTTGTCTCCAGTGGGAGCTGATGTGAATCAGGTGTTGGTGAGGTTCAATACGCAGGATGCAAAACTGGAGCACATTAAGGGCTGGATAGTTTAGTGTCTGAAATCACATGAGGTCTGGTATAGACCTGAGTTTGCCTAAGAAGTGAAATCTGTCAGAGAGTTAGGAGCTAATTCGGGGAAGTGGGTTCTCAGATATCTGAGAGGGACTAGAAGCAGGGATTCATGCTATGCAGGGTCAGGACTTCGCTGCATGGGTTTGTATGTTCAGATATGGCAAATTACTCGAATGACAGGAGGTGCACCATAGGTTGTGTGGTGGTTGGTCTTCAGGATTGAGCTTGAAGAGGGATACAAGTGAGGAAATAGATTAGATGGGGTACAAGTATAGGTACAGTGTAGCTATTTATCTCTAAGTGGGAGATTGTTAGGTTGTGGAGCTAAAAGCTTCACTAATGCAAACAGGGAAGGAGGTTGTTGAAAGGTTGCTGAGTGTCACAGTCATCGGCGTTGGTTAGGCCAATCGATGTTGGCCAGTGGTGGATAGGAATTCAATCGATGTCGGTAGGAGTCAGCTGATGTCGATCATCTCCAGGCAGACAAGGACCGATGTCAGTTGCCTGTGTGGTTCAGAACTGCCAATTCACAGATAGTTGACGAACTAAGTGTTTGCATGTTGAGGGCTAATTATAGTCTCGAGCTACAGATCTAATTATTATAATTAGGTGTTTAATTATTGTTTGCATGAGATCTATTTAAGAGACTCATGGGCTGTATTGTAAAGTGTGCTAGTTTGAGTTGAGCAAAGTTAGCTCCTTCTATGTGTGAAGTGAGCAAGGGTGTTCCTCCTAGTTCCACAATAGTGCCAAGTGTGGGTGTTGGTTATGGAGAATCAGAAGGGTTCTTCATGTGTGTAGGATCTTGGTTGGTAGGTGTGCAAGGCCACGTTTGGAGATCTACATGGTAAGTAAGATCATTGATCTGCAGGTGTATGTGTGTGCAAGATCTAGGTTTGTAGGTGTGCAGAACCAAATTGATTTGTAAGTGTGCAAGATCAGGGAGGACAGCAACACAATAGGTAGCAAGATCAGGAGAGATCTACTTGGAGTACGGTGTGTACTCAATTATTGAGCAAATAGGAAGGTAAGGTAGATCCTTCCATAAGTAAGATCATTTGAGTTGTAGGTTGTTGCAAGTTCAGGGGAGATCTACTTGGAGTGCGTGGAGCACTTGTGGAGTGTGTGGAGCACTTGTGTACTGGTAGTAGTGGATGCTGACTGGTTGGAGGTGAACACCAACTCTGTGTTTGAGTTGTGTGTTGGGACCGTAAGAGAGAGAGATTTGAGAAAAGAATTACTATACACTTGAGGTGTGGGAAGCCTCTGAGAGGTGCAAAGAAGAAGTGGCATCTTCTTTATTGTATTCTTTTCTGGATGAGTATTAATACAAGTTGTCTATTGTCTCTCATATTCTATATTGTTTTTGGCTTCTAGTTACTTGTTACTTCTGGTTAATTCCGCATATTTAAGTTGCTTGTGCATGGTAATCAATTGTGCTTCCATATTTTCCAACAAGTGGTATCAGAGCTAAGGTTGCAGGAAGCAGGTTTTGTGTTTGGTTACAGGTCACTCTCAGGAGTTTCTGATAGAGTGAGAGTATAGCAATGGCAGAATAAAGTAAGCTAAGAATGGAGGAATTGAAAAGCACGAATGGTCAATTACGGTCTTATGGAAAGAAAGAGTAGGTCAAGAAAGATTGTTGGTTGGTAGAAGATCAACATGAAGAAACTAAAGAAGCAGATGTTGTAGGGGTTGTTTCACAGGATGCTCTGGTATGTTTCTTGGATAAAGTAGAATCTTGTTTTATAGATTCTGTTGCCTCTTTCCATGTAGTCCGAAATAGAGTATTTTTCCATGTTAAGGTCTTTAGACACTTTGGAAAGATTTATTTAGGGGCTGGTGTGCCTTGCCAAAGAATTGGCAAAGGGGAAGTGAAGCTGAAATTGTAGGTGGCCAACACATGGGTGTTGAAGGAGGTCAAGCAGGTCCTGGTTTTGAAGATAAGGATAATTTCTTTAGAGAAGTTGGGTGATGAGAGATGCACAAGAACTCTCATAGTGGATGCACTTGAATTAGTTGGTGGTAAAAATGCAGGTACTCTTTATCTACTTGCTTATATTATTAATTCTTCTTCTGTTGTGGAGACGTGGCTTTGTAGGCTTGGTCACATGAGCAAGAAGGAGATGCATGTTCTTAAGAGGGAGTTAGATGTCTTTGACCGAATTAAGAACTGGAAAGCCTTAGTGTTTTTGGAGGAGATGATGAACAGAGATCAGCAGATGGGACTAAGTAACTCTGAGCAGAGCAGTTTGGATAGGGATTTGATTCAAAGAAAGCTTGTGGGTAAAAAGTAATCACTCACAGGTGAACATAGGTACCGGCATCGGTCAGGAGGAACTGGCATCGAACATATAGGTGCCGATGTCGGTCATGTGCAAACCAGAGCCAATGGTGTCAAGCAGGGTAAGACCGACATCGATCAGGAGGACTGACATCAGCAACAGTAAGACCGACGTCAGTCAGTAGGACCGACATCAAAAGCAGGTAGACACCGACATCGATGGGGTTGGTAGTCAAGACAGGCGCATGGAACTGACGTCGATTAGATGCAGACTATGTGGTGACTGAGGTCAATCACTGTAATAGATTTTGGGTGGACAACAAGCTGTCAAGGAGTCTCAAATGCCCATATGGAGTACTGAAGGGGTAAGTAAGCTTCAAATTTTTTGTTCCTCTTCTTTATACTCATTTCTCACTACAGAGTAGGAAGGATCCAAGAAATAGTGGGAGCATGGCAGGAATATGATGTAGAACCAAATGAGAGATTTGGTAGGGTTGCCAGCCAGTATGAAAGCACTGTAAGATGAATGGATACCTTAGTTAAAGAATAGAGTGAATGGATACATGAGATGGAAGGCCAGGTCATATGGTATTGAGGAAGCTACAGGATAGTGGTACAGGTTTTGACAGGTGAATGACAAAGCAGGGCTTTAGTCAATGTCAGTGTAACTATTGTGTTTGTCTTACCAGGTGGATGATGATTGCAACATTATCCTGTTACTGTATGTCGATGGTATGCTAGCTAGTAGGTTCAGACATATAGAGTTTTGTTGAGCTAAGGGTAAGGTTAGTTCAGTGGCATGTCATGAGGAATTTGGAGCAGCAAAATTCTTTGGCATGAGAGACATGGAAGATCACAGGTTGATTTTATCTCCAGTGGAAGCTAATGTGAATCAGGTGTTGGTGAGGTTCAATACGTAGGATGCAGAACTAGAGCACACTAAGGGCTGGATAGTTCAGTGTCCAAAATCACATGAGGTCTGGTATAGACATGAGTTTGCCCAAGTAGTGGAAGTTGTCAGAGAGTTAGGAGCTAATTTGGGAAAGTGGGTTCTCAGGTATCTGAGAGGGACCAAAAGTAGGGATTCATGCTATGCAGGGTCAAGACTTCACTACATGGGTTTGTAGGTTCAGATGTGGTAGGTTACTCAGATGACAGGAGGTGCACCACAGGTTGTATGGTGGTTGGTCTTCAGGATTGAGCTTGAAGAGGGATACAAGCTAGGAAACAAATTAGACAGGGTATAGGTATAGGTATAGTCCAGTTATTTATCTCCAAGTGGGAGATTGTTAGGTTGTGGAGCTAAAAGCTTCACTAATGCAAATAGGCAAGGAGGTTGCTGAGTGTCACGATCACCAGCATCGATTAGGCCGATTGACATCGGCCAATGGTGGACAGGAATGCAACTGATGTCAACAGGAGTCGACTGACGTCAGTCACCTCCAGGCAGACAAGGACCGACGTCGGTCACCTGTGTGATTTAGAACTACCAGTTCAAAGACAGTTAGTTAACGAACCAGGTGTTTACATGTTGAAGGCTAATTATAGTCTCGAGCTGTAGATCTAATTATTGTAATTAGGTGTCTAATTATTGTTTGCATGAGATATATTTAAGAGACTCATGGGCTATATTGTAAAGTGTTCTAGTTTGAGTTGAGCGAAGTTAGCTCCTTTTATGTGTGAAGTGAGCAAGGGTGTTCCTCCTAGTTCCACAGTAGTGCCAAGTGTGGGTGCTTGTTTTGGAGAATCAGAAGGGTTCTTCAGGTGTGTAGGATCTTTGTTAGCAGGTGTGCAAGGCCACGTTTGGAGATATACATGGTAAGTAAGATCATTGATCTACAGGTGTATGTGTGTGTAGGATCCAAGTTTGCAGGTGTGCAGAACTAGATTGATTTACAGGTGTGCAAGTTCAGTGAGGACATCAACACAATAGGTAGCAAGATCAGGAGAGATGTACTTGGAGTATGGTGTGTACTCGGTTATTCAGAAAATAGGAAGGCAAGGTAGATCCTTCCATAAGTAATATCATTTGAGTTGCAAGTTGTTACAAGTTCAGGGGAGATCTACTTGGATTGTGTGGAGCACTTGTGGAGTGCGTGGAGCACTTGTGTATTGGCAGTAGTGGATGCTGACTGGTTGGAGGTGAACACCAACTCTGTGTTTGAGTTGTGTGTTGGGACCATAAGAGAGAGAGCTTTGAGGAAAGAATTACTATACACTTGAAGTGTGGGAAGCCTCTGAGAGGTGTGAAGAAGAAGTGGCATCTTCTTTATTGTATTCTTTTCTGGATGAGTATTAATACAAGTTGTGTATTGTCTCTCATATTTTGTGTTGTTTCTGGTTTCTAGTTACTTGTTACTTCTGGTTAATTTTGCATATTTAAGTTGCTTGTGCATGGTAATCAGTTGTGCTTCTGTATTTCCCAACAAGATGAAGATATAAAACATATCTATAAAATTACTACAAGGAATGATGAGTAAATAGATCCCAATCTAGATGGTGTTCTGTGATGGTCAAATACTTATACAATATTATATTCTCTACCATTAGCTTAGAGAATGTCTAAAACACCTCCAAAGGGGTTTTATATTTTTCCCTAAAAATTCTATTATTGTGTTTTTCATAAGTTCTATGCCAGGTGAGTTGTAATTTGAACCCATAATTTTTTCACTATTGGAAATCTAAATGGGGTTCTCTAATCTCTAACTAGGTCCACCATCGTGCCATTAAAAATTGAGGTCAAGTTAAGCATCTGCATAACTAGGCTCCAAACCTCCCAAACAATGTTGAAATACAAAATAAAGTGAGTGGTCGTTTCTTCCTCCTCCCCATAGAAAATACATCTATTTGGAATTTGAAAGCCTCTCTTCTTTAAATTGTCTAGATTCAGTATTTTGTTATGGATTAACATCCACCAAAAGAAGTTGATTTTGGGTAGAAGTTTTGGAAGCCAAACTTTCCCCCATAGCCTTTCCTCACCAATGTCTAATAGTAATTCATAGGCATTTTTAATAGTGTAAAAAACCTTGTCATTCTTATCCTAGATCATCTAATCTTGTTTGGGAAAAAAGGAGGTCCTAAATTCAGGCAATTCCCCTTAGATTTTAAGGGTAATCTCTTTAATCTCTTCCTCATCAAGGGCATAATCTATGATGTTTTTCCAACTCTTATTATCCCCATTCCTATTAATGTTGTTATTCACTTTATCCCAAAATAAAATACAAGTTCTATCCATTAGTCTACTATAATTCAAGTCTTTAAGGGGTAGATCCTTTAGCCATCTATCCTCCCAAAATCTATTATTACCATCCCCAATCTTCCATCTGATGCCTCTGTAGAGGAGACCACAAGTTTTGAGAGTCCCATTCTAGATTAATGATCCTTTAGGAAGACCCTATTCTATTAGTATCTTTCTACCAATATCCCCATTGTGATACTTATCTATCATGATGTCACCCCAATCATTGTTCCCTTAAATTAGGTTCCACCCTATCTTTGTCCTGAGGGATTTGTTCATGAGATGAATTCTTATTAATCTGATGCCTCTATGATATTTGGGAGTGCAATCCTTTTCCCATCCTACTATCATGGTCCTCTTATTTTCTTTTACCCCCAACCATATGAATTTATTTTGTATCTGCTCAATTTTCTCAACCACAAATCTCAAGATTTTGAATAGACTGAGGAAGTAGTTAGGGATGCCTTGAAGAGAATCTTTGAGGAGTTAAAACTTACCTACTTGACTCAGGAGGGCTCCTTTCCAACCTTCTAGCTTTATCTATATCCTTTCAATAATTGTGTTTGAGTAATATGTGGTGACTTTAGAAATCATAAGTGGAAGCCCAAGACAGGTGGTAGGCAACCTCTCACTAGAGCATCCCAAAGTTATGGTGATTTTTTGTTGAAGGTCCTCCTAAGTTTTTAAGAAATAGATATGGATTTTTAAAAAAATTGATACTCTATCCAAAGGCCCCCTCATAGGTGTTAAGCAGGGTTTTCCATCTTCCTGCTTCCACTATAGAATCAGTTTCAAACAATATAGTGTCATCAATAAACTATCCAATAATCGATGGTTAGGTTGTGGAAGTAGGTTTAATACCTCTAAAATACCCCTCCATTAGTAATTTACTGGCATTCCTACCCAAGACTTCTAGCAGTAAGATGAAGAGATAAGGAAAAATGGGGTCTCCTTGTCTAAGGCCTCTTCTTGAGGGGAAATAGCCTTTAGGAGAGCCATTAACCAAAATAAATAATTTGATTGTGGAAATACACTCCTTCACCAAGTTAATCACTTAGTCTTGAAAGCCAAATTTCTTAAGTACTCTAATCAAAAATTCCTAATTGACTCTATTATATGCTTTAGAGATATCTAATTTGAATATCATACTTGGGGTTTTGATTTTGGAGATTGAATGAATGATTTCATGGGTGGTGATGGCCACATCAAAAATTTGCTTACCCAGTACAAATCCTTTTTGGTTGAGGGCAATGAGTTTTTATAAAAGTGGTTGATGTTTGAAGACCAAAATGTTAGTGAAGATTTTGTACATTGTATTAAAGAGGTTGATTAGTCTAAAGTCCAACATGGAGGAGGCATCCATCTTCTTCAGGACCAGGGCTATAAATTTACTATTTAACTACCATAAGAGTCTACTTGTCTAGAATAAATCTTTGGCTACATTTATGATATCCTTCCCAATAACATCCTAGAATGTTTAGAAGAAATTTGGGGGGAACCCATCCAGGCTTGGATCTTTGAAAGCTCCCATTGAGAATACAATATCCCTAACTTTCTCCTTCATAATTGGTTTAGTCAGTAGGTTCTTATCCTCATCAAGTAAAATGGTGTGGATGGAATCCATAGGGAACTCATTATCTCCTTGTGGGGTGTTGACTTGTTGGGCTGCCAAAAGGTTCTCAAAGTAATTAGAGGTAAACTTCCTTATTTCCTCATCATCTTCTACCACATCCCCATTCTCATTCATGAGCTTACATATTGACTTTCTCTTTTGTGCCTTCGTGTAGACTTATGGAGGAAGGATGTGTTCTTGTCCTCCTCTTTTAACCATTGAATCCTAGATTTTTGTTTCCAATAAACCTCCTCCTCCTTCAAGGTTAAACCCAATATTTTAAGAGGGAGTTTTCCAAAGTCTGTAGCTCCTCTGAAAAGTCCCCCTATTCCATCATAATTTGGACTTCTAGTAGTTGTTCTTTTATGTTTCTCTTCCTGATTAGAACATTACCAAAAGTATATTTATTCCATCCCTTAACTTTATTCCTTATATTGGCCTGTTTTTGGGCTAGTCTATACATATTTGTTCCCTAGATATAAATGTTCCACCATTCAACTATGAAACCTCTAAATTATGGGTGGAGTGCCCACATCATTTTAAATATGAATAGGAAGGGAAATTTACAATTCCTTTCTTTCTAGTTTAACATTAAAGGGTTGTGGTCAGAGCCTACTCTTGAAAGATAAACCAGACAAACAAGGTTGGCTATATCCCAATTGGAAGATATTAATAATATGTCAAGCTTTACCTAAATAATATTACTCCCTTTTCTTATGTTATACGAAGTAAAAGATTGGCCCTCTAGATCCACATCTATTAGGCTAGTATTTCCTAGAAAGTCCACTAAGTCTACCATGCTATCAAAGTGGTCTATCAGACCTGCCATTTTTTCAGATCGATAGAGTGGGGTATTCAAGTCCCCTACCACCATCTATTTATTTCTCCCAAAAAATTTATCTTTTTTGAGATATTATCCTAGACCTATATTCTCCCATTGTGAGTATTTGGGGCATAGATATTGACCAAAGTCCACTAAATATAACTACACTGGAAGGAAATTTCAATATAATACCTGGAATAGGCTATCACCCTCCCTTTAAAGTTATGGTTCCATAATGTGGCAATACCTCTCAAAGCTCTTTGAGATCCAATAATAGCATAGTTGGAATTAGGCCAAACGTTTCTCACCACTAGCTTCAAGTTTTCCTCAGACATCTTGACTTATTGAAGTAATAGAATATCTACTTTATTGTCTAAAATGTAGTTATCAAAAAGTAGTTACTTGTGAGGGGTATTAAGCCCTCTGATAAACAACTTACTTATTAACACTAATCAACTGGAACGTACTGATCTAATATATGGATGTCCCTTAGAAATCACAATCTCAGTAACAATTTGTCCCTCATCCAAAACTATACTTTGGAAATTTCAGATTGAACATTCTTTGCACAGAACCATTACACACATAGGTGATATATGTCAGCTATAATGTGCACTTTAGAATTTTAGGCTGAACATAGTTTGCAAATCAATGTTTGTGAGTATCACTACTTTAAGTTTTGATGATAAACTTTTTCAAGAATGTTGGTAATGAATGATATGGGCAAACCTCCAAGGCATCTTCCATTTGAAGAAATAAAACCAAACATTTACTCTCAAATTTGTATGAGTTTATGATCTATGCCATAGAACATCTCATTTTTTCATAAAACATGATTATCCTCATTCACTCATAAATTATAATTGTGTGACTTTTAAAATTTTGAATCTAATTAAAAGGGTAGTAGTCCAATTGATAAGAATGATAGTTTTTTATACCATTTATTAATATATTTTTTTTTCTAAATATTTAATAGAGAAAGGTAAATGGTTAGGGCCAAGATAATTTCATAGATAATTTTGATGGATTGGATGCCTCCTAATTTTGGCTTCTTAGTTGAATGAATGTTCAAATTTAAGAGTATGCTTATTCATCAATTATAATAAAATATATATAATCCAAGATATGGACAAAGATGTTGATATCTATTTAATTCTAAGCTTCTCAATCAAATAAAAGTTTTAATCTTCTATAATATACAATATGATACCTTGTATTTAAAGTAAAATTGTATGCCTCCTATAATTTAATAATACAAGGTGGTATTATATCTTATAAGCTACCTTACCAACCTAAGCAAGATACCTAACATTGTGAACTTTAAAAACACATTTCTTTCTCCATTTTCACCCAACACTCATTCAACCTTAATGGATTCTTTGTGAGCCAATATTCCCTTTGTGTTAAAAGCACAAAGTGTGCCTTCCATGTCACTCTATTCCCATCAACCTAGAAGAAATTTTCCAATCAATAGATGTATTTGTCACCTATTTTCAAAGAGCACATAATTATAACAAATATCTGTGAAAAAGTTGAAAGGGCCAAAATAGCATTGTAGCAACTTTAATGATGTATTAATTGAATGAATGAATGAAATATTTTAATAACATCCACAAGACCAAACAATCTATCAGACCAAGAACTACATTAAATTTGTTTCATTTTTATTGAAACGTTGTAGTGGGGCTTTGGTATTTGGACACAAAAGTCCTTAACAAAAACAAATGTTGGAATAAATATGCAAGCAGAAGTGGAGGTCAAGCAGGAAATAGAGATGGTCAAGGCTAAATCCACTTACGTGCCCTACAAAAACTAACCACTTCATCATTATCTTAACATCAAATTGGGAATTCTCATGTTGATTGGGCAAGGGATGTTAATATCTATATAAATTTTAGCTTCTACAGCAAAAAAAAATTATAGGAATTTATACTTCTTTAAACCTTTTAGGATTTAGATGAATGTAAATCCTATGTTGTTAGAGAATTGAGTATAGTAAATTAGGGTATAAATATGCAATAAATACAACCATTGATTTTTTATAGAATTGACTAAATTTTACCTTTCTAAAAATATCAATAAATAATGTAAATGAGAACTTAACTAGCAAATAATAGAGATAGATGATCTAGAGGCTAAAATTTGAGGCAAACACTAGTCTAAGTATCATAAATAGGAACCAAGTGTCAAAAAACCTTTTGAAAAATAGCACCCTATTTGGATAACAACTCCATGTGGTACTAGTGTCTCTATTTGATGATAGTGTCCTTTGCACAAAACTATTCTGAGCTTCTGGGTGCACTTGTGTTTGGGTATGTCAAGCCTATTCCTATGCATATGAGTTATGGAAACCTATAGATAACATATTTAGACTAATTTTTTTATCAAACTCTAATCTTCTATGTTTTTAGGGCATCAATATTATACAAGTAATTAGGTGTGTTGTTAGTTTGGTAGGACGATCATCCTTAACACCCTGGTGTGATGAGAGTTACATACATACCAATACTCTAAAGAGGGAACAATCCTAATGTAGTTATCCCCACTTATGTGTTGGTGCAAGTACAAGTTAATTTAGTATGATTATATACCTGAGTGATTTGAATGCTCTTGAGACTCAAAATTTGAGTAATCTAAGCTTAAGAATGTTGTAGATGCTTGTATGCACAATTATGGTAGAATAGAGATTGATAACCTTAATTATGAGTAACATGTTCTAAGTTTGTATATGTAATTTATATATTCTTTCCATCTCCCTAATTAGAGAGATAAAATTCATGTATATATACTATTTTGATGCTTGTTAGAGTGTTAAAAGAGATCTAGGCTAAGCCTAGGTGGTCTAAGATGTTAAAATATATATGTTTGTAGAAAAAATAATGAAAGGATAATGGTGCCAAAATTGGGACACTAGCACAATGTAGTTATATTGTCCCTATTATGGCACTAGTGTCTAGGTGGCAAAACCTAAGGCACGAAGGACCAAGATGTAATAATGAGGACTTGGGTCTACTTTAAAGATGACTAAAGATGTTTGTGTCATGCACAAACGTTGGATAAGTGTAAAAATAGGCCTTAAAATAGGTCTAAGGCTAAGCTAGAGATAGGTGGTCTCAAGTAGCACTCTTAGTAATCAAGAGTCATTTTTAGGTGATTAAATTTGTCCCTCTCCCCTACCCCCTTTATTCCATAAATGCAACAAAGTGAAATGAATAGGATAAAGAAAAAATAAGTGAACTTATACTTACATAAGATGTGAAGACCATGAATTTGGATCTACATATGTGACGTATGCTCCATTGCATGTCCTACAAATGAAACATGCATAAGCTAGTCATTACTTAAGATAAATCACAGACAAAGACAAAATTGAGTAAAGAGGTAAAATTGAGTAAAGAGATAAACTAAGTAAAAGGGTAAGAAAGAGGAAAGGAATGAATGCACCTCATTGGGTACATGAACCAATGCATAAACCTAGTGATAACATATGTATGTGTGTATATATTATGATAAATTGATGAATATCATGGATTGAGTTGATGGATTGCACACTCACCATATGTGGGTGGCTTAAGAACACAATTTGGTTTTGACTCCATCATTGCCCACTATGTTTATTAGATCATGACCTATGAATATCTTGGAGTAGACTGATGGTCTGTCCAAACCACTAATGTATGTGGCTCAAGAACTCAATTAGAATATGAATCCATCATTGCCTACCCATGTGTAGTAGATGCATTTGAAATTAAAACTGCACCATGTAACTAAATTTTTTTAATTAGAAATGTTTAACTAGAGATGTTGACTCTATGAAAACTTGGTATTTAGAAACTTAGGGCCACTCAAGAATGTCAACCACTACAAAAAGAGTAAGGCATGGATTTTGTATATAATCTAAAATATTGTGTTAGATGTATACAATGTAGAGAATGACATAGAGTTTGTTACTCCACCTAATAAATTGGTATGTGAGCGAGCATATAGAAATAATGTGTCATGTACATGCCCCCAAATATAATTTTTGAGCATATGGATTATAGACTAAGTTGTAACAATTTATATTTGAGCATCTGAAATGAAAATGGGAATGGTCATGTTGCACATGATGCTCTTAATCTGAACAAACTAATATGAATTTTAGCTAAACTAAGCAAAAACTAGAAAATTTGTATCTGATCCTGTGTAAACCTAGACTATATCTGCTACAATTTTTTTGGCCAATCTAGAATTTTCTAAAACTAAGGCTATTGAACAATAGAGACATATCTTGGATAGTAATGTCATGTGGTGTTAGTGTCCCAATTTGGGTGCTAATGTTTGACTATTTTGATTTCTATGTAATTGTAATTGATCTCTATGTCATTATTTTCCACTGTGTTTTCCTAAGTGTAATTTTTATAATATGAGCCTATGTATTGAAAATTTTACTCTGAGTACATTTTGATACCCTGATCTCTATGAAAAACCCCTATGAATAACTCCTCATTTAAGGGGAGTTGTTAAACCTATGCAATAATTATCCTCAAAATAAAAATATCTACAAAATATGTGTTAGCTGAAGCATATATGATATAGTGTAATAATCTTATAAAATGTGTATACATAACATCAAAATATGAGATAATCTAAGCATAATTTTGTAATGTGTGATGTATTTTATTTTTAGCATTAACAATGATGTTAAGATAGATATAACAATGTCTGTGAATAAAAAATCTGAGTAATACCTGAGTAGTTATCTAGTGGGATGGGGCATGGTGTCTATCATGGCACACAAGTAGGAAGGGGATATATATGAGGTCCCTCATGGCATCTAACTTATTGGCCCCAAAATTTTGACTAAGTGTTGTCTAATTTTGGCATGGAACTGACACGACATAGAAGAACCATGGTGTAGAAGGACCATGACATGAAACAAATAGGCGTAGAAGCACTGTGATACTAGAATTAAAAGTTGTAAGAGGACAATGGCATGAAGGAACCAACATGAGAGGACCTAGTTAGAGAGGTATGATTCACAAGGAACTTGAGTATGTAGGACTCAAAATAGTTGTAGAAGACTAGGGGAACATGTGGGAAGTGGGAATAGTTTTAAGAATAGTTCAAATGGGTCATTATGACCTTATTGATAAGAAATTTCACACCAACCTGTAAGGAGAGGAACACATGGCAATAAAGATATAACATAGAGTAAGGATATAAGTAGTTTAGAGGCCCAGATCTTTAGGAAGAACTAATTGTTAAGCACCATGACTCTTAGTGTGTTGAGATCTTGTTGGCCAATTATTTGTGCCATTAATGATTATAAATACTTTGGTCAAGTTTAAACAAGTATAAATACCCCTATTGTAAAGTATTGTGATGATGAATGGATGTTGGGATGTGATTGTGAAAAATATATACTTTTTTATGGGTTAGCTTAATATATGAGAATATAAAGTTTTTGTTAACTTCTTGTTTTCTAAAAAATGATGGTGTGAATTAAGTGTTGGTTTATATATGAGTTATATTCTATCACATTTTCTTTTCTAAGATATCTGATGCTAATAAGAAGTGACAATATTATGCATAATAATATTAATCAAACCAAAAAATCAAAGGATCAAGATAGTCTATTTATGCTTTTATATAATCCCTATTTGATTAGCATAAAGAGGACTATGAACATGTTATCCAAACTATGTAACAAAACCTATGAGAACTGATCTTTTACTATGCACTTCTGGTGAGTACTTAAGACATAAATCTGGTGTGAAAGGGCCAACATGCTATCTCATTGGTCTAGACTTTAGTACCAACTTGGAAATATAAAAAATAACCCAACATTTTGGTTCCATTGCCCAGAATTGAAGCACTTGAATCATAGTCATGGAAAAAAAATTGAGTGTATTACATTGGAGTAAATAGAAGAATGGGTTGCCAGTGTTGAATATAATTTTTTAGTTCCTTATCTTGAGCCAGGAATCTTCACACAATAGTGGGCAGAGAAAAATATATATAGTGCAATGTAAGAAACCTTTTTTTGGAGGTCATGATTTATTTACATGCTTGGTTGATAGCATATGCTCAAGGATGATCAAGGAATCTTAAAAGGAGGTAGTCTTGGATGCTAGAATGGTAAAGAGATTTATCATGACTTGGAGCCCTGTGGATATGATCAGTCATCTTTTGGTGGAAAAGATTTTTGAATAGCTACATTCTAGAGTATAGTATAACTTCTTATTTATGCCCTAAAGAAGCCAAGTTCTAGTTCCTTTGAGAGCCACATGGTCATTATATTAAGCTTTTTTCTTTTGAAATTAAGAAGTTATTTATTGATCTTGGACTAGAAACTATACCAATGGAGAGATAAAATCCTCTTGTGCATGAGCCACACATTTTAAAGGGGAAAACAAGAGTTAGTAGAACATTATGGGTTCAAAATGGTAGCCATCAAATGTGCATGATGAAGATGGAGTTATGATGAAACTAGACAAAGGGTTATAAGAGTTAGTGATGTGGGAAGAGACTAGGAAAACTCAAGGAGTGTCATTAAGATCCATAGGGAAGTGAAAAAACATGAAGGCCCCATCACTTTTGAGCCACATTCTATACTACCTCTATCCTACGAAGGAGAAACAAGATGGATAATAATAATTGAGGAACCAAATCTAAACCAAACAAGCTCCCCCACCATAGTGTGTGCCAATGCTTTTGAGTCAGATGAAGTACACATATGAAATTGAGATAAAGATAGTTTGAAATCAAAAATTGAACTAATAAGCGATACTAAAGTTGAGCCTTTTGATACTCATTTAGACTTAACTTTCTCTTTCCCTCTTCAAGGGAATTAAATGGCACAACTTGGAATGCCTAGATGACCAAGCCTACAAGGATAGAATATATGCCCCAATTTGAGTAATCAATCATCTACCATGCTTCACATCATAAAAACTACTACTAAATGTGTTGGAGGTGGAATAAGAGGTAGTGGACTTCCTCCTCAAGGGGTCAAGGCTAGAGGTTCCTATCAACTACCCATTCAAGAACCTTAATTGAATATAATGTATTATGAAATGATATTTCACTTACCAAAGTATTGAGGTATGGAAAATGTAATAGAGTACATCCATAAATATCAACTAATTTGGAGGGTACAAGGCATTACATCCTCTAAGCATAAGGCCACATAGTTTGGAACTACACTTCTAGAGCATGCACATAAATGGTATCTCAAGTTTGACCCTTAACAAATGGTGGTTAACTATGACCAACTAAATATAGCCTTCCTATAGGAGTTTGACATTCTTGAATTTGAGCAATAGAGCATAGCGGTGTTGAAGGACATAAAGTAAGAACTCACTGAAAGTGTATGTGAGTATTATGCAAGGTTTAAAACTTTATTTTTTAAATTATCATTTGAAATTAAATTTTTTTAACATGCACAATGGTTTGTCAGAGGATTATTACTACCTTTCCATTGAGCCTTGTCACAGAGGACCTTCACTAGTCTATGCAAGGCTTTGGAAGTTGTTCTCCATGTTGAGGCATTTGAAAGCATTGATATTGGGATCAGTCCCTTTATGGAGGGCCAAATAGCCTCAATGGCATTAAAAATTGAAAATTTGATGGTGAATAATGTGCATGAAACATGTAGTGGTTTTTGGTGCACAAACTATGAATTTGAAGGGCATACACAAAATAATTGTCTATGTAAGAACATCCATATGGTACTTAAACAAAAATGTGAAATCTATCATGAGAAAAATGATGTCTGATCTTGTCCTCTTCTATAGTGAGCTATGCACACTAAGTTGTTTGACTATTGCAATATTTGTGATGTCTATACTCATGACACTAACAACTTTCATTTGATTAGTGACATCCATGAAGCTCAAGCATGTTGTACATGCCAAACCTTAGTATAAAATACTCAAGACAATAGTGGATATTATGGATGAAGAAGAGGGAAAGTATGAGGATGTGGTCATTTCCCACCTAGGACCTATTAAAAATATGGGTCTCTAGACCACTATCAAAGGGATTGCCCAGATTACTTGATGTGTGTTTTTTATAAAAAAGGACCACTAACTGGAAGAGTGTTTTGAATTATATGTAGCACCAAGGAATGAAATGAAAATGGTGATAGTGTGATTTAAATTGATATACCACATTGGTACACACATCCAACCATCATTATAGTTTAATAGGTAAACATTACCACTTGTAGTGGGGGATAGACCCAATCAATCACTAATCTTATCAAGAAAGTGTAATGAGAATAACCATGAACTAGAAAATATCCTGATGTTTAATAAAAAAAAGGATGTCCTCCAAGATATGATGGCAATCATATGATAATTTTAGGGATAAATTTATTTCCTCAAAGATAAATATGTAATGCAACATGTTATTATGCAAATGGAAGCTAAACTTTGACATATGGTGTAGGATGACTTTTAGGAACTATGTAAGTGTATGCTAGATGACGATATTGTCCCACAACTCAACGTTTGGATTTGATTCAATCCCAAATACTAAATGAGGATCACCCTCAAGTTAGTAGGTAAAGTGAACATAATTTTTTAAATCATGCTATGTGATAGGACACTCCTAGTTCCTCTATTCCCCCAAAAGATAAATAAATATTGGTTAATGTTGCCATCGATGGATGGGTAATCCGAGACATACTAGTAGATACTGGTGCAAAACTCAATGTCCTCACCAAGAACACTTGGCATAAGATTTATAGCCTATCATTACAACCTTCAACACATGTATTATTTATGGTAAATAAGACTCACATGGTACCTATTGGGGTCCTCAAGAACACAATGGTTGACATACTTGGAGTACCATTCAAAGTAGATTTTGAGATTTTAAAGCTAGCTAAAACTGATGATTACCTATCTCTATTAGGAATAACTTAGTGCTATAATAATAATGTAGACTTAAGCTTCAAGAAATGCTACATTAGTTTAGAAAACACTAGTCAACATGTAATACCTCTAGATCAGGCACAGTTCCCCCCTTACATAGAGCTTGTCCATGTTGATGAAGATATAAAACATATATATAACATTAATACAAGGAATGATGAGTAAATGGATCCCAATATAGATGGTTTTATTTGATGGTTAGATACTTAGTCCATATCTAACACTACTAATAATGCATGTAATTGTTAGGCTCATGGTGATTATGACCTCACTGAAAGAGTATGCAGTACCATCAACAACCAAGAGAATGTATCATGCCAGTTTAATAAATGGCATAGGTTCATTAATCTTTCATTAACAAAGTCATGATGGGACCTATCATAGAGACACCACTTGAAAGAATTGATAAGGTTTCAAGGTTCCATGGGCAGATGGAATTCTGAGACTTCATCCAAAACCTTGAAGAGTTTTACCACATTGATGAAGATCATCTTTGATCTTTGGTTCATCTCTTTGATGGCACAACTACTTAATGGTAGAAAAACCATTATGAATGACTTCTCCAAAGTTATTAGGTATGCTCAACCTTACACCACTATTTCTATCATGATAACAAAGTAAAGGGACCAATCAACTATAATGGAATACAAGCCCCTAAGCCCACATTGAAACTTGTGAAATAATGTGGTAAAATGATGAGTCCTACTTACCAAAATATTTATGGGTACATGCATTTTATGGAAATTTATGCACTTAGGCATGAACATAGTACCTTCATGAAGAGTGGCACATGGGTACCAATTTTTGGCATATATTGAAGGAAAATATGAAATCAGTACTGTATTATTATTCACCAAGAGTGAATTTGTTCCTTACCCTCCAAGCCATGCATGAAGTGGTAGTAGGTGACCCATGCCCCATGGAATAACATCTGATAATTATCCATCATGACCCTAAGGATCCCCTATTCTTATTCCATGAACCATCTATACACCAAGAACCTACACCCATGCCAATCTTCTATTTAAACTGATGTGAAGAAATTTGTTTGGGAAAATAAAATCTTGTATTAAAAGTGGAAGAAGGTGAAGGATCTAGTCCACTTGACTCATTTTCCAACCATTTAGATATTCCTAAAGATGTTGGCACAAGAACTATTCAAGACATAAGTCTCAATATGGATAACCCCTACCATGGGCCTATATAGATTGTTTAGCACAACATTATCTCAAAACAAGAACCAGAGTTGACTAAAGTGGGAAACTATTGGACTGACACAAATATTTTAAAAATATTTGAATTGATAAAATAATATCAAGATAGCTTCCTAAGGAACTATAGTGAAATGAGGGAGTCCACTTGTCCTTGCGGAAGATGCATATCAAGCTATTTGATAGTTGGACCAATGAAAAAAATCCCATATAGGATGAATCTTAATCTATAAGCACACATTAAAGTGGAGACTAATAATATGCTACACACCAGAGTAAACACTCCTATTGATGAATCTGAGTGGGTCATTCCCATGTTAATTAGTATCAAAAATTATGGTCGCATCCATACTTGTGTGGACTACTGAGTGTTCAATGCATCATCTATAGTAGATCCATTTCCAACACCATTCACAGAGGAAATCTTTGAAGGTGTCATTGGTTGTGAAGTGTATACCTTCATAGATGGATTATATGGGTACCATCAAGGTCAACTAGTTAAAAAAGACTATCCCAAGATAACCTTCACCAATGAATGAGGTTCATTTTCCTATACTTTTATGCCTTTCAAGTTGAAAAATACCCCAGTAGTGTTTTCATGAATAAAAGTTGAATCCTTTAAGGACTTCATCCATAAGTTCCTCCAAGTCTATTTAGATGATTGGATAGTGTATGGTTTAGTTAAGGACCATTTCACTAACCTCAAGCTTATGTTTGAGCACTATTGAGTCTTAAAATCTCATTAAATTTAAAGAACTGCCTATTTTTAACACCATTTAGTGTTCTCCTAGGGCATATTATTTGTAAGGACTCCTAATAGACCTAGTGAAGGTAGTTTTTATTCTTTGCCTTCTAATGCCCAAGACTCAATAGGAGGTCTAAACCTTTTTGTTCCACATAGATTATTATAAAAAGTTCATTCATGGTTATACAAAGATTGTCATGCCCTTATAATAAATTCTAAATTAGAATGAGTATTTAATATGGACTTACTCTTATAAAGATACCTTTGAAACACTCAAGGAAAAGTTGGTCACTGCTCCTATTCTCTAATTACCCAATTTGATAAGGTTATTTCATGTCCATGTTGATGCATTTAACATGGACATTAGTGAAATCCTTGCACAACTAGGTGAAGGTCACCTAGATCACCCAATCTAATTTGCTAGTAGGAAGCTCACACCAGTTGAAATAAACTATACCACTATGGAGCATGAAGCATTTTCAGTGGTCTACACTTTGTAAAAGTTTAGATAATACTTATTATCCACTCATTTTGTTTTCTATATAGATCATGAGGCTTTGAAGTAACTTGTCAATAAAGTTGTATTACATGGATGGATCTATCACTAGATTATTTTATTCTAAGAATTCTAGTTTTTAGTTATGGTGAAACTTGGGAAGGCCAATTGTGGACTTGAACACCTATCATGAATTGAGAATAGAGAACCATCATATACCAGAAAAGATGTTCTTCCTAATGTACAACTTTTTTGCATTACATGGGTTCCTGAAGAATTGGAAGACATTGGAACATTCTTGACCACTGGTTTTATGCCTGACTGTCTCACCTCACAAGCCAAAAATAACTCTGGGTTTTCACCACACCTTTTTAGCTTATATAAGGTGATCTTTACAAAATGGGCCAAGATAAAATTATTCAACATTGTGTAATGTAACATGATCACCTCGAGGTACTTTGTGAAGTTCATGAAGGTATTACTGGTGGACACTATGCTAGAGAGGTTTAAAGGTTCTGCTAGTTGGATTATAGTGGCCAACTCTCTTCCAAGATGCTAAAGCATATGTTAATCAATTTGACATATGTCAACATGTAGGCAAAACTAATTGAAGAGATGTTATGCCTCTATGACCCTTCCCTTCTTAGGAACTCTTTTAAAAATGGGATATTGATTTTTTTGGTCCCATCACCCCAATAGGACAATGGACAGGTTCTTAGTATATCATTGGAGTAATTGACTCTCTTACGTTTTGGGATAAAGCTACACTAACAAGGGATTATACTTCTATTACTGATATGAGATTCATATATGAGAAATTCATAACTCAATTTGGATGCCCCTTGAGTTTCACCAATGATCATGGAACCCACTATTTGAATGAAATAATTCACATCTTGTTGGTTGATTTCATGATCACACACCATAAAAAAACCCCATATCACATACAATCCAATAGAATTGTTGAAGCTTTCAACAAAATCCTAGGTACCACTTTGATAAAGATCTATAACATTGGCTAGATAGATTGGGATGATAGAGTGTCTATAATTTTATGGGCTTACCAAACAACCTTCAAGCACCTAAATAAAAGCATGCCATTCAACTTGGTGTATGGCAAGGAAGTGGTCCTACTAGTAGAGTTCTTGGTACCATATTTGGGTATCATGTGTGTAGGATAATTAGATGAAGATTCATCTTTAAAATCATGCCTAGACACTTTATTTCAACTATAAAAATCTTGATTCCCTTCTCATTAGAGTTAATATGTATAAAAATGCAAGTAGAAGGCATGGCATGATCACCATATAAAGAACAAAACATTTTTTCCAAGAATGAATGTTTGCTTGTATGGCTCTAAGTTCATGTGCCATCCTATAAAGCTCCTCATACACTAGGATGACCCTTTTATAATACATAGCATTAGACCTATTAGATCATGTCAGTTACAAAGGATGGATTGTCAATTCCTTCTTGGCACTATAATGGAATCTAGCTTCGACTTTATTTCACTTCAAAATAGCTGATTTTTTTGTAATCAGTAAGGCTTATACCATTATTTTAGGATTTATTGATTTCAATAAAACCACTTATTTTGTTGCACACAACTTTCTACTTTTGTAATTTTGTTTTCAAAATTCTTATTCTTTTCATGGAGTATCACGACATGTTTTAGTGTGGGGTAAGAATTCATGTTTAAAAAGGCAAATATGAAAAGCATTAGAGTTACTTAAGCATGTGAGTTACATTGGTATGCAATTTATTAAGGACATACAAGGTACTAAAGATGCGTGACTCATTTAAGGCATGAAGGGGTAAGGTTTCTGCCATAAGTTGAAAATTTAAAAGAGACAATTATATCCTACCTCAAAAAAATCATGGGATATAGTTGTCATCCACTTCAACAAAAGTTGTGATATGGGATGTGCCATTAATGCAGAAAGAATAGTTATGGAAAAAATGTGCCATTGATGTTATGGGACAATACCGTTAATTCATTAATTTCAAAAAAAAGTATCCAAATGTGATGGCCATTAAGGATATGCATTAATTCCATGAAGTGATGGGTGATGGGAAGGCATTAATGAGGATAAACCCCTATTAAAGCCTATAAATAAACATGTAAAACTCATTTTACACTTTACCTTGCATTTAAATTTAGATTATCAGAGCTAAAGATCAAGTGACTACTAGAGCTAACTCAATTGAATCTAGAGCCAAGGAAAGAGATTCATATCCTTAGTAAACTACGTAATTCATTATCAAGTTAAGAAGAGGTATTACAAGTCTGGTTCATTAGAAAAGTGATAGTTTCAAAAATTGTAGGTTGAAGGTCTACCATTGAAGGGTGTTTAATCTTGAAAAGTTGAAGCAATAATCTACAACCCTTTATTCTTTTGGAAACATTGGATGAATGTGCATTAACTTTCAGGATCCTCAAAGGGTAATACAGCCTAAGAAAAAGACCAAAAGATTGGAAACCTTACCAACAATACCAAAATAACAAGAGATGAGTAGAGGAGACTAGGTTCTAATTAGGGAAGAGACAACAAAAAAATAATTATAGCATGAAAAATAAGAAGAAGAAGAAGAAGAAGAAGAAGAAGAAGAAGAAGAAAGTATGGTATGCAAGGCAAATCAGGCCCAATCATCTTCAGTTTAAAAATATCTAATATCCCTACCCCCATCTTTATTAATTAAAGAGATGTAATATCTAGATTCAGTGTTACATGTAGAGAGTTAGGTCTCCAAGGTCTCCACTTATATTGTCTTTCACTACAATCATCACCAACCTAAGAATGAGATTAAGCTCTAAAATGATTATTAGGTAGAGACCACTAACACAAGGAACCAAATGGTGTATGATCTCATGATCTTCAACCATTTAGATGTTACATGATTATTTTAGCTATTCAATTTACTGTATTTTGGTAAGCCCATAGAGATAGTTCAATTCCTCCTTTCATTCATCCATGAGAACTATATTTACTTAGTTAGGTGCATCATGAAGATCATGCCTAAAAAGATCAGTAAGGTCAGGTCACGAAACTATGGTACTTAGGGATGTGTGTAATTGATGACTTGGCCAACACTAAAGAGATGTAAAAGACCATCATGGTGTTGATGTATCAAAATGAGGGCCATGCCATACATATCAAGAACCTACAATATCCCTCCCTTAGGTTTATGACATGGATCACCATGACCGGGATCAGAGGGACCGATCATTGGAAAGAGGTTGATGTGGCAAACCTCTACATTACTCATCAGGTCTCACAAGGGTTAAAGTATAAATGGGCAATGTACTTCACCTAGAATATTTTTGAAGATGTGGAAAGGACCCATTGGGAGCCAAATTATACATTTACATGAGGGGTGATCCTCTTCTTAATGGTTTTAGATGAAATTGGGGTGGTAGACTATAGCTCTAAAATGTTAAAGTGGGTGTACCCTCCCATGCACAAGTCCCCCATTAAATTCTACAATGTGTTCAAATACCTTAGTCACATCACCCCCTCATATAAGATCAAAATGAGGTACTAGTTTGCTGGGATGAAGGAATCATTCATGGATGAGTGATGCATTCCCAAGGATTTGCCCCCTTTGGCTATAAAGAAAGCACAATTTGATATAAAACAATCACTTCTCCCTCATGCATATTCGAATGAACCCATCCAAAGATATCTCAACATGGATTAAGTTACCATATGAATTTTTGGCATGTAAATTCATAGACTCCATCAATTGGATATATGATGCATAGCCTATCATCCTACAAGTTGAAAGAATAGACTTAGAGATTCACACTCTTCATAAATTATTTGTATATCTAGGTAATAAGGCCTACATAGAGAAGATGGAGATATACCTAACCAACACTCAAGTCAATCAAACATTTGTGGAGGATAAAATTCACAATTTTTTTACATCTTTCGCCCCTAAAAGAATCCATAGGGTGAGGACCCCAAGGATAAACTTCCATCAGCACCACCCCTGAAGAAGTGGTTGGATGTGGGTACCAACACAAATGGGCATTAGGCCCCCCAAAAATGTTAAAAGACTATAGAAACATATTCTTTTAGACCTGTGCCATCCCATCCCTCTATGTCACCTCCATCTTGGCCTTCACCATCTACATATGCATCTCCATCTCCCCACACTTCTCCATCTCCTCCATACTCTATGCCTTCACACTCTTCACTTTTTCACCCTTCATCTCCCCAACCTACTCCTCCCCTTTCTCCACCACCACCTCCACCTTCTCCACACTCACCTTCTCTACATCCACCACCATCACCCCCAAGTGCTTCTAATATAATATCTTCCCAGCAATATCCCCTAAGGTAAGCACCCCAATAGGAATTCCTTGAGGTGTAGGTCCATAACTTGGGTTTTGATTTAGATAAAACTCCCTTTCTACCATGGGAGGAGAAAGCCACCTTTGATGGTTTGTTATTTGATGTTGAAACGTAATATAATGAGGGGAATGGTGAAGAAGAAAGAGATATCATCACTAGTGTCCATGAGGATGATGAGCTTGAGCACAACCCTAGTAAGGGGAAGGGATTGGCCAAGACCTCAGAAGAGGAGGATGGTAGTATGATAGGAAATATGCATGAGTATTACTAGTTTAGCATCAAAGATAAGATGCTTTATCTTTGGTCACACTTCATTCCAAATGAGGAAACTATGGAAATAAGGAAGTAATTATCCTTTTTTCTTGATATGTACAATGAGGAATGTAAGTTTGAACTCCCATAAGATAGCCTTTCTTTTGGCTTGGATGCTCTAGCACTACCAAAACCACTATGGATACATCCAAAAAATATCTCCCCTCTTCTTGAAAGTACCACCTTTTTAAAGCTGGGCATGGAAATTAAATGTTAGAATATTTTATCATATTTTGATGCACACATGGCTGAGAGGAAACATGCCAAAATTGTAGGCATTTATACTAAGGTAGTTGCATAAAAACAATTTCTTGTCGAGGAAGTGGACACATTAAAATGGCAGCTCAAAGAGGCCATAGAGGCAAAAGTAAGGGTCTTGAACCTCTATAAAAAAAATTTAATGAATACCTAACACTAGAATATGGCATAGTTCTCAATAAGGATGCTATAGGAAAGATGGAAACCCTAGTGGAACTACTACTCAAGTGATGCAAAGAGAAACCCATGCTATGAGATGAGGTATTAGAGGTGGCTAAACAGTTCACCATAACCATCAATGTCTAAAAATTCACTATAGAGAGAGTTGGGGAAGTTATCCCCATTTTCAATGACATTTTTGCATGGCTAGTGTGCCCTAATAAAGTCTTAGAGGCTCGACTCTAAGTTGAAAAAACCCAAAGGTAGTAGTTAGATGATGTTGTGATATTAATAAAATACCATGTAAATCATGAAAAATAATTCATAAATGTAAAGATGATGGAAGACACCATCAATAAACATCATCAATAGCTGAACATAAATTTGTATCCCTTTGAGGACAAGTTGACAAGGAGGTCTCTACACTCAAAAATGTCTAGAAGGATGCCACTACATCCTTGGATGAACAGGTCAAGAAGGTTGATGAGACCCCTAGCTAACCTAAGAATATACATAAAGTAAAGGGGACCATAGAAGAGATAACTACAAAGGTTCTTAAGGCATTGTCACATTAGGACAATCTAAAAAATGAGCTCGAGTAGTCTGGGCTTGAATTTTTGGAAGATGCTAGCACAAATTAGTCCAAGATCAACTAAGATCATAGTGTGGGGTGATGTTGGCACCAAAACTTTGAGTAAGTATTATCTAATTTTGGTGTAGAATTTGCATAGTGTAGAAGGACCATGGCACAAAAGGACCATGACATGAAACTAATAGGCATAGAAGCACCATGACATGAGACCTATGGGTTAGAAGAGCACAATGATGTGAAGGAACCAGTACGAGATGACCTAGTCATAGAGAAATGAGTCATGAGGAAGCTGAGGATGTAGGACTTGGAATAGTAGTAAAAGACTATGGAAGCGCATAGGAAGTTGGAGAAGTTGGAAGAATGGTTCAAATGGGTCACTCCAACATTATTGATAGGAAGTTTTGCACCAACCCATAAGGATAGGAACACATTGTATCAAATATATATCATAGAGCAAGGATATAGGGGGTGTAAAGGCCTAGATCTTTAGGAAGAAATGATTATTAAGCACCATGACTCTCAGTCTATTGAGAGTCCATTGGCTAATTCTTCATGACATTAATGATTGTAAACACTTGGTCAAGGTAAAAAAGTATAAATACCCCTATTGTAAAGCATTGTGATGACAAGTGAATGTTGGGATGTGATTTTGAAAAACATATACTTTTTTGTGAGTTAGCTTAATATATGAGAATAGTGGGGTTTTTTAACTTCTTGTTTTTTGATGAATGATGGTGTGAATTAAGTTTTGGTTTATATATGAGTTATACCCTATCACATTTTATTTTCTAAGATAACTGATGTTAATAGGAAATGACAATATTTTGCATAGTAATATTATTCAAAACTAGAACTCAAAGGATTAAGGTAGTCTATTTATGCTTTTATATAATCCTTGTTTGATTAGCATAAAGAGGAATATGAACACATTATCCAAACTATGTAACAAAACCTAAAGGAACCAGTCTTTTCTACATGATTTAGGTAAGCTTGAAAGACATAACTCTTATGTGAAAGGGCTTGCATGCTATCTCATTGGGCTAGACTTTGATGCCAACCTAAAACTATCAAAAATAACCCAACAAAACTATAATGTGTACCAAGAAAGATAAAAGTGTAATGGCCATGATGAATACAATAAAGCATACATACAACACACATGAGGCATGTAAAGTAGGCCAAGGACCCATAATAAAAGGGTCATGGACAAATATCACTAAATATGAGAAAGAAAGACATACAAGAACATGTTCAAATATCCACATACGTAAATGGAAAGCAAGTTGGCTTAGAGCCACATAAAAAGACATGTTTAAATGTTTGCATACATAATCATGGAGGCACACAAATACATGGACACATGTCCAAAGCATACATACTATTAAAATAAGTGGCATAGAGTTATAGAGCAATGGCATATTCAAATGCCTTTAATTAGAAAAATCATAGATATACAATCAATTCTAAACTAGGAAAGCTAGAAATGAAAGTATGCATAAACAAGTCATATAAATATGTATAAGATCTTGGATGTACAAAAGCTATGTCTAAAGTAGTAGTAGTTAGCAAAAAATATGAGTAGGTGTCGGATGATCAATCTCAAGATATAACAATGCTAAATCTATGATGTAAAGTTTAGAAAGATGTAACCTAGCAATCAAAATTATGTATAAGATGCCCCCAAATGGGTGAATGTATCATATGAAGAAACTATGTAAATATGTATATACCCTACTCAGTAGACAGTAGAAAATTTAAACCTGTGTAGTTGACCTAGGTCTTGTAAGTATCTGCAAATACTCGACAAGTACAATTGAAGCATGTATGTGTGATAAAAACTAAATATATTAAGATAGCTAGCATGTGTAGTACCTAGTAAGTATAATAAGTGTTAACATGGAAATGCATACAATCTATAATTTTATGTTTTCTAAGTAACTATCTGAATATTTTTGTGTTTTTTGACATATTAAATTCTTTTTTTATTTTCTAGATATAAGATATGTACAAGCAATATGAAAATAAAATTATACACAAGGAGCATGAAATAAGGAAAGTATGTACAAGAAGGGAGGAATAAAACTAACTTATGAGTCTCATGATCTGATACTCATTATCAATGTTACTTGTGTCAAATAAATGAATAGTGATTGTGCATATTATATGAAAAGGTAATTATGGTCCTAGAACCTACTGTACTAAGTGATTCTAGTTGGCACTACCTGTGAAGTGATGTTATGAATTCATGAATTTGATTGAGTTTTCCTATGAAATATAGGGTTCTTAAGGACCCATATTGTATAAGATACTACAATTGGCATAGGTGCCATGTGCTAAGAACCCTAAAAACTCAATAAAACTAATCTCATAAGGAAAGGTGTAGAGGAAGGCCCTCTATAATTTTTAACATATATCTAATATAGGGGTCTATCTAATAATGGTCTCATGGGAGAGTATGTGTATGTGGTAAACTATAGGAGTAGACTTCATCTTCACTAGTGGCCTAACTGAATTCTATGGTGTATTATGTAAAATGTGCTTGAAACTGTAACTAGTAGTTGTATTCTAGTTGGTATTGTAGTAAGATACAAACCAATGATATTATGTATGGGGTGTGTATATTCTATATTAGTGTGATAGGATGTTGATGGATAATGTGTCTGATACTATAGTAAAGACTTGAAGTGTCAACTATCTCATTAGTTGTATGTTTTGTAAATATATCTAAAAATATTTTTAATGCCTTAGCTTTTATCTATTGAACTTTAGGTGGCTTTGGGGGTGTGCCCACATTAATTATGTTGGCATTTATCAAATCTTGTATCTTATGTTTCAAACTGATGCATATATTTATAGTATGTTTGGTGCCTTGTGATAGTCACATAATGCATTGGAATCATAGTTATTTGGAAGAGGTGTTGTCATATCAACCTTTTTGATGGGAGGGAGAAAAATGACGTTGTATTTTAGAAGCTACTGTAAAACATGTGTCAGTGATTATGGAAGGTTAGTGAAAAATCTTCGTAGAGGAGATGATAAAACTAAGTGAGGAGATGGCTTTGAAGCTAAATTAACTATTACCTTTGGATCACTCTTATTTTCAATGGATTTTACCTTATATGGAAGCTTACTATAACTCTTAATAGTTGATTTTAATCCACTTGTATATTTTAGTTTGATCATAGAGAGAAACTTGACATCTCTTTCTTTCATTGTGTGGCATAAATATATGAAGGTTGGAAACTTATTGAGAAAGATAGCTTCATGTAATGCTAGTAGTATGCTCCATTTAAATATGTCTTAGATATCTATATCTACCATGGGGATAGTTTAAATTTGTAAATATAGTATTATATCCTAAGACATATTATGTAATAGACTCATTGGATTTTTTATTTAGTTGCGCTACTTGAGCATATGAAATCCTATCGCTAGTGTTAATTGAGAAGTGTGCTAAAAATATATCTGTCAATGTATTAAATGCAGTGATAGACTAATTTGGTAGATCATAAAACCATTGTAAGGCATAGTCCTTTAGACTACATGGAAAAAACTTAGTGAGGAGCCAATCATTAGACACGTAGTCCAAATAAACTATGTGTAAAGTTCATATATGGTGTTCTAGGTCACCTTTACCATCATATAATGTAAGCTTAGGTGCCACAAATCTGGATAGCAAAGCAGTTACCGCTATGTGATGTGTCAAAGGTGTTGTAAAAAACATGAGAATCCAATGCATGTGATGTCCTAGTGTCTCCATACTAAATATTTAACATCTTAACCTATAGATAATTAGCCTCATTCATAAGGGATTGTACATTTAGAGAGGAATAACTAGCCATAGGAGGCATAGTTTCCACTAAAGGTTATCAAGTTAAAACTAATTGTTATACAAGTTGAGTTGTCCTCAAAGTAGGTGTAACAATTTTGTTATATAAGGGAGTAGAAGATTGACCATTATTTAATTTTTTATTTATTTCCATTATGGCTAATAAAATCTATGCATGATCATGGGTTTGTTCCTGAATTCTATCTCTGAAGCTTTATAGAATCTCATTCCTTATTGATGATAAGATTTTCATTGTTAATTGAGGAGAGAGTGTAACAATTCCCATCTTGTGTATCATATTGATCTTGATTGAATTGATCATCTTCAAATGCATTATCATTGAATTTCACATAATCAAGTTGTGAAAGATCAATTATTGGAGTTGTAATTAGTATTTTGTCCATGGTATAAGTTTGAATTGAAGGAATTTGAGTATGCTCAATAGGATTGCCACTAAGCCTAACATTCCTTCTAAAGGGAAGAGAGATATATCTTTTAGATGGAATATAGTAAAAAATGTGAAATAGGGTTGTTAAAATAGTATGTATTAAATTTTAAAAGCTTAACACAACCAATTAAAATAGGAAAAAGAATGATGCAAACCCTAGTAACATCTAAGGTTAGGATTTGATAGTAATCAAAGTAAGTCAGGTTCACCAAATATTTTACCATTTTAGGACATAAATTAATATAAATCCTATGTTGTTAAAGATTTGATTATACTAAATCAAGATAAAAATATGCAATAAATACAACCACTGATTTGTTATAGAATTGACTAAATTTAACCTTTCTAAAAATAGCAATAAATGTTGTAAATAAAAACTTAGTTATAAAATGATAGAGATGGATGATTAAGATTCTAAAAATTTAGGCAAAGGCTGGTTTGATTTTCTCAAAAAATAACCGAGTGTCAAAACCCCTTTTAGATAATAGTGCCCTAATTAGATAATAACACCATGCGATGCTACTATTCTTGTTTTGGTGGTAGTGTGATTTGTGCAAAATTATTCTAAATTTCTGGGTGAACCTGTGTTTAGGTATATAAATATTGTTCCTAAAAACATGAGTTTTATAACCCTATAAATGACCTATTTTTATATTTTTTATGAACAAAACCTAATCTTCCATGTTGTTAGGGCATCTGGTTGATACAAGTAGTAAGGTGTGTTGTTAGTGGGGTGGGTTGGACATCCTCAACACCCCACTATGATAAGATTTACCTATATAACAATAATCTAAAGAATAATTAATCTTGATTTAGTTCTCCCTACCTAACTAATAGTGTAGGTACAAGTGAAGCTAGTATGATTATATAACTGAGTATTGTGAATGTACTTGAGACTAGAAATTTGAGTAAATTGAGCTTAGGAATTGTTATCACCCAAATTTTCACCCTTTAAAGATTGTTCAAGCCTTATAAATTTTGGGTAAAATGGAGACAATCTTAATATGTGGGTGAAATTTAGGTGGATTGAATCTCTAGGTTATAAGGATAGCTCCCCTTAATGTATCACTTAAGCACATTCACTAATATATCACCTTGTTAGGAAAAGGGAGAGAAACCTACTCTAATGGAGGTGATGCACCAAAAAATTTGAACACTACCAACCAGCTACAATGTTGTAAGAATAATTACTAAGAGGGGGTTGAATCAGTCTTTAAAACTTTTCATTCAATTACACTTAAGAAAACATGAACCATTAAAATAAATATATAGATCTAGCAAGCATAATCAACTATCCACATAAGTATGAAACAAAAGAACACATCACATATGTGGGAAACTCTCAAGGGGAAGAAAAACCAATAATATATTTAAATGGATAATAGTATGATAAGTAAAAAATCAAATTTAGTGAAGCACCAACTCCATATGGAGCACCAACCCCAACTAGACAAGCACCCACTTGCAAGGAGGCACCAACCCCCTAGATGACTCATCACCAATTCATCCACCTAATTACTTTGATAAAATTTATAACATTATATTTCTCAACCAATAGATTATGATCACCTCTTCATCTCTTCACACTCTTATCCCTCTCAAAATACTTTCTAGGCCTTTTCGCTCAACTAGGTATGTTAAAGACTTATCAAGTTATATGACCTTGATTTTTATATGAAGACACACTATTTAATATTCATTAAATATCATATACACTATTATGGTGGTCTACATTACCTCCTTATTCTCAATAATGTGCTATTTCATTTGTATGCTTTGCTTAGCTTATTCAAATAAGCGTAAAACTACCTCGTATGTATACCATTCCTTGTTCATATACCACTTAGTTGGACATACATCCTTAACCTTTTAGATAATCCATATAATATGTATAAATAAATATTGTGGACATGAATAAAATGATATTTTAGTCCCTTTTGGACTATCATAACTCTATTAGACCTTATTTCACTTTTAAGTCTCATGGAGACCTAATTGCATTAGGACTATCTAGTAACATGTTACCATTTGATCCCTTAGAACACATTTCACCTATATATATATATTTCAATATTATTTCATAAAATAATAAAATATTACTTATACAATATCCTCCAAGCACCATGACACCTTTTATATCCAACCACCACTTGAAAAACTCTATTAGCACTATTCACATTAGGACTTTGAACATACATAAAAGTTTATGTTGAACAACTATAGATACCACATAATATAGCCACACAAACATGATAATAAATCACTTATAAATGGAATACATGACCTCAATAATATCACCATATAAATTAGACACTTCAACTCAGGGCATAGAGCCTCAAACTCATCATTGTAACTTGCTTACTCAGAACCACCAGTTTACTTTAAAGGCCAGTCATGGTGACTCAAAAATCCAACACCTATATAGACACTTTCAATGATTTATTATGTATTTATAAGATACTTTTATATCTTAATAATATCCTTAAATAGAAATATCATGTTTTCTAATGAAAAACATTGGTCTTTCAGACCAATCTTATGACCATATATATCTTACTGTCTTATCTAAACCAAACAGGTCAACTTATGAGGACCTTTTTCATGACATTAAATGACCTCCAAAAATTTTATAAAACATGAAAATTTAGTCTTTAATGACATAAATATGCATTTTGTTTCACTATTTTATCATGAAAACACATTCCAATTCATCCTCTCACTGTTGTCTAGGTTTTTCACTATTTGCACCATTAGGCTTGTTAGTGATTGCCTAACTTAGATGACTATTTTAGCATAATTAAGGAATATAAAATATCCAAAAACCCTCATGGACATGAAACATGAGTCTTTAATTTATTCCTCCATCCATTTGCTTACTATGTTCAATGCAACTTTTGACTTCTACAACTTCTTCATAAACAATCCTACAACTCAACATTTTCTCTCTCCTCTCTTTAACTAATACCACCTCAAGGTACTTGGGAGAGTAAAATAAAATATACAAAATCTTAATTGATAAATTAAATCCATCATAATCACTTTTGAGAAACATCTTCAACATCAGGTATTCATTAGGGTTTTAAGAGGGTTTAACCCTGTTTCCACTCTTAATGATCATTCATAAAGTATATCCCCTCATTCCAAAAAAAAATACCTAGAATTTAAATATAGGACCCTTCCCCCTCTACCATGAAATAATTAGGTTACCATGTAAAGGTTTGATGAGTTAATGAGCACAATAAAATCCTTATCAGGTTGAGAACCCTTCATTTTGAGCACTTGAGAGACCTCCAAATAATTTTTCATGTGTTGTCCTTCAAAATAGAACCTAAAAATTCATATACATGCCTAAAAAATCTTTAATCACATTTATAAATTCTCACCTACTCACACTTAACTTGTAAACTAATTCTAATACCCATTAGGCTACACTCTCTCTCTCTCTCTCTACACCATAATCTTCATACCTTACTAGGCCTTGAACTGACCTTCATGCCTCTTTCCATGATATTCAACACCTAAATATCATTCTCAACATGTAACTATCATGAAATATAACCTCTCTCATAATTAAAAACTATGATACAAACTTCACATACCTTTACAATAGATCATGATACCTCATTAGGTCAGACAGGGTTTAAGAAAGGTCTAGATGCAAACCTAGACTGAAGGTCCTACCCCTATAGGCTCACCTTAAAAATTTCATGAGTGTTTAAATGACTTATATATATGCTCAAAAAAATCTTATACCACCACTCATGCCTATGTTCACTCATCTCACCAATCCACCATGCTCATACCTTCTCACAAGGTCTCTTCATGCCATGACTAGGCTTAGGATACTTAAACACTTGATGCCTTGACCCATTCCTTCCATGTAATGACATAAAAAAAACATCAAAAAAACAAATATAATACATTAAACCTCACTCATATCACTACACCATTCTCTTTCTAATGAAAATAATCTTCCACAACCTTATACAGATCAAAAACCACATGATCAAGCATCATATGACTCGACATCTCCCTTTCATGCATCTAAACACCTTTGACATCATTATTGACATCAAATTTGACTTTCATGCAACCAAAATAAATTATTTGCCTTCAAATTCTCTCTTGCCTTCAAATTCTCTTTTGTCACATGGCTCACCCTGAACCTCTTCATATCATGACATCAATGACTATTAATCATTTTTGTGATGCACACTTTTGACATAAATGACAAAAACATGACAACATACATGTGCACATCAATCATGAGACTAACCTGAACACACACTACTCCTAAGTTGCCTCTCTACATCAGCACTTACTTGTGAAGGTTGTGATAGATGTTTGGTCTAGGAATACTAATCAATAGGTCATAGTATGACACTAATGAGTAGAAAACCCACTCAACCTTCACACTTCACTTGGACACTCCACATGACATATAAAGGAGATTTTAAACTACATATGAGAACTATAAAATGACAATATGTCAAATAAGACTAAGTAAAACACTTGACAAGATGAACTAGTCATACACACACACTAAAACTCATCAAAAGAAGAGGTAAAACTAGTATTTTCAAATTAATCAAAGGCATATAAATGGGAAGGGATTCACCATACCTAGGTGGAAGATGAATACAAAGCCAATAAATGTTGATTTTATATAGAAAGTGGAATAAAAGAGAGATAATCATAGGAGTGAGCCATGACATGTGTCAAGAAGGAGTTACAATCAATAAGAGAGTTGTAAATAGTCCCATGAGATCCCCAAGGACATGTGTCTCTGTATTGAAGATGCTTCTTCTTCAAAATGGCATAGGAATCCTCATATTTACTCGACACCTTGATTTTATTCTTCAAACTACCCTTTCTCTTAGCTTGAAGAGTGAAAAGTGGCACTTTTTGGTTATCAAGTCATGTTGAACTAGCTCTTTATTTGCTCTTTGACACCTTGCATCAATTTAGGATCTCTAAAAACTGACATCTCAGTAGTGATCATCAAATAATTCTTTAGGTGTCTTGAAAACCCTTTAGCTTCACTATGCCTTTCCTTGCTTACAAGTGTCAAATATTGATTTCATATTTACCAATGTAATTTCTCTCCATTAAATGCATATCTCAATCATAACAAACCTAAAATAACTCATTTGGATCCATCATGTTAGGAAAACATACATTCCAACATGTGTCAAAACCCATGTGACAATAAAATATTAAACATGTCACTTAGTGAAGTGTTATGCCCCACTCCCATCACACCACCTTGACCACATCTTAAGACCCTCCATGGGCCCTCCTACCACATCAACATCCTATTTCATCACCTATTGCATCACTTTCCACATCACTTGCATACCACACCTGCATGCCATGTCATATAGGATCTACCTCACTTGCCCAGTCACCATTGCCACCTTATCCATGAATAATGACCCATGAAAAGTACTCATGAATAGTGACATATGAATAGTACCCATGAATAGTACTCATTAATTGTGATCTATGAATTGTGGCTTCACACCCAACAATCTCCCACTTGAATTCATATACACAAGACTTTTAAACACCTACATCTTCTACCAAACAACTGCTATAAATGTCAATGCCCACTGCTACTCATACACAAGCCTAGTAGAGGTTTTTTGCACTACTAAAACTTCTTTGTACTAACCAAATTTGTCAACATCTTCTTCTCCATAGAATATTTATAGCAACTTGAAATGAATCCCACTTCACCACATACCCATCCTTCCTCAAGATTCCACCATTAACCACTCACTACTCCCTTTGCTTGGAAGTATCTAGTATATTGTAACCATGGATCTCATGAATATTCTCCTACTCTAAAGGAATAAAAACACAAGATGACCATATTTTCCTCCTCTAGGAAAATTTTGAAGATAACTTACAACCACAAAAAGTGGGATACTTGACTTTATTGCTTTCAAGTCCAATGTGCATCTCCATCCTTGGTTTTCTCTTCCAACTACGTCCTAGTCACCCTAGCCATCTCACCATTGATCTTCATCATATTGGGGCCTTCAACCAACATGCCATAAATCCATATTAGCATCCTTTGCTAATCCTTAGCTCTTCATGAAAGTATTCATATACCACATCAACATGCCTATTGGAACCTATAAATTCTTCAATTATGCAAACCAACAACTCTTTGCCTCAACCTCATAGCCTCTTGGCTACTCCATCTCATCATGAGATCACCATGTATAAATGATGTTTTTACATCTTACTTCTCAACCATGAATAGCAAAAAGTGATCACCACACTCATGACATTAGTCTACAATTAGAGAGAATAATACATAGAATTCAACACCTAACTTTTATATGTAAAAAAAATTCTACCCACCCTGATCAATATGATACTCATCAACAGTTCTTAGGAAGTCATCACACTAATCAGTGTATCATAACACCTACATTTTTAATCCCATAGTCAAACTGCATCCTGATCTACCATATTTCTAACCAAAATTAATGTGCAAAGTTACTCCATGCATCGGTCCACTTGGTTACTCATATTAGCTACAGCACAAACCTCCTAGCTACTCATTTCTACTACACCACAACCATTGAGCACTTAACTCAATGTATCTTTGAGTCTTTAAAATATTTAACATCAGATTTCTTCTTCCACATAACCTTAGGTCTTAAATTACTCTTATCCATCCATTAACTACTCTATCAGGTACATATTCAAGTTCTTAGTACCTCCTCCTCTACATGGATTTCTAACACATCTCAACCAACATGTTGTGGTAGTAGGATCCCATAACTTGTACCCTTTACTAGATGATAACCATAATAAAGTAACTTCATTATCATCACCCTCCATCTACACCAATGGATACCAACCTGCTCCTCAAGCTATACAATTACTTCTTCAATAGGAACACTATGTTGGTGTTGATCTATCTGGCAAAGCTTTTTCATCTTTTTCTTTCATTCTCCATCTGCATCTCCCATAGAGAGAAATATATACCATGCAAAAAGTTTGTTTTTTTGTTTTTGTTTTATATATTGGTCTCTCCACATATATCTTTAATACCACTTGTTAGGAAAACATACACTCATACATGTGCAAGTAAATCAAAATTACAAAAATTAAATGCAAGCTACATTAAAAACATAATAGGAGAGAATAAACCGCTATGAAAGATATACATGGAAACCTTACTAAAATAGCTAGGTAAAAACCATAGGGCATAGTAATTATCTAGACTTAATTCCATCAATAAAAAACCTCTTTAATACATCTCCACTTAGTAACTCCTTTCCAGTGCTAACAAACTAAGCAATCATGTGAGCAAATCTTACAACCAAACTTTCCATGCTCTAACCCCTAATATACAATACACAGCTCTTACAATTATGCTAAAATCTATAGCATCCAAAGGATCTCCAACAACATGTACCTCTATCTCTATGACCTAAGTTGACAAGGTTCCAAGCTCCATCTCTAAGGATCCATTTCATGTACCTAGGTAAGCATGGCATAACAATGTTTCAGGATATAAACTCCAACCTTGCATGTGATGCTTACAACCCAAAAATTTGGGTGAGTTAGGCTTACAATCCTTATAAAAATCTATCCTTATATCATGCAAGCATGAACTTACAAGGATCCAAGTGATCCTCTCATAGGATTGATCCACCAAGGGATTCCCAAAATTGGGATAACCATTACAAAGGAGTACATAATTATTTATAATATTTACAATGAGAAAGAGAGAAGAGATATAAAATAAGGAGCCACATTTTAGTTGGATTAATAGTAACCCACTACAACCACTCACATGCACTCATGTGCATAAGCCAAAATCAACCCTATGTACTTTGGAGAAAAATGCACCACTCTTATAGTAGGTGTGTCATGTGGTTTCCATTATGTTTTTCAACATGTACAAAAGTCTCTAAAGTAGATGATCCACCAAACAAGAACAAGTGCCACCTTCATGTGGATCCAACCACTATCCCCCACTTGCATAAATCAATCAACAACCATGTCTTTGATACCACTTGTTAGGAATACATACATTCCTACATGTGTCAAACCCATGTGATAATAAACGATACAACATGTCTCTTAGTGGAGTATTATGCCCCACTCCCATCTCACCACCTTAACCACATCTTAAGACCCTCCATGGGCCTTCCTATCACATCACTATCTTTTTATATCACTTGTTTCATCACATTCCACATCACCTACATGCCACACGTGCATGTCAAAACAACTAGGATCCACCTCACCTACCCAATCACTATTACCACTTCATCCATGAATAGTGACCTATGAATAGTGATCCATGAATAGTGCTCATGAATAGTATTAGTGAATATTACTCATGAATAGTAACATGTGAATAATACCCATTAATATTACTCATGAATAGTAATCTATGAATAGTGTTGGGGATCAACCAATAATATGATTACACTTATGAGAACAATAAACCATAGAATTAAATCAGATAGTAGCAAAGAACAAGAGATACAAGAAACCACCCTGAAAACTTGTATTAAACTCTTTAAAAAAGGAATACAATTGAAGAAACTTCTTTCTTCCACACCTCTCTTAGATGCACAAGATCTCTCTCTAGATCTCTATCCCTTAAGAGCTCTCTCTCTCTCAAGTAAAATCAATTCCAACAACCTAGATTGATACAGCTCTGTACTGTTCTTCAACATTCACATACAATGAACTACTACAATAATCACACTAAGCTAAGAAGATCTAATTCTACATATAGAATTAGGAAACTTGAGCATGCACTTACAACCAATAGTTAAGCCTCTTGAACAAGGGCTCTAAAAACAATCTTACTAATAATAGAAACATGAACTTAAGACTAAGACTTAAACTCATCATGTAAACACTCGCTTCTGTCCTCAGAAATAGCATTCCGGACGCACAGGTAACCAACACTGGTTCCTGCCTGCTTGCTTGTGACCGACGTCAATCGATCCTCTGCCGACACCGACATCTCTTCAACTGCACCGGACTGACGTCGGTCAAACCTGACTGACGTCGGTGACTGTGTAAACGTACAACTTTGGTAATGCACTCATATGTGAAGCTTTTAGGCTCCACACCTTAACAATCTCCCACTTGGAGATAAATAGCTGCACCAATACCTGTACAACAACATCTTCTAGCTCCTCCATCTTCAACTCAATCATGAAGACCAACAGAAGTTGAATGAAGATTCAACTTCTCCTTTGTAACCAACTTGGTTAACATATCAGTAGGATTCCTATCTATATGGATCTTCTCCAGCTTCAAATCACCATCTTCCAATACCTGCCGTATGAAGTGGTACCTTAGTTGTATGTGCTTTGTTCTTGAATGAAAGGCTGAGTTCTTAGCCAAATGGATTGCACTCTGACTGTCACTATACAATTTTCAACTCCCATGCTCCCTTCCAAGCTCTTCCATGAACCGTGTCATCCATATCATCTCTTTGCTAGCTTCTATGGCTGCAATATACTCTGCTTCTGTAGTTAACAAGGCAACAACCTTCTGCAACTTAGATATCCAGCTAACCGCCATTCCACCTACAGTGAAAACATATCCTGTAGTGCTCCTCCTGCCATCCAAATCACTTGCCATATCTGAATCTACATAACCATGTAGAGAAGTATCTGAACCTCCATAGCACAAGTGCCTACTGCTGGTTCCTCTCAGATATCTAAGGATCCATTGAACTGCTTTCCAATGTTCCTTTCCTGGATTGGCCATATACTTACAACTCCCACTGCTTGGGCAATATCCGGTCTAGTACACACCATTGCATACATCAAACTCCCTAATGTGGAAGAATATGGAACCTTACTCATGTACTCTACCTCATCATGTGAATTAGGACATTGTTCTTTACTCAATTTAAAATGTCCAGCCAAAGGTGTGCTTACCGATTTAGCATCCTGCATATTGAACCATTTCAACACCTTGTCCACATAATCCTCTTGAGACAATATCAACCTGTGATTTTTCCTGTCTCTCTTAATGCTCATGCCAAGGATTTTCTTTGTTGCTCCCAAATCCTTCATAGCAAACGTTTGAGCTAATTTCACCTTAAGCTCAGAGATATCTTGCATGTGTGATCCTGCAACCAACATATCATCTACATACAACAATAGAATAATATATCTACCATTATCCAATCTCTTAAAATACACACAATGGTCAGATTGACACCTACTGTAGCCATGCTCAGTCATAAACCTGTCAAATTTCAAATACCACTATCTAGGAGCTTGCTTGAGGCCATACAAGATTTTCTTCAATCTGCACACTAACTTCTCCTTACCTTTGACCTCAAATCCTTCTGGCTGTTCCATATAAATTTCCTCATCCAAATCTCCATGAAGAAATGCTGTCTTAACATCTAACTGCTCAAGATGCAAATCCTCAACAACAACCAAAGACAGTAAAATCCATATAGAAGTCATTTTAACAACAGGAGAAAAAATCTCACCAAAATCAATACCTAGCTTTTGTGTGAATCCTTTCACTACCAATCTGGCCTTATATCTCATCTGTCCATTCTCACCTTCTTTCAACCTGTAGGTCCATCTGTTCTTCAGTGTTCTCTTACCAGCTGGCAATTCAACCAAATCCCATGTTTGGTTCTCTTTTAAAGACTCCATCTCCTCAACCATGCCATGCTCCCACTGACTCTTGGACTCCACCTGTATTGCTTCTTCAAAACTCTCTAGTTCTCCACCATCAGTTATCAATAAATAGAATAATGAAGGAGAATATCTAATAAGAGGCTTACTTACCTTTTCAGACCTCCTGATGGTTGTCTGAGACTCATTCACAACACGCTATCCACCCAAATTCTCTGACAATGACCAACCTCAGTCACCTCTAGACCTGTTACCAACATACACCAGTTCTTCCTGACCAACGCCGGTGCCTGTTTTACTGACATCGGTCTCTGTATGACCGACATCAGTTTCTGTTCTATCGATGCCGGTTCCTATCCTGCCGACGTCAGTCTCTGTGTTTTCCTGCAAGTGATTATTTCTATTTCTTGCGAGCTCATTTTGGACCGTCACCTCATCCAATTCACTATTGCTCTGCCCAGATTGATTCAGCTTCTTCAGCTGATCACTATACATCACTTTTTCATTGAAAACAACGTCACGACTCCTAATTATCTTGTTAGTTCCTAGATTCCAAAATCTGAAACCAAAATCATCTGAGCCATAGCCAATAAATGTGCACCTCATAGACTTAGCATCGAGCTTCTTTCTATTTTCCTTATTTACGTGCACAAAGGCTTCACAACCAAAAAATTTGAGAAAAGAGAGATCTACCTTTTTACCTGTCCAAGCCTCTTCTGGAATTCCACCATCTAGAGCTGTAGAGGGTCCTCTATTAATCAGGTACACTGCAGTGTCAACAGCTTCTATCCAAAACTCTAAGGGCAAACCAACATGCAATCTCATACATCTTGCACGCTCCATGATTATTCTGTTCATCCTTTCAGCAATACCATTCTGCTGAGGTGTCCTTGGAACCATCCTTTGCCTACAGATTCTATGCATGTAACAATACCAGTTGAACTTATAACTGCAAAACTCTCCACCATTGTCTGATCTCAGGCACTTTAATCTTTTGCCTATTTCATTCTCAACCATAGCTTTCCAAATCTTAAAGGTCTCAAATACATCATATTTCTTCTTAATACAATAGATCCATACCTTTCTTGTAGCATCATCTATGAACGAAACATAGTACTGTGATCCTCTAATAGAAGCTACCTGAGCTGGTCCCCACACGTCTATGTGAACAAGCTGCAACTTATGCTTCTTCTTTGTAGACCCAGTCTTGAGAAAACTAACCCTTTTCTATTTTCCAAATACACAGTGCTCACAAAATTCTAGATCCATGCTTTTCAAATCTAAAAGCTTACCTTTAGACTTAAGAATTGACATCCCCTTCTCACTCATGTGGCCAAGCCTTGAGTGCCACAATTTTGCATCCACATCTGAAGTAGACAATACAGAAGGAGAATTGTTAGTAACACAATTACACAAATAGAGAGTACCTACTCTCTTACCTCTGGCCATAACAAGTGCACCCTTGGTCACCTTCCAAGATTCTGCTGTGAGAGTTACTGTACAACCCTCATCCCCTAACTTTCCTATAGAAATCAAATTTCTCTTCAAGCTAGGAACATGCATAACTTCTCTCAACACCCATGTGTTGCCATTCTGCATTTTTAGCTGCACTTTACCTTTGCCAATAATTTTATAGGGTTCATCATCCCCTAGATATACTATTCCAAAATCTCCATGCATATAGTCACAGAAATATTCCCTATTAGGGGTAGCATGAAAAGATGCACCAGAATCTAACACCCAAGATTCTATATTATTATGCAAAGAGAATATTAAAGCATCTTGTGCAATACTTGCAACCTTTGCTTCTTTTTTTCCTTCGTGCTGATTGTCCTCCTTAGGCTTTGACCAACAATCTTTGCTTATGTGCCCCATCTTTCCACAATTCCAGCATTGTGGCCTTCTGCCATTTCTGGATTTGGATTTGCCTTTCCCCTTAGACTTGGATCTTGATCTCCCTTTCTTGCTCTTTTCTTTTTGCCTTCCTCTACTCTCAAAACTTAAAGCCTTCCCAGATGTCTCTTCTGTGCTTTTCCTGCAAATTTCCTTATTCAAGATAACACTAACAACATCCTCTACTTTTAAAATATTTGATGCAGATGCAGTATTGCTAACTACCATTACTAAGCTATGCCAGCTTTCAGGCAAAGAACATAATATTAAAAGAGCTTTTATTTCATCATCAAATACAATTTTGATTGAACTTAGTTGATTTACAATACCATGGAAATCATTCAGGTGACTAGATACAAATCCACCTTCCTGCATATGCAAATTGAATAGCTGCTTCATAAGATATACCTTATTAGAAGCGGAGGGTTTTTCATACAAATTTTCTAGAGTAGTCATCAACTCTACCCTTGTTTTTGCCTATGATAAATTAGATATCACAGTGGATGCTAGACTCAGTCTTATAGACCCCAGAGCCTTTCTGTCAAGAACTTCCCATTCTTCATTCTCCATGTCTGTGGGCTTCTTTGCAATCCCACCTAATGGTAAGTATAGATCCTTCTGATATAGATAGTCCTCTATCTACATTCTCCAATGTTGATAATTTTTTCCATTGAACTTCTCCATTCTCAGTTTACTTTCATCTGCCATTGCTTCTCCCACTCAAACAGAAATCCCTGCAAAAACTCCTATGAGCAACCTGTAATCAATACACACTACATAGATCTGAACCGCCTATTAGTGAACCTGAGCTTTGATACCAATTATTGGATATCAAAATCTAAACCTACAACCAAGGCTCTGATACCACTTGTTGGGGATCAACCAACAATATGATTACACTTATGAGAACAATAAACCGCAGAATTAAATCAGATAGATAAGTAACTAGAATCAGATAGTATCAAAGAATAAGAGATACAAGAAACCACCCTAAAAACTTGTATTAAACTCTTTACAAAAGGAATACAATTGAAGAAACTTCTTTCTTCCACACCTCTCTCAGATGCATAAGATCTCTCTCTAGATCTCTATCCTTTAAGAGCTCTCTCTCTCAAGTACAATTAATTCCAACAACCTGGATTGATACAGCTCTGTACTATTCTTCAACATTCACATACAATGAACTACTACAATAATCACACTAAGCTAAGAAGATCTAATTCTACATATAGAATTAGGAAACTTGAGCATGCACTTACAACCAACAGTTAAGCCTCTTGAACAAGGGCTCTAAAAACAATCTTACTAATAATAGAAACGTGAACTTAAGACTAAGACTTAAACTCATCATGCAAACACTCACTTCTATCCTTGGAAATAGCATTCTGGATGCACAGGTAACCAATGCCGATTCTTGCCTGCTTGCATGTGACCGACGTCAGCCGATCCTCTGCCGATGCCGACGTCTCTTCAACTACACCAGACCGATGTCGGTCGCTCCTGACTAACGTCGGTGACTGTGTAAACCTAAAAATTTGGTAATGCGCTCATATGTGAAGCTTTTAGGCTCCACACCTTAAAAAATAGTGGCTTCACACCCAACACATCAAACACTCACCAAGACCTCATTTTGCACTTTAAGCTCCCACTAGCTTTCAATTCCTTATAGCTCTAAAAACACACAAAGCTCCTTGTGTAAGACAATATATTATGATATTGGAAAAATAAGCATGGATTTGATTACCTAGTATGCCCTTATAGCTTTGTGTAAAATTTCATGACCAAACATTAAGTAGAAGTACACTTAACAACCTATTTTCTCTCTCTAATTAGGATTCTAGGCCTAAAAAATAATTTTTAGCTCTAATCTTCTCCCACACATGTGAAAATCCAAATAAGTGTTTGATTCACTTTTCTCATCTTGTGACCATTTTCCATGTCAAATTTGAAGACTTGAGACACTGTGTAGATAGGTGAATTATGAAATGGACAAAAAAAACTAGCCTTTAACAAGCCTTTTTCACACTACCTTCAAGAATCATATGTTTTTTAGCACTTTCAAGGTTACATTTATGGATTTTAGGGCTTAAGGGGATATAATTCACTCAAGAAAGCTTTTACACACTTATTTCAAGGTTTATATGACTATGGCATCAAGATTGGTTTATTGGAATTGAAAATGAGTGTCCAACTAATTGTTTACACATGCTTTTCTACATTGAATCTAGCCCTTGATACCTCAATTTTAATGTAGGAGTTTTTGAAATTTACATGAGAAGGAAACCTACATGTCTACAAACTTTTAGCCCTACCTTTTGACATTTTAGGCTCCCCTAAAAATGCATCTTAAATCATGTTGGACATGAAAATAATTCTCTAGTGTCTCAAAATTTGTACATGAGGTTTTTTACCCTCCAACCACACTAACAATGCATGTTTATCACCCTTTTTCCTCACCTCTATGTTGGAAGGCATGTACATAGTCTATAACGTAGAATATACTATTAGGCTCCAGTGAATCCTTATTAAGAATGGTTTGATCTATTGATGAGGCCAATTAAGGTGACCTTTATAATCTCATTTTCATTGGTCTTTATGACCTTTCCACTTACCATTTGATCATTGAAACTAGACTCTTCTTTCCTTTAAGACTGCGACAATCCTATGTATGCATTTTGGGATCTTTTGAGAGTTAGGACTCAAGGTCTAAGTATTTTGAACTTGTGAAGGTTCTTCCCTGACCTATTGTCTTAATTTAATCCTTGTAACCAACATATATGCACTCATGATTTAATCATATATATCTTAAATATGCAAAAATATATTTTCCTCAACCTAAAGGTATTCTTGTCAATGCACATAGCCACTATTATGTTATTTAAGGTGGATATAAATAGTTATTTGAAAAATATAGATTCATGAGGGATCTATAGAGAATTTCTAATCTTTAATTAAAACCCTATATTCACAATAAAACTCCTACAAACCCCACAACACTGCCAACAACTTGATTGAAGGTTGCACCTAGCACAAAAGGAAGGTTTGTTCAGTTTCTACTACCATACGTGCCAAAACAATGGTGTAATATGATGTGAATGGATTTGATAAGGTTTGGAAATTCCTTCAAAACCTTTCTTAATCACCAACAAGTTAACATTTTCATTGAAAGTGCTCAAAACTAAGTCTGTAGGGTTTATAGGCATTTTTAGACCACCTTGCCTTCTTAACAATGGTTACTAAAAGAGGGGAAACCAATCTAATGAATATTTCCATGAATATAAAGTTCATTAGAACCCTCTCCTCTATAAAAAGTTTCAAGTCTCAACTCTTTGATGTCAAGCTTTCCTTATTGCCAAATAACCTTACTAAGTTGGAGGTATCTTTTCATTCTCTATGAAAACTTTAATATGTATTTATCCACAACCTCTCTACCATGTTGATCTACATATCATAAAAATGTCTTTATAAATCACTCATATTTTACAAATGTATTACATGAATTATTACACTTGCTAACATTCACATAATTTATACATATGATGGATCTATACTACTCTCATTTGCCATATGCTTTACTTTGCATTCTTATTTTAATACATGATAGGTTATAATTTCTTGCTTATTATTTTGTGGCCCTTCATCTTATATATTAAAATTATTTAGTATATGGCATAATTATTTTGTTTATGTGTGTCTCTTGGTCTTGTCTATTATGCGACATGTACGTGTCCCTTGTATGTAGCCTTTTATGCGGTATGAGTAATTATTATAAAAAATGCATGACATTGTATGAAATTACTTTTATGATTTTTTTTGTTACTATGGTGCAATGATTCATATCATCCATTCTATATAATTTACTATATTTCCATGATTCATGCCATCCATCATTGATATACTCTATTATTATTTTAGTGGAATGATACATATCATGCATAATTACTTCTATGCTTCAATGATATATATTTATAACACATCTTTCATATGAAAATAAATGTTATATTCAATATTATGAATGCAATTGATTTTAAAATATTCAAATTACTATATATTTCATATGTGATTTATTTTGATAAAATTGATGCTTAAGGCTACATCTCTCATCTCAAAAGGGAGGCATCAAAATGGACTTGCTTAGTACATTCAAGCCTTATGAGCAAAAATAATTAAATTTACGGAAATATACAGTTTTCAAATGGCAATATTATTCAATGTTTGTAGGATATGGTGGCATGTGGCATTCATGTTCACTCATTCCTATAAATTTTAAACAATTCAAAAGTTTCAAAAGGTTTCAAAAATGGCAAAAACTGAAAATTGAAAATTACAAATTCAAATAGCATTCAATATAGTACAAATATAGGAGGCATGATATTTATTCATGTCCACATTTATACTATGGTATTTTTAGAAATCTTATGTTTCAAGTTATGGTTACAAATTTTCAAATATGTAGCAAGCCACTATTTTTGTTTCCACCCCTTCAAATATTTTACATCGTACTCTATATAGTGAAATGAGATATGGATCACACAATTCTTCCAATTGAAGAGCATTTAATGGTATTATAATTGAGACTTAATCAATCTCAATTCAACATAGTTATATTAGAGTTGGCTCTCATGTTTTCTAGGTTTTATAGATATTTTTTCTTCTTTTATGTATTTATCCCACATTAGTTAGTTTGACTTACTTCTTATTTTGCCTTACCCATATATGCAAGGCTTCTCATTTGTAACATATAAAAGTTAGTTTTTGGATGTTATATAATATTGCCTATCTTTGAATATCATATTTTCATTTATTAAAACTCTTATTGTGATGTTTTTAATGTTAATGCTTTAGATTTTGGGCTTGGAATGATTTTGTTCATGTTCCTTTCATGGTATCAGAGCTGAAGGTGTTGCTCCCATCTATTTGCAAGTTTGTTGCTATAAGGGTTTGCCCATTTATCAAAAAAAATTCTTGGTTTAGTAGAGGTACCTTATATGGATCTAATACCTATTTATTTTTTTTCATTTATCAAGCCATGTAGATCCTAGGCTTTACCATTAGGTACTTATTTTGCTAAACCCATGTTTAAGTTTATTTTGGAACTTTTTAGGCAATTTATGCATGGGTTTTGATGGTTTTAGGCCAACATGCATCAAAATCCAAATATGAAATCATAGGGAAATAAAGATATGATTTTTATGAACCATAATTTTTTTTTATAATTTCCAAATATCAAGTCATACATCCCTTTTACTCAAAACCCTGCTCACTGGTTTGTTGGTGGATACCAACCACTAGTTAAGTTTTCTCTCACCACAGGTGGTATGGATCTATTTTTTTAAAATATGAGACCTATTAAAATTAGCTAAAAATAAAAAATTTCCTACCATGTCAGTTGGAATAATTTTTGAGTATTTTTTATAGCTTTTTTGGTAGCCTAAAAATTACTATAGCAATATGTATTCATCATCTAGATAGTTGGTCAGTTTTCTTCTAGTTTGAGGCTATATGATCTAAAATTTTAGAAATCATTCTTAGAGTGGATATTATATTATGTATAATTTAATCTTATAATATAAAGTAACATTTTTTATTAGGTTATACCACATTTTGAGATTTCACAATAGGGCTCATTCAACCAGTTTTTCTGGATCTTGCAAAAAAATCTTCCTGAAGCTGGTTTTCACCTAGTTTTGATAGCCTATGGTTGGTTTCTAAAAAATAGATTGATGTAAATATTTTTTTTAAATATTATTTCTAGATTGAAGAGGTAAAGAATTTTTTTCCTTATTAAATTTAAATTTTTTTGCAATGTTTATTGAATTGACCTATTTTAATGACAAAAAACATGTAAAGCCCATAATCTTTGAACTATAACTCAAAATCAAGTTCCATAATTTTAAAAAGTGTATGATTTTTAATTATACATAAATTGTTGTAATTTTTTTAAAATTCAATAATCTTATAAAGTTTCAAATTTGGGCGAGGGGTGGTGAGGATCAATACAAATCTTTTGGGGTGTTGTCTTGGTACTGATTTGTGCAGCCTTTTGCATTCTTTTGCTCTTTGGTGATTTACTGGCATATCTTATTATCATGGTTTAGATAAATTTGAACCATTAAATACACATAATTACCATACATGGAGACCAAGAATTGGAATAATCATCAAATTTAAAGGATTATGGGCCTTAATAATTGAAGTTCAACTAGTGTTCACTAGGGACTATTGGAAATTTCAACACCAATGCAAATTACATGAGTATATAGGTTTGATAGGGATTTATATGAGTGATAGTATTTTTGTTAAATTATATGGATGTGAGTCTCATTTATAAATATAAGATAAACTAAATTTTTATTTGAGAAACTAGATCACATGAGATCCATGCATCTTGAAGTTGAGATTACTTCTCTCAATCCTACAAAATTTCCCTCTATTATAGACTATCTTATTAAGTTTAAGCACTTGTTGAAATAATTGAAGAGGATTGGAATAGATAAGAAAGATGAAGAGTGTGTTTACCTAATTATATCCAAGTTTAAAGGACCATTCCAAATATTTGCTTCTATGTTTTTCTCTAGCATGGATGCCTTAAGTGCAATATTCAAAAATCCTGATTTAGAGTTATTTTGTGAAATAATTAATAGGGAAGAATCCAAATTATTTAACCTTGAGTCTTCCACATCACAAAAATAATTAGTATCATATGATCCTAAGAGCAAGGAAAAATTAAAGAATAAATCCAAGAACATTCCATCACAAAGTGCCCCTAAACTCAATAACTCTAAACCCAAGTCATTTTCTAAATTCAAGAATAAGCCTAGCCTTTCTTGTTTCTTTTATGGGGGGATTGGATATGAAGAATTTAAGTGTTTTAAGATAATTTAAGGCTTCAAGGATGCAGTAAAAAAAATATTTCTATCTCCAATCCACCCAATGAGCATGGCAAAACACTTAATGTTGTTGGGAGATCTTAGTCACCTATTTCAAATAGTTGGGTTATAGATTTTGGTGCTTCTCACCATGTGACTTAGTTTAAGGAGTCTTTTTTATCTCTTGGTTTGATTTCTACTTCCAAAATTGAGGTTGGAGATTCTTCATTTATTTTTATTAAGGAAAAGGGTGACATATAGCTTGATGGTGGTTGCATCAATGATGCACTATATGTCCCTGACAATAAAACAAATTTACTTTTTGTATATCTAGTTTGTCATTCTAGTTAGGTTAAGATAGTGACTTTTATAATAGAGGTAGATGAAGTTGGAGAATTAATAAAACCTCATACACTTATTTCATACAATTTTGTTGATCATAGTTTTTGACTCTATTAATTTAAGGGTTTTGATGACACTTCTCCTATAGGGACATGTTTGGTTTCTCATGCAGATTTTGAGAGTAAGTTTTGGTATGAGAGATTTATGCATCTTAATTATAGATATTTAAAGGAGTTAAACACTCATGGTATAGTTGATTGTCTCCCTATAGTTTCTTGTCTTTATGGAATTTGCCCTAGTTGTGCACTAGGTAAACAAAACCAAGATTTATTTCCTAAGGGTATGTCCAAGAGAGCTTCTTCACCACTTGAGATTATGTATAGTGACTTGATGGTCTTTTATAATCTTTTCAATGGAGCTAAGTATGCACTTACTTTTATTGATAATTTATTGAGGTGTACATGGTTTTATTTTATCATGTATAAGAGTGATGTTTTTTCAGACTTCAAATTCTTAAAAAAATTGGCCAAGAAAGAATATTCTAGTTCCATAAAGAAGCTTCATACTGATAATAGGGGGAGTACTTTAGTAGAGAGTTATTTGATTTATTGGTAGCTCATGGTATTATTAACCAACATTCTATTTCACATACTCCATAATAAAATGGCTTAGTAGAAAGGAAGAACTAAACTTTGAATGAGATGGATAACTACATGATGTATTCACAGGATTTAACTCCCATCTATTGGGTAGAAGCAGTTAATTATGAGAAATACATTTAGAATCACACAACACATAGAGCACTTGAGCCTTTGACTCTAGAGGAGGCTTGGTATGGAACTAAACCTAATGTCTCATTTTTCAAAAAATCTTTGGGAGATATGCTTGGGATTTTGTACCAAAGAAGAAAAGGACAACTTTGGATAAGATGATCAAACCTTTGATCTTTGTAGGGTATTTTGAGGACATGAGAGCTCATCACATGTTGAATCCTAATACTCATGTTGTTGTTTTTTGAACACATGTTTAGTTTGATAAGTGTTTAACTTCTAATGATTCTTCATATTTTTTTCATGCCTTCTTCTTCTTTTTTCACTTCATATTGAGGATTCCTTATTTTAGTAGCTAGTTTAGGAGGCCCCTAAGGAGGTTATGGATGTTGGGGATCCTATTCCCATTTATATTTTAATTACGCCAATGTGGGATTGTACTATAGTTTTTTAGGGAGCATTTTTTATACAGGATATTTCACCCACTAGACATCATCATGCACATTCTATAAGTATAAGAATTTTGTGTTAAGTATTCTTTGGAAATCCACAATATTTTCATAAGCTCACAGGATACAGGAGTGGGATGATGTGATGACATATGATTATTCTTCTTTAATGAAGAATCGTACTTGGGATTTGGTCTCTCTTCCTAAGGGATGAAATTTGGTTAGATGAAAATGGATATACTTCACCAAGTATGAAGTTGATGGGTCCATTGACAAGTATAGAGAATGTATTTTTGTAAAGGGTTTCTTTTAATTCAAAGATATTGATTACCCAAAGACTTTTTCACCTATTTCTAAGATGGATTTAATGTGCCTTGTACTTTCACTTATTGCATCACAAGGTTGGTTAGTATACTAGATGCACATTAAGAGTGTCTTTTTTCATGGAGATTTCCAAGAAAAAATATACGTGGAGTAGCTTGTTACATTTATTCATGATTCTTCTCTTGTTTTTAGCTTCAGAGGTCTCTCTACGGTCTCAAATAGACCCCTCGAGCCTAATATGAGAAGATAGATTATTTTCTTCTCTCTATTGGCTTTGTTCATTGACACTCATATCCCATAGTATATATCTAACATTTTGGAGAGAATATTATCATATTATTCTTGTATGTTAACAACTTGATTCTTATAGCCAACTCTTCTTCTCATATTTAGGCTATCTAGTAGGCTCTTTTAGTATAGTTTGATATGATAGATCTTGGTATTTTGTAACTTTTCCTTGGTTTGTAAATTTATTAGTCAAATTCAAGGATTCATTTGAGTTAACAAAAGTACACCCATGATCTTCTTCTTCATTTTGGCATATTTAATTACAAGACAAGCCTCTCTCCTTTCTAGTCTAAAGTCACTCTCACTTCCACCTATACTACTCCTCTTTGTGATTCTACATTATATAGGCAGATGGTTTAGAATCTTATGTATTTGACCTATACTCACCATGATAATTTTTTTTTATTTGAGCTTGTATCTCAATTTACACATGCTCCTCATGACCATTTTTGGCAAGCTACTAAGAGTATTTTTATATATTTACAAGGCACTTCCCAATTTGGACTACTCTACATTAAGGGTTCTCCTTCGTTGGTTGGGTACATTGATTCAAACTAGGCAAGGTATCTTGATGATGGGCATTATGCTTCTGGTTAAATCTTTTGTCTTGGTTCTTCTCCAATTATTTATGCATGAAAAAAATAATAGGATATTACACTTTCATCTAGATAGGTTGAGTATAGGGTAATAATTATAGCAAGTCAGTAGGTTCTTTAGCTTTGTCAATTATTCATAGAATTTGGCTTCATGTAATATTAACCTAATCTACTTTGGTGCAATAACCAGAATGAAATTCACATTTCTTACAACCCAATTGAGCACCAGCATACTAAGCACATTGAGATACACATGCACTTCATTCATTAGCACATTCATGATAGAGTTATTTTCTTGGAATACATTTTGCCCAAACAATAGTTTGACAACATCTTTATAAAGCCTTTTGCATCACCTCATTTCATTTAATCACATGGCATATTTTTTGTTTTAGAATTTTTCTTTGGGGGGTGTTTGTGAGGACATCTTCCTTCTTTATTTCATAGATATATATTATAAATGAATACTTGATCAAACCTTATTTCTAAGACTCATACTATGGATATGCCACTTTGTGTTTGGTTATTTTTTTTTCCTTAGATTCACTTGAACGGGGGTGTTAGAGTTGGTTCTTGTGTTTTCTAGGTTCTAAAAATAATTTTTGTCTTTTTCCTAGTTTTTCCTTTTGTGGATTTATCCCACATTGGTTAGTTTGACTTACTTCTTGTTTGTCCTTAACTATATATACAAGGATTCTCATTTGTAACATCTAGAATTTATTTTATAGATATTATATTATATTATTTATCTTTGAATATCATCTTTACATCTCTTACAAATATTATTATGATGTTTTTATTTTTAATGCATCAAATCTTGGACTTAGAATGATCTTGTTGACATTATTTTCAAGTTCAACACTTATCTAAATGTACCAACAAGGGGGGATGCACACTTCACCATCTCCAAGTTACATGGAAGTTACATTACATACTCTTCTTAGGTTTATACTTTCTTTGCTATCTTTTTAAATTAAAAACAACAAATTAAAATTTTCAAATTTTAAAATGAGCAAACACATAGAAGGCTTCTCTATTATCTTTACAAGGATTCTCATTTGTAACATATAGAAGTTATTTTATAGATATTATATGATATTGATTTTGTCTTTGAATATCATCTTTACATCTCTTACAACTCTTATTATGATGTTTTTATTATTAATGCTTCAGATCTTGGGCTTAGAATGGTCTTGTTGACATTATTTTCAAGTTCAACACTTCTCTAAATGTCCCAACAAGGGGAATGCACACTTATCCATCTCCATGTTACATAAAAGTTACATTACATACTTTTTTTAGGTGCATAATTTCTTTGCTATCTTTTCAAAGTAAAACAACAAATTAAAATTTTCAATTTTCAAAATGAGCAAACATTACTTTTAGTGGTATTTATTTAGGTTTCATATAGTAATGCATCTTTCAAAATCAAGATTGACATCCAAATATATAGTGTATATACACACTCAGGCTAACATCTAATTTAATCTATTAATTTCACTTTATATGTCACTAGAATAAAGTGGTGGAAAATGTGGACACATAAAATTAATCAATAAGTTATTGACAAGTTGATAGAGACAAGTTTAATTTAATCATTATACAACTATTCATGTCTAAAAGTAAATAATTTTTGTGTTCTTAGTTTGAAAGTAGGTTTCTCAAGACTTACCAACACACAAAAGTGTTAAAAAACTTGCTTATTAACACTAATCAACTTTAATGTACTAACTATTTAAACCTCTATCTACCTTAGAAGTTTAGTGTGAGGACCATGATCTGATATATGGATGTCCCTTAGGAAGCACAATCTTAGCAATGATTTGTCCCTCAACCAAAACTATACTTTGGTAATTTTAGGTTGAACATTATTTCCATAGAACTATTACACACATGTAATATTTTTTAGTTATAATATGCACTTTAGAATTTTAGGCTGAACATATCTTGTAAATCAACATCCATGAGCCTTTCTACCCTTAATTCTTGATGATAAACTTTAGTCAACAATTCTTACCCTGAATGAGATGGGCCAACTTCCAAGGCTTTTTCCATTTGAATAAATAAAACCAAACATTTACTCTCTCGATTTTGTATGATTTTATGATATATACCATAGGATGTCTCATTTTTTTATAAAACATTATTATCTTCAATCACTCATAAATTATAATTTTGTGACTTTTAAAAGTTTAAATCTAATTAAAAGGGCATTAGTCCCAATGATAAGGATGATATTTTTCATACCATTTATTAATATATATTTATTTCTAGATATTTAACAAAAAAAGGCAAATGGTTAGGAACAAGATCATTTCATGGATAATTTTGATGGATTGGATGCGTCCTAATTCTGGCTTCTTAGCCTAAGAAATGTTTAAATTTAAGTGTATGCTTACTCATCAATTATAATCAAATATATATAATCCAAAATATGGACAAATATGTTGATATCTATGTAATTCTAAGTTTCTCAATGAAATAAAAGTTTGAATCTTCTATAATATATAGCATGTATACCTTGTACTTAAATTACAATTGCATGGCTCCTATACTTTAATAATATAAGGTGGTATTATATCTTATAAGATACATTACAAACCTAATCAAGATACCCGACATTGTGAATTTTAAAAAGAACTTTCTTCTCCTTTTTCACCTAACACTCGTTCAACCTTAATGGATTCTTTGTGAGCCAATATTCCCCTTATGTTGAAAGCACAAAGTGTGGCTTCTATGTTAATTTATTCCCATCAACCTAGAAGAAAGTTTCCAATCGATAGATGTATTTGTCACCTATTTTTAGAGACCACATATTTATAACAAATATATATAAAAAGTTGAAAGGACCAAAATAACATTGTAGCAACTTTAATGATGTATTGATTGATTGAATGAATGAAATATTCTAATAAAATCAACAAGACCAAATAATCTATGGAACCAAGAGCTACTATAAAGTTATTTCTTTTTTATTAAAATGTTATAGTAGGGATTTGGTATTTGGACATGAAAGTCCTTAACAAAAACACATGTTGGAAAAAATATGCAAGCAGAAGTGGAGGTCAAGTGGGTGATAGAGATGGTTAAGGCTAGCTCTACTTACATGACCTAAAAAAACAAACCACTTCATCATTCCCCTAACATTAAATTGGGAATTCTCATGTTGATTAGGCAAGAGATGTTCATATCTATATAAATTTTATCTTCTACATCAAAAAGAATCTAATGTAAATTATAGGAATTTATACTTATTTAAACCTTTTAAGACTTAGATGAATGTAAATCCTATGTTGGTAAAGAATTGAATATAGAAATTAGGGTATAAATATACAATAAATACAACCAATAATTTTTTATAAAATTGACTAAATTTGACCCTTTTAAAAATATCAATAAATAATGTAAATGAGAACCTAACTAGAAAATAATAAACATAGATGATCTAGAGGCTGAAAATTGAGGCTGACACTAGTCTAAGTGTCATAAACAAGAACCACGTGTCAAAATACCTTTTGAATAATAGCACCCTAATTAGATAGTCACTCCATGTGGTACTAGTATCCCTATTTTGATGATAGTGTCCTTTTTATATAAATACTCTGAGCTTCTGGGTACACCTATGTCTAGGTATGTCAAGCATATTCCTATGTTATGAGTTTTGGGACTCTGTAGATGATATATTTAGACTATTTTTTTGAGAAAACACTAGTATTCCTTGTTTTTAGGGCATCCTGATGATACAAGTAGTAAGGTGTGTTGTTAATGGGGTAGAATAAACATCCTTAACACCCTATTGTGATGAGAGTTACCTACATACCAATACTCTTAAGAGGGATCAATCCTGATGTAGTTTTCCCCACTTAAGTGTTGGTGCAAGTACAAGTGAAGACAGTATGATTATAGACCTGAGTGATTTGAATGTGCTTGAGATCAAAATCTAAGTAATATGAGATTATAAATGTTGTAGATGGTTGTATACAAAATTGGGGTAGAATAGGGATTGACAAGCTTAATTATACACAACTTATTCTAAGTTTGTATATGTAATTTATATATTCTTTCCATCTCCCCAATTAGATGGCTAAAAGTCATATACATATATATATACATACACATACATACATACATATATATATATATGTGTGTGTGTGTGTGTGTGTGTGTGTACATATATACACACACACACACACATATATACATACACACACAAACATAAATATAAATATATAAATATGTATATATGTGTGTATATATATATGTGTGTGTATATATATATGTGTATATATATGTGTGTGTGTGTGTATACACACACACACATATATACATATTTATATATATACATACATACATATATTTATATACATACATACATACATACATACATACATATATATATATACACATATATATATATACACTTATATATATACACACATATATACATATATATACATACATATATACATAGATATACATACATACATACATATATATATATATACATATACATATATATATATACACATATACATATATATATATATATATACATATATATATACATATATACATACATAGATACATATACATATACATATACATACATACATACATACATACATACATACATACATACATACATACACACGCACGCATGCACGCGTGCGCACACACACACACACACACAATTTTGATGCTTGTGCATGGGTTAAAATGGTTTTAGGCTAAGCCTAGGTGGTCTAAGATTTTAAAAGATATATGTTTGTAGAGAAAGAGGAAAAGAATAATAGTGCAAAAATTGGGACACTAGTACCATGTAGTGCTATTGTCCCTATTATGGCACTAGTGTCTAGGTTGTAAAACCTAAGGCACAAAGGGCGAAGATATAATAATGAGGGTTTGGGACTCTTTTAGGGATGACTAAGGATGTTTGTGTCATATGAAAAGGCTATATAAGTGTGAAAATAGGCCTTAAGAGAGGTCTAAGGCTATGCTAGGGATAAGCGGTCTTAATTAGCACTCTTAGCATTCAAGTGTCATTTTTAAGTGATTACACCCCCCCCCCTTTATTCCAAAAATGCAACAAAGTCAAATGACTAGGATAAAGGGAAAAAAGTGTACCTAGACCATGAATTTAGATCTACATATGTGAAACATGCTCTATTTTGTGTCTTTCAAATGAAATGTGCATAAGCTAGTCCTTACTTAAGAGATATCAAAAGTAAAGACAAAATTGACTAAAGAACTAAAACTGAGTAAAGAGATAAACTAAGCTGTAAAATATAGGAATGGAATGGATACACCTCACTGGGTATGTGAACTAATGCATAAACTTAGTGACAACCTATGTGTGTGTATGTATATAGTGACCTATTAGTGAATATCTTAGACTGAGATGATGGCTTGCACACTTCCCATATGTGGGTAGCTTAATAACTTAATTTTATTTTGATTCCATCATTGCCCACCTCTCTTATTAGATCATGACCTATGAATAGCTTGGATTAGACTGATGGTGCATCCAACCCTCTCATGTAGTGGCTTAAGAACTCAATTAGACTATAACTCCATCATTTCCTACCCATGTGTAGTAGATGCATTTGAAACTAAAATTTCACAATGTAACTAAAAATGTCTAACTAGAGATTTTAACTCTACGATCACTTAGTATATTTGGTATCTCAAGGCCACTCAAGAATGCCAACCACTATAGATAAAGGCATGGATTTTATGTGTAGCCTAGAGCATGGTGTCTGATGTATATAATGTAGATAATGACATGGATTTTATTACTCCATCTAATTAATAGGTGTGTAAGTGAGCATACATAAATAATGAGTCATGTACTTGGCCCTAAATATGATATTTGAGCATATGAATTCTAGACTAAGTTGTAACAATATGTATTTGAGCTTCTTACCTAAAAATGGGAATGGTCATGCTACACATGATGCCCTCAATCTAAATAAACTAGTATGAATTTTAGCTAAACTAATAAAAAACTAGTAAATCTTTATCTAATCCTGTGTAAACCTAGACATACCTACTGCACTTTTTTTGGCCAATATAAAATTTTCTAAAACTAAGGCTATTGGATAGTAGAGACATATCTTGGATAGTAATTCCATGTGGTATTAGTGTTCTAATTTGGCTGCTAATGTTTGACTGTTCTAATTTCTATGTAACTATAATTGATCTCTATGTCATTACTTCCCACCGTGTTTACCTAATTTTAATTTTTATAATATGAGCTTTTGTATTGAAAATTGTACTTTGAGTGAATTTTGATAACCTGATCTCTATGACAAACCCTTGTGAATTCCCCTTATTTTGAGGGGATTTGTTAAACCTATGCAATAATTATCCTCAAAATAAAAATATCTACAGAATATGTGTTATCCAAAGCATATATGATATATGTGTAATAATCTAATAAAATGTGCATACATAACTAGCATGGGTGACATGTGATAGAACCTTAGAAATACAATAATACTAAAAAAAGGTGTAGAGGGAGGCCCTATAGAATTTATAACATATATCTAATGTAGGGGTATCTCTAATAAGGATCTCCATAGGAGAGTATGTGGACACGATAACACTATAGGAGTAGACTTCATCTGCACTAGTGGCCCAACTAAAGTCTATGGTGTATTGATGGAAAATGTGCTTGAAACTATAATTTTTAGTTGTAGTCTAGTTGGTATTTTATTATGATACACACCAATGATATTTTATAGGGGGTCTGCCTCTTATAAGTAGTGTGATAGAACGTTGGTGGAGGATGTGCCTGATAAATATAGTGAACACCTAAAGTTTCACGTATCTCATTAGTTGTATGTTTTGTAAATAGATCTAAAAATATTTTTAATGCCTTAGCTTCCATTTGTTGAAATTTAGGTGCTTCTAGGGGTGTTCTCACATCAATGATGTTGGAATATATCAAATCTTGTATCTTATGTTTCAATATTATGCATCTATTTATAGTATGCTTCATGCCTTGTTATAGTGACAAAATGCATTAGAATCATAGTTATTTGGAAGAGCCTTTATTGTATCAACCTTTTGGATGGAAAGGAGAGAAATGACATTGTATTTTAGGAGATATTGTAAAACATTTGTTGGTGATTCTGGAAGGTTGGTGAAAACTCTTCATGGAAGAGATGATAAACTAAGTGAGGAAATGACAATGAAACTACGTTAACTATTTCCTTTGGATCACTCTTATTTTCAATGGCCCTTACTTTATATGGAAGCTTACTATAACTCTTAGTATTTGATTTTAATCCACTTGTATATTTTATTTTGACCATAGAGAGAAACTTGACTTCTCTTTCTTTCACTATGAGGCATAAATATATGAAGGTTAGAAAATTCTTGAACAAGATAGTTTCATGTAATGTTGGTAGTATGCTTTGTTTGAATATGCCTTACATCTCTATGTCTGCCATGGGGCTAGTTCAAATTTGTCAATATAGTCTTATATTTGAAGACATATTATGTAATAGACTCATTGGAGTTTTACTTCAGTTTTACTACGTGAACATATGAGATATTATCACTAGTGTTAATTTAGAGGTGTGCTTAAAAAAATCTGCCAATGTATTGAATGCAATGATAGACTGATTTAGTAGATCATAAAACCATTGTAAGGCATAGTCCTTTAGACTACATGAAAATAACATAGTGAGGATCCAATCAATAGACACATAGTCTAAACATGTTACATGTAAAGTTTGGATATGGTGCTCTTGGTCACCCTTACAATCATACAATGTAAGCTTAGGTGCCACAAATTTGGATGGCAAAGTAGTTACCACTATGTGATGTGACAAAGGTGTTATAAAAGAACATGAGAATCCAAGGCATGTGATGGACTAGTAGCTCTCTGATAAAGATGTAACACCTTAACTTACAGATAATTAACCTCATTCCTAAGGTATGTTACTTCTAGAGAGGATGAACTAACCATAGAAGGTGTAGCTACCATTTAAGGTTGTTGAGTTAAAACTAGTTATTATATAAGTTGAGTTGCCCTTAAAGTAGGTGTAACAATTTTGTTATATAAGGGAGTAGAAGATTGACAATTATTTGATTTTTTATTTATTTCCATTTTTTCTTGTAAAATTTTTTCATGATCATGGGGTTGTTCCTAAAATCTATCTTTGAATCTCTATAGAATCTCATCCTTATTGATGATAAGATTTTCATAATTAAATTGGGTGGAGAGTGTCATGATTCCCATATTTTGTATCATCTTGATCTTGATTATATTTTTCATGTTCAAATGCATTATCATTTAATTCCACATAATCAAGGTGTGAAAGACCAATGATTAGATTTGTAACTGGTACTTTTTCCATGGTATAAGTTAGAATTGAAGGAATCTAAGTATGCTCAATAGGATTTCCACTGAGCCTAACACTCCTTATAAAGAGAAGAGAGATAATTTTTTTAGATGGGATATAGTAATCAAAGTGAAATAGAGTTGTTAAAATAGAATGTATGAAATCTAAAAACATTAAAAAATCTAATGAAAATAGGAAAAATAAGGATACAAACCCTAGTAGCATCTAAGATTAGGATTTGAATAGTAATCGAAGTAAGTCAGGTTCACCAAATATTTTACCCTTTTAGGACATAAATAAATCTAAATCATATGTTTTAAAAGAGTTGAGTATAGTAAATTAGGATATAAAAATGCAATAAATACAACCACTGATTTGTTATAGAATTGACTAAATTTGACCTTTCTAAAAATAGCAATAAATGATATAAATAAAAAGTTATCTATAAAATGATAGAGATGGATGATTTGGATGCTAAAAATTGAGGTAGAGGCTGGTATGAGTGTCTCAAACAAGAACCAAGTGTAAAAACCCCTCTTGTATAATAATACCCAAATTAGATAGTAGAATCATGTGGCTTTAGTGTTCTTGTTTTAGTATTAGTGTCCTTTATGCAAAATTAATCTGAACTTCTAGGTGCACCTATGTTTAGGTATGTTACTATTGTACCCAAAAACATAATTTTTGGAACCCTATAGATGACCTATTTTGATATATTTTATTATCAACCCCTAATCTTCCATGTTACTACATCATCTAGTTGATACAAGCAGTAAGGTATGTTGTTAGTGGGGTAGGGTGGACATCCTCAACACCCCACTATGATGAGTGTTGCCTACATACCAATAATCTAAAGAGGGATTAAGCCTAATTTATTTATCACCACCTAAGTGATGGTGCAAGTGTGAAGCTAGTATGATTGTAGATCTAAGTGTTGTGAATGTGCTTTAGACTATAAATTTAAGTAAATTGAGCTTAGAAATTATTATCACCCAAATTTTCACAATTGGAAGATTGTTCAAGCCTTTCAAATTTGGAGTAACATGAATAAAATATTAGGATATGGATGACCTTTATGTGTATTTAATCTCTAGGTTATAGGGTTAGCTCCCCTTGATGTATCACTTAGGAACATTCATTAATATATCAACTTGTTAAGAAAAGATAGATAAACCTTCTCTAATGGAGGTGATGTACCAAAACATTTGACCACTACCAACCAAATTCATTATTAGAATCATAATGAATGATAGGGGGTTGAATTAGTCTTCAAAACCTTTCATTAAATTACACTTAAGAAATCATGAACCATTAAAATAAATATATAGATCTAACAAACATAATCAACTATCCACATCAGCATGAAACACAAGAACACATCAAATATTTGGGAAAACCTCAAGGGGAATAAAAATCATTGATTTATACAAATGAAAAACAATCCTATAAGTTAAAAAACAAATTTAGTGAAGCACTAACTCCATATGGATCACCAACCCTAACTACCCATGCACCCTCTTGACTAAGATTTAGTAAGCACCCATTTTCAAGGAGGCACCAACCCCCTATATGACTCAGAAACAACTCATCCACCTATTTTATTTTATCACCTTCATAACACTATGTTTCTTAGCCAATGGATGATGACCAACTCTTCACACTCTTCTCCATCTCAAACTACTTTCTAGGATTTTTCATTCAATTAGTTGTCTTCAATACTAATTAGGTTATATGACCTTCATATTCATATGTAGACACACTATAAGATATTTATTAAAGATCATATACAATATTATGATGGTATACATGACCTTGCTATACTTAATAATGTGAAATTTCATTCATATTCTCTAATTATCTCATTCAAATAGACCTAAAAGTGCCTTGTATATATAGCATTCCTTGTTCATATACCTCTTAGTTGGCCACACATCCTTATCTTCTTAGGTCATCCATATAATAGGTCTCAAGAAATATTTTGGACATGAATAAAATGAGCTTTGTTTCCCTTTTGGTTTGTCATAACTTTGTTAGGCCTTATTTCACTTTTAAGTCTAATGGAGACCTAATTACATTAGGTTTGTCTAGTAACATGTTACCATTTGATCCCTTGGAACACATTTCACCTTCATAAATGTCAATATTATTTCATAAAACAATAAAATAGGACTTATAAAACATCCTCCAAGCACCATTACACCTTTTATATCTAACCACCACTTGAAACACTCTATTAGCACTATTCACATTAGGCCTTAGAACACATTAAAAAGTATGTCTTGAACAACTAAAGATACCATATAATTTAGCAACACAATCATTCTACTAAATCAATTACATAGGGCCTACATAACCTTGATAATATCACCATATGAATTAGACACTTAAATTTAAGGTATAGAGCCTCAAACTCATCACTGCAACTTGCTTACTCAAAACTACCAATTTAGTTTAAAGACCAATCATGGTGACTCAAAGCTCCAACACCTATTTAGACACTTTACATGACTTGTGATGCATGTATATTATCCTATGAGATATTAAGACCATATTAAAATATAAATATCATATGGTATAATGGAAAATAATGGTCTTTTAAAATAATCTCATGACCTTATATCTTACTGTCTTATCTGAAGCAGACAGGTCAACTTGTGAGAAATTTTTTACCACATTCACTAACCTCCAAAACTTCTATAAAACATGAAAATGTATTACAAGTCTTGAACAACATATCTATGAACTTGGTTTCATTATTTTATCATGAAAACACATTCCAATTAATCTTATCATTGTTGTTTAGGTTTTTCATTATTTTCACCTATAGGCTTGTTAGCAATTGGCTAACTTGGATGACCGGGAACCTATCTAGAATCATTCATGGAAATGAAACATGAGTCTCTACCTTCTTCCTCCATATATTTTCTTACTATTTATAATGAAATTTTTGACTTCTAAAATAACTTCGTTAGAAATAACCTTGTAACTCAACATTTTATCTCTCCTCTCTCTAACCAATACCACATAAAGGTACTTAGGAGAGTCCACTAAAAGATATAATAGCTTACCTAAGAAATTCAATCCATCTTGAGCACTTTTGAGAAACATATTCAATATCATGTTTTCATTAGGGTTCTAAGAGGGTTTAAACCTATTTCCACTCTTAACAATCATTCATAAAGCATAGCCCCTCAATCCAAAAACTAATACCTAGAATTTTGAGCTAGGACCCTTCCACATCTACTATGAACTACTTACCATGCAAAGGTTTGACAAGCTAATGAGCACAATAAAATCCTTATCAAGTTGCAAACGCTTTATTTTGAGCACTCAAGAGAATTTCAAGTAAATTTTCATGCTTTATCCTTCAAACTAGAGTCTCAAACTTGATGCACATTCATAAAACAAATTAACTCACATTTATCAATGCTCACCTACTCCCGCATAACTTTGAAAATGATCCTAATACCCATTAGGCTACACTCTCTCTATACATCATAGTCTTTATACCCTAGTAGGCCTTGAACTAACCTTTATGCCTCTTTATGTGCTCTTAAACACCCCACTATCATGCTCAACATCTCACTATCATGTCATACAACCTCTCTCATGATTAAACATAGCCATACAACCTTCACATACCTTGAAAATATATCATGATACCTCATTAGGCTAGGTAGGGTTTAAAAGCGATCTAGATGCAAACCTATATTTAAGGTCCTACCCCTGTAAGCTCACCTTGAAACTTTCATGAGTGTTCCAATGCCTCACATACATGCTCAAAACAATCTCATACAACCGCTCATGCTTACATGCACTTATTTCACCAATATACCATGTTCATACCTTCTCATAAAGTCTATTCATGCCATGAATAGGCTTAGGCTACTTAATCACTTGATACCTTGACTTGTTCCTTCCATGCAATGAGCTCAACAAAACATCAACCAAGTAGATATAATTACAACTCACTCATATCACTGCACCATTCTCTTTCTGATGAGAACAATATTCCACAACCTCATATAGACCTAAAACTACATGACCAAGCATCATATGACTTGACATCTCCATTACATGTACCTAAACACATTTGAATCATTCTTGACATCAAATTTGACTTTCATAAAACAAAAATAAATTAGTTTCCTTCAAAATCTATTTTGTCACATGGCTCATCATGAACCTCTTCATATCATGACATCAACGACTATTATGTTTTTTCATGATGCACACTTTTGACATAAATGAAAAAAACATGCCAACATACATGTCCACATTAACCATGAGACTAACCTAAACACACACTACTCTTAATCTACCTCTCTATATCATTACTTACTTTTGAAGGTTGTGATAGATGTTTGGTCTAGGAGGACTAATCAATAGGTCATAGAATGACACTAATGAGTATAAAACCCACTCAACCTTCAAACTTCACTTGGACACTCCACATGACATATAAAAAATATTTCAAACTACATATTAGTATTAGGAAAGGACAATATATTGAAGAAGACTAAGAAAAACACTTGACAAGATGAACTAGTCATACACACACACTAAAACTATTCAAAGGAAGTGGTAAAAATAATATTTTATCATTAATCAAAGGCATACAAATGGAAAGGGATTCACCATACCTAGGTGAAAGATGAATACAAATCCAATCAAGGCTAATTTTATAGAGAAATTAGAATAGAAGAGAGAGGATCATAGGAGTGAGCCATGACATGTGTTAAGAATGAGTTACAATCAATAAGAGAGTTGTAAATAGTCCCATGAGATTCTCAATGACATGTTTTTCTCTCTTGAAGATGCTTCTTCTTCCAAATGGCATAGGAATCTTCATATTTACTTGACACCTTGATTTCATTCTTCAAACTACCCTTTCTTTTATCTTGAAGAGTGAAAAGTGGCACTTTTTGGTCATCAAGTCATGTTGAACTAGCTCTTTATTTTATCTTTGACACCTTTCATCAATTTAGAAGCTCTCCAAAATGACATCTCAATAGTGATCATCAAATAATTATTTAGGTATCTTGAAACCCCTTTAGCTTCATTACGCCTCTCTTTGATTACAAGTGTCAAATCTTGATTTCATATTTACCAATGTAATCTCTCTCCATTAAAGGCATATCTCAGTCATAACAGACCTAAAATAACTCATTTGGATCTATAATGTTAGGGAAACATACATTCCTACATGTGTCAAAGCTCATGTGACAATAAAATATAAAATGTGTCCCTTAGTAGAGTGTGTCCCTTAGTGGAGTGTTATGCGCCACTCCTATCACACCACTTGAAGACATCTTAGGACCCTCCATGGGCCCTTATACCACATCAAAATCTTATTATATCACTTACTACATCACTTTTCACATCACTTAGATACCACACATGCATGCCATGTCATCTAGGTTCTATCTCACTTGTCCAGTCACCATTGCCACCTTATCCATGAATAGTGACCCATGAATAATAGTCATTATTAGTGATCTATGAATAATACTCATTAATATTTATATATGAATAGTGGATTCACAACCAACAATATCCCACTTGAATTCATATACATAGGACTTTCAAACACCTACATCTTTTACCAAACAACTACCATCAATGCCAATGCCCATTGCTACCCATACACAAGCCCAATAGAAGTTTTCTACACTACTACAAATTCCTTACGCTAACCATCTTTGTAAACATCTTCTTCTCCATAGAATATTTGCAGCAACTTGAAATGACTTCAAATTCACTACATATCCATCATTCTTTAGGATTCCACCATGAACCGCTCACTACTCCCTCTGCTTGGAAGTATATAGTATATTGAAACCATGCCTCTCATGAGGATTCTCCTAATCTATATGAATAAAATACATAAGACAACCATATTTTCCTCCTCTAGGATACTTCAAAAGACAACTTACAACCACAAAAGTGGGATACTTGGATTTCTTACTTCCATGTCCAATGTGCATCTCTATCCTTGGTTTTCTCCTCCAACTATGTCCTACTCATCTTAGCCATCTCACCATTGATCTTCATCATGTTGGGCCTTCAAACAACATGTCATCAATATATATCAACATCCTTTGCTAATAATCGGCTCTTCATGAAGGTATTCTTATACCACATCAGCATGCCTGCTGGAACCTCTACATTCTTCAATTATGCAAACTAACAACTCTTTGCCTGAACCTTATAGCTTCTTGGGTACTCCATCTCATCATGAGATCACCATGTATAAATGATACTTTTTGCATCTTACTTCTCAACCATGAATAGTAAAAAGTGCTCACCACACTATGACATTAGTCTATAATTGGAGAGAATAACACACAAAAGTCAGCACCTAACTTTTATATGTAGCAAACCACAACCCACCATGATCAACATGATACTCATCAATAGTTCTTAGGAAGTCATCACACTACTCAGTGCAGCACAACACCTACCAAGTTTTTGATCCCATAGTCAAATTGCATCTTGCTCTACCACATGTCCAACTAAAATTCATGTGTAAAGTTACTCCATGCATTGGTCCATTTGGTTACTCACATCAGCTACACCACAGGCCTCTTAGCTACTCATTTATACTACACCACAACCATTGAGCACTTAACTCAATGCATCTCTCAGTCTTTAAAATATTTAACAATGGCCTTCTTCTTACACATACCCTCAGGTCTTAAGTTATTCTTATCCATCCTTTATTCAAGTTTTTGTTACCTCCTCTACATGGATTTCCAACACATCTCAGCCAACATGTTGTGATGGTAGATCTAACAACTTGTACCCTTAACTAGATGATAACCATATCAGAGTAACTTCCTTATCATCACCCTCAATCTACACCAATGGATACCAAATTTCTCCTCAAGCTATATAATTACTTATTCAATAGGAACACTGTGTTGGTTTTGATCTATCTGGCAAATCTTTTTCATCTTTTTTGTTCCATTCTCCATTTGCATCTCCCATAGAGAGAAATACCTACCATGAATTTTTTTGGGTTTTATAACTTGGTCTCTCCACCTATAGCTTTGATACCACTTATTAGGAAAACATACACTCCTACATGTGCAAGTAAATCAAAATTGCTAAAATTAAATACAAGCTACATTAAAAACATAACAAAAGAGAATAAACCACTATGCAAGATATACATGGAAACCCTACTTAATCAGATAGGTAAAAACCATAGGGTAAAGACATCATCTAGAATTAATTCCATCAATAAAAAATCTCTTTAACACATCTCCACTTAGCAACTCCTTTCCAATGCTAACAAACTAAGCAATCAAATGAGCAAATCTTACAACCAAGCTTTCCATGCTCTAATCCCCAATCTACAACTTGCAGCTCTTAAAATTATGGTAACATCCATAGCATCCAAAGGATCTCCAAAATCATCTACCTCAATCTCTATGAGCTGAGCTGACAAGGCTCCAAGCTCCATCTCTAAGGATCCATTTCATGCACCTAGGTGAGCCAAGCATAACAACATTTCAGGATATAAACTCTAACTTTGCATGTGATACTTACAACCCAAAAATATAGGTGAGTTAGGCTTACAATCATTATAAAAATCTAACCTTTTATCATGTAAGCATAAACTTACAAGAATCCAAGTGATCCTCTCATAGGATTGATCCACCAAGGGATCCCCAAAAATGGGATGACCATTAGAAAGGAATACATAAAGCTTTATAGTATATACGATAAGAAAGAGAGATGAGATATAAAATATGGTGCCACATTTGAGTGGGATGAATAGTAACCACTACAACCACTCACATACACTCATGTGCATAAGCCAAAATCAACCCTATGTGCTTTGGATAAAAATTCACCACTCTCATAGTGGGGGTGTCATGTGGTTTTCATTATGTTTTTCAAAATGTACAAAAGTGTCCAAAGTAGATGATCCACTAGAAAAGAATAAGTACCACCTCTATGTGGATCCAACCATTATGCCCCACTTGCATAAATTAGTTAAAAACCATGGCTTTGATACCACTTATGAGGAATACATACATTCCTACATGTGTCAAACCCATGTGATAATAGAGGATAAAACATATCCCTTAGTGGAGTGTTATGCCTCCCATCTCACCACCTTGACCACATTGTAAGACCCTCTATGGGCCCTCCTACCACATCACCATCCTATTGTATCACTTGTTTCATCAAATTTGATATTACCTACATGCCACACCTACATGCCATGTCACCTAGGATCCACCTCACCTACCCAATCACCATTACCACTTCATTCATGAATAGTGACCTATGAGTAGTGATCCATGGATAGTGCTCATGAATAGTATTAGTGAATATTACTCATGAATAGTAATATGTGAATAATACCTATTAATTGTACTCATGGATAGTAATCTATGAATAGTGGCTTCACACCCAACACATCAAATACTCATGAAGACCTAAATTTGCACTTCAAGCTCCCAGTAGTTTTTAATTCCTTGTAGCCCTAAAAACACACAAAGCTCCTTGTGTATGATAATATACAATGATATTGGAAAACTAAGCATGTATTTGAGTACTTAGTGTTCCCTTATAGATTTTTGCAAAATTTCATGATCAAACATTGAGTGAAAGTACACTTATTAGCCTATTTTATCTCTACAATTAGGCTTCTAGGCCTAGAAATTAATTTTTGGCTCTAATCTTCTCCCACACATGTGAAACTCCAAATAAGTTTTTGATTCAATTTTCCCATCCTGTGAGTATGTTCCATGTCAAATTTTAAACATGACACCCTGTGTAGATAGGTGAACCATGAAATGGACAAAAAACTAGCCTTTTAGAAGCATTTTTAACACTATCTTCAAGAATCAGACTTGTTTTAGCACTTTCAAGGTTACATTTATATATTTTAGGGCCTAAGGGGATAGAAGTCACTCAAAAAAGATTGTAGGCACTTATTTAAAGGCTTGTATGACTATGTCATTAAGATTGGTTTATTGGAATTGAAAATGAGTGTCCAACTCATTATTTTCACATGCTTTTCTACATTGAATCTAGCCCTTGAAACCTCAAATTTAATGCAAGAGTTTTTGAAATTTACATTAGAAGGAAACCTACATGTCTGAAAACTTGTATGCCTACCTTTTGACATTTTAGGCTCCTCTAAACATGCATCTTAAATCATGTTGGATATGAAAAAAATTCTCTAGTGTCTCAAAATTTGTACCTGAGGTTTTTTACCCTCCAACCATACTAACAATGCATGTTTATCACCCTTTTTCCTCACATCTATGTTGGATGACTTGTACATAGTCTATAACCTAGATTAGACTATTAGGATCTAGTGAATCCTTAATAAGAATGGTTTGATCTATTGATGAGGCCAATTAAGGTGACCTTTCAAATCTCATTTTCATTGTTCTTTATGACCTCTCCACTTACCATTTGATCATTGAAACTAGACTCTTCTTTCCTTTAAGATTGCAACTATCCTATGTATGCATATTGGGCTCTCATGAGAGTTAAGACTCAAGGTCTAAGGATTCTAAACTTGTGAAGGTTATTCTCTGACCTATTGTATCTATTTAATCCTTGTAAACAATATATCCATGTTCATTATTTAATCATATATCTCCTAAATATGCAAAAATATATTTTTTCTCAGCCTAAATGGTGTTCTTCTTAATGCACATATCCACTAGTATGTTATTTGAGGTGGATATAAATAGTTAGTTGAATAGGATATATTCATCAAGGATCTATAAAAATTTTCCATTCTTTGATTCAAACCCTATATTCACAATAAAATTCCTACAAACCCCACAACACTACCAACAACTTGATTGAAGGCTGCACCTAGCAGAAAAGGAGGGTTTGCTCAATTTTTACAACCATAAATGAGAAATAAATGGTGTAATATGATGTGAATGGATTGGATAAGGTTTTTAAATTCCTTCACAACCTTTCTTAATCACCTAAAAGTTAACATTTTCATTTAAAGTGCTCAAAACTAAGTCTGCAGGGTTTATAGGCAATTTTAGACCACCTTGCCTTCTTAACAATTTTTCATAAAGGAGGGGAAACCAATCTAATGAATATTTCCATGAATTTGAATTTCATTAGGACCCTCTCCTGTATAAAAAGTTTCAAGTCTCAACTCTTTGATGTCAAGCTTTCCTTATTGTCAAATAACCTTACTATGTTGGAGGTATCTTTTCATTCTCTATGAAAGCTTTAACATGTATTTATCCACAACCTCTCTACCATGTTGATCTACATATCATAAAAATGTCTTTATAAATCACTCATATTTTACAAATGTACTACATGAAATATTACACTTTCTAACATTCACATAATTTATACATATGATGGAGCTATACTACTCTCATTTGCCATATGCTTTACTTTGCATTCTTATTTTAATACATGATAGGTTATAATTTATTGCTTATTATTTTATGGACCTTTGTCTTATATATTAAAATTATTTATTATATGGCATAATTATGTTGTTTATGTGTGTCTCTTGGTCTTGTCTATTATGCGATATGTACATGTCCCTTGTATGTAGCCTTTTAAGCGGTATGAGTAATTATTATAAAAAATGCATGACATTGTATGAAATTACTTTTATGATTTTTTTTGTTACTATGGTGCAATGATTCATATCATTCATTATATATAATATACTATAGTTCCATGATTCATGTCATGCATCACTTATATACTCTATTCTTATTTTAGTGGCATGATACATAACATGCATAATTGCTTTTATGCTTCAATGATATATATTTATAACATATATTTCATATGAAAATAGATGCTATATTCAATATTATGAATGTAACCAATTTTAAAATATTCAAATTAATATATATTTCATATTTGATTTATTTTGATATAAATGATTCTTAAGGCTACATCTTTCATCTCAAAAGGGAGGCATCAAAATGGGCTTGCTTAGTACATTTAATCCCTATGAGCAAAAACAATCAGATTTATGGAAATATATAGTTTTCAAATGGCAATATAATTCAATGTTTTTAAGATATGGTGGTATGTCACATACATGTTCATTCATTCCTATAAATTTTAAACAATTCAAAAGTTTCAAATGGTTTCAAAAATGGCAAAAGTTGAAAATTGAAAATTACAAATTCAATTAGCATTTCAATACAGTACAAATATAGGAGGCATGATATTCATTCATGTCCACATTTATACTATGGCATTTTTAGAAACCTCATGTTTCAAGTTATGGTTAATTTTTTTCAAATATATAGCGAGCCATAGTTTGTGTTTCCACCCCTTCAAATATTTTACATGGTACTCTATATAGTGAAATGAGATTTGGATCACATAATTCTTCCAATTAAAGAGCATTTAATGGTGTTATAATTGAAACTTAATCAATCTCAATTCAAAATAGTTCTATTAGAGTTGTCTCTCATGTTTTTTAGGTTTTATAGATAGTTTATGTCTTTTTCATACTTTCTCCTTTTATGGATTTATCCCACATTAGTTATTTTGACTTACTTCTTATTTGTCATTACCCATATATGCAAGGCTTCTCATTTGTAACATATAGAAGTTATTTTTTGGATGTTATATAACATTACCTATCTTTGCATATCATCTTTACATCTCTTACAACTCTTATTGTGATGTTTTTATTGTTAATGCTTCAGATCTTGGGCTTGGAATGATATTGTTCACGTTCCTTTCATGGTATTAGAGCTAGAGGTGTTGCACCCATCTATTTGTAATTTTGTTGCTACAAGGGTTTGTCCATTTATCAAAAATTCTTTTTGGTTAGTGGAGGTACCTTATATGGATCTTATACCTATTTATTTTTTTCCATTTATCAAGCCATGCAGAGCCGAGGATTTACCATTAGGTACTTATTTTACTAGACCCATGTTTAAGTTTGTTTTGGAACTTTTTATGCAATTTATGCACGGTTTTTGATGGTTTTAGGCCATACATGCATCAAAATACAAATATGAAAGCATATGGGAATAAATATATGATTTTTATGACCTATAATGTTTTTTATAATTTCCAAATATCAAGTCATATGTCCCTTCTACTCAAAACCTTGTTCACTGGTTTTTTGGTGGATACCTACCACCAGTTAAGTTTTCTCTCACCATAGGTGGTATACATCTAATTTTTTAAATCAGAGACCTAGTAAAGTTAGATAAAAATCACAAATTTCCTAAAATATTAGTTGGAATAATTTTGGATTACGTCGTATAACTTTTTTGGTAGCTTGAAAATTAATGTAGCAATATGTATTCATCATCTGGATAGTTGGTCAATTTTTTTCTAGTTTGAGGGTGTATGATCTAAAATTTTAGATGTAATTCTCAGAGTGGATAGTATATTATTTCTAATTTAATCCTATAATATAAATTAACACTTTTTATTAGTTTGTAACACATTTTGAGATGTCACAATAGGGCTCATTCAACTAGTTTTTTTGGACCTTGCAAAAAAAGCTTCCTAAAGCTGGGTTTCACCCAATTTTGATAGCCTATGCTTGGTTTATGCTAAATGAATTGATGTAAATACTTTTTTAAAATATTGTTTCTATATTCGTGAAGTGGTAAAGCATTTTATTCCTTATTTAATTTAATTTTTGTGTAATGTTTACTTATTTGATCCATTTTAATGACAAGAAACCTATAAAGCCCATCATTTTTGAACTAAAACTCAAAACTGAGTTCTATAAATTTAAAAAGTGTATGATTTTCAATTATACATACATTAATTTAATTTTTTAAAAAGTCACTAATCTTATAAAGTTTCAAATTGGGGTGATGGGTGGCAAGTATCAATACAAATCTTTTGGGGTGTTGTCTTGGTGTTGATTTGTGCACCCTTTTGCATTTTTTTGCTCTTTGGTGATTTACTACCATATCTTATTCTGATGGTTTAGATCAATGTGATACATTAACTAAAAAATATTACCACACATGGAGACCAATAATGAAAATAATCATCAAATGTAAAGGATTATGGGCCTTAATAATTGAAGTTCAACTAGTGTTCACTAAGGACTATGAGAAATTTCAACACCAATGCAAATTACATGAGTATATAGGTTTGATAGGGACTTATATGAGTGATAGTATTTTGTTTCAATTAGAATTACATGAGTCTCCTTTCAAAATATGGGATAAGATAAAGGTTTTATTTGTGAAAGTAGATCACATGAGATCTATGTAGCTTGAAGTTGAGATTACTTCTCTCAATCTTACAGATTTTCCCTTTATTATAGAATATATTATTAATTTTAAGCACTTGTTGACACAATTTAAGGGGAGTGGAAGAGATAATAAATATGAAAAGTGTTTTTACCTAATTATATCTAAGTTGAAAGGTTCATTCCAAATCTTTGATTCTACATTTTTCTCTAGCATGGATGCCTTAGGTTTTGTATTCAAAATTCTTGATTTAGAGTTATTTTGTGAAATACTTACTAGGGAATAATCCAAATTATCTCACCTTGAGTCTTCCACATCTCAAAAATAATTAGTATCATATAATCCTAAGATTAAAGGGAAAATCAAATAATAAATCTAAGAATACTCCTCCATCACAAAGTACCCCTAAACTCAATAACTCTAAACCCAAGTCATCTTCTAAACTCAAGAATAAGCCTAGCCTTTCATGTTTCTTTTAGGGGGGATTGGATATGAATAATTTAAGTGTTTTAAGAGGATGTAAGCCTTGGAGGATGTAGTAAATAAAAATATTTATATCTCCACTCCACCCAATGAACATGGCAAGCACTTAATGTTGTTGGGAGATCTCAGTCACCTATTTCAAATAGTTGGGTTATAGATTTTAGTGCTTCTCACCACGTGAATTCTTTTAAGGAGTCTTTCTTATCTCTTGGTTTGAGTTATACTTTCAACATTGAGGTTGGATATTCTTCATTTATTTTTATTAAGTGAAAGGGTGACATAGAGCTTGATGGTGGCTTCATCAATGATGTACCATATGTCCTTGACATTAATATAAATTTACTTTTTGTATATCTAGTTTGTCATTATGGTCATGTCAAGATAGTGACTTTCATAACACAAGGAGATAAATTTCAAGCATTGATAGATCCTCATACACTTATTTCATAGAGTTTTGTTGATCATAGTTCTTAACTCTATTAATTTAAGGGTTTTAAGGACACTTATCCTATAGGGACATGTTTGGTTTCTCATGCATATTTTGAGACTAAGTTTTGGCATGAGAGATTTAGGCATCTTAATTATGGATATTTGAAGGAGTTGAACACTCATGGTATGGTTGATTGTATCCCTATAATTTCCTATCTTTATGGAATTTTCCCTAGTTGTGCATTAGGTAAACAAAACAAAGAATTATTTCCTAAGGGTATGTCCAAGAGAGATTCTTCACCACTTGAGCTTGTGCATAGTGATTTGATGGTCTTTTCTACTCCTTTAAATGGAGATAAGTATGCACTTACTTTTATTAATAATTTCTTGAGGTATACATGGTTTTATTTTATCATGTATAAGAGTGATGTTTTTTCACACTTCAAAGTCTTAAAAAAATTGGTCAAGAAAGAATATTATAGTTGCATAAAGAAGCTTCATAATGATAATAAGGGGGAGTACTTCAGTAAAGAGTTCTTTAATTTCTTGGTAGCTCATGGTATTGTTAACCAACATTCTATTTCACATACTCTAATATAAAATGGCTTAGTAGAAATGAAGAACTCCCATCTATTGGGTAGAAGTAGTTAATTACAAGAATTACATTTAAAATCACACACCACATAGAGCACTTGAGCATCTGAATCTAGAGGAGGTTTGGTATGGAACTAAGTCCCATGTCTCATTTTTCAAAATCTTCAGGAAACATGCTTGGGATTTTATACCAAAGAATAAAAGGATAACCTTGGATAAGATGATCAAACCTTTGATCTTTGTAGCATATTTTGAGGACATGAGAGCTTATCACCTTTTGAATCCTAATACTAATGATGCTTTTTTTAACACATGTTTAGTTTGATGAGTGTTTCACTTTTAATGATTCTTAATAATTTTTCATTCCTTCTTCTTCTTCTTCTTTTACTTCATCTTGAGGATTCCTTATTTGATCAACTAGTTTAGAAGGCCCCTAAGGAAGTTATGGATGTTGGGGATCCTATTCCCACTAATATTATCATTATGCCTATGTGGGATTGTACTATAGTTTTTGTGATAGCATTTTTTATATAGGATATTCCACCCACTAGACATCATCATGCACATTCTATAAGTATTAGAATTTTGTGTTAAGTATTATTTGGAGATCCAAAATATTTTCACAAGCTCAAGGGATATAGGAGTGGGATGATGCAACAACATATGAGTATTCCTCTCTGATGAAGAATTGTACTTGGGATTTGGTCTCTCTTCCTAAGGGATGAAATTTGGTTACATAAAAATGGATGTACTTTACCAAGTAAGAAGATGATGGGTCCATTGACAAGTATAAATAATGTCTTGTTGTAAATGGTTTCCCATAATTTGAAGGTATTGATTACTCAAAGACTTTTGCACTTGTTTCTAGGATGGATTCAATGTGCCTTGTACTTTCTCTTGTTACATCACAAGGTTGGTCAGTATACCAGATGCATATTAAGAGTGTCTTTTTTCATGGAGATTTATAAGAAAAAATATATGTGGAGTAGCTTGTTACATTTATTCATGATTCTTCTCTTTTTTTAGCTTCAAAGGTCTCTCTACGGTCTCAAATAGACCCCTTGTGCCTGGTATGAGAAGATAAATTATTTTCTTCTCTCTACTAACTATTTTCATTACCACTCTGATCCCATAGTATCTATCCAACATGTTGGAGAGAATATTATTATATTGGTCTTGTATGTTAACAATTTGCTTCTTATAGCCAACTCTTCTTCTCATATTTAGGCTATATAGTATGCTCTTTTAGTATAGTTTAATATGATAGATCTTCGTCTTTTGGAATTTTTCCTTAGTTTGTAAATTTATCAGTCAAATTCAAGGATTCATTTGAGTTAGCATAAGTACACCCATGATCTTCTTCAACATTTTGGCATAGGTAATTACAAGCCAAGCCTCTCTCCTTTCTAGTCTAGAGTCACTCTCACTTCCACTTACACTACTCCTCTTTGTGATCCTACATTATATAGGTAGATGGTTTGTAATCTTATGTATTTAACCTATAATCACCATTCTATTTATTTTTTATTTGATCTTGTATCTCAATTTACACATTCTCCTCATGACAGTCATTGGCAAGCTACTAAGAGGATTTTTAGATATCTATAAGGCACTTCCCAATTGGGACTACTCTACACTAAGGGTTCTACTTAGTTGGTTGGGTATATTGATTCAGAATAGGCAAGTTATCTTTATGATGGGCATTCCACTTGTGGTTACATATTCTGTCTTGGTTCTTCTCCAATTGTTTGTGCATGAAATAAATAACAAGCTATTACACTTTCATTTATAGAGGTTGAGTACAGGGTAAAAATTATAGTGAGTCAACATGTTCTTTGGATTTGCCAATTATTCATATAATTTGGTTTCATGTAGGATTAGCCTAATGTACATTGGTGTGACAACCAGAGTGAAATTCACATTTCTTATAACCCAATTGAGCACCAACATATTAAGCACATTGAGATACACATGCACTTCATTCATTAGCACATTCATGATAGAGTTATTTGCTTAGAGTACATTCTATTGTAAAAATAGTTTTCCAACATCTTTATGAAACATTTTACATCACCTCATTTCATTTAATTGTGTGGCATACTTTTTGTTTCATAATTTGTCTTTGGGGGGGTGTTCATGAGGGCATCTTCCTTCTTCATTTCATAGATATATATTTTAAATGAGTACCTGATCAGACCTTAGTTTTGAGAATCATACTATGGATATGAAACTTTGTGTTTAGATATTTTTTTCCCTTAGATGCACTTGAATGGGGGTGTTAGAGTTTTTTCTCATATTTTCTAGGTTCTAAAAATAGTTTTTGTCTTTTTCCTAGTTTTTCCTTTTGTGGATTTATCCCACATTGGTTAGTTTGACTTACTTCTTGTTTATCCTTAACTATATATACAAGGATTCTCATTTGCAACATGTAAAATTTATTTTATACATATTATATGATATTGTTTTTGTCTTTGAATATCATCTTTACATCTCTCACAAATATTATTGTGATGTTTTTATTGTTAATGCTTTAGATCTTGGGCTTAGAATGATCTTGTTGACATTCTTTTCGAGTTCAAAACTTTTCTAAATATCGCAACAATGGGGAATGCACACTTTACCATCTCCAAGTTACATGGAAGTTAAATTACATACTCTTTTTAAGTGTATACTTTCTTTGATATCTTTTTAAAGTAAAAACAATAAATTAAAATTTTTAATTTTCAAAATGAGAAAATACATAAAGGCTTCTCTATCATCTTTATAAGGCTTCTCATTTGTAACATATAGAAGTTATTTTATAGATATTTATTATATTTATTTTTTCTTTAAATATCATCTTTACATCTCTTACAACTCTTATTATGATGTTTTTATTGTTAATACAATAGATCTTGGGCTTAGAATGACCTTGTTGACATTCTTTTCAAGTTTAACACTTCTCCATATCCAAGTTACATGGAAGTTACATTACATACTTTTTTTTAGGTGTATACTTTATTTTCTATGTTTTCATAGTAAAACAACAAATTAAAATTTTCAATTTTCAAAATGAGCAAATATTACTTTCAGTGGTGTTTCTTTGGGTTTCATATATTAATGCATCTTTCACAATCAAGATTTGCATCCAAAGATAAAGTGTATATACACACTTATGATAACATATACTTTAATCTATTAATTTCACTTTATATGTCACCAAAATAAAGTGGTGGAAAATGTAGACACATAAAATTAATCAATAAGTTCTTGACAAGTCGATAGAGACAAGATTACTTTAATCACTATGCAACTATTCATGTCTGAAAGTAAACAACTATTGTTTTCTTAGTTTGAAAGTAGGTGTCTTAATAGTTACCAACACACAAAAGTGTTAAATAGCTTTTTTATTAACAATAATCAACTAAATTGTACTAATTGTTTAAACCTCTCTCTACCTTAGAATTTAAGTGTGAGGACCATGATCTGATATATGGATGTCCCTTAGGAAGCACAATCTCAACAATGATTTATCCCTCATCCAAAACCATACTTTGGTAATCTTAGGTTGAACATTATTTCCATAGAACCATTACACATAGGTAATATTTTTCATCTATAACATGCACTTTAGAATTTTAGGCTGAACATAGTTTGCAAATCAACATCCATAAGCTATTCTACCCTTAAGTTTTGATGATAAAATTTAGTCAATAATGTTGACCATGAATGAGATGGGCCAACTTCCAAGGCATATTCCATTTGAAGAAATAAAACCAAACATTACTCTCTCAATTTTGTATTATTTTATGATATACATCGTAGAATGTCTCATTTTTCATAAAACATGATTATCTTCATTCACTCATAAATTATAATTTTGTGACTTTTAAAAGTTTGAATCTAATTGAAAGGGAAATAGTCCAACTAATAAAGATGATAGTTTTTATACCATTTATTAATATATAATTTTTTCTAGATATTTAACAAAGAAAGGCAAATGGTTAGGGCCAAGATCATTTCATGGATAATTTTGATGGATTGGATGCCTCTTAATTCTATATTCTTAGCCAAAGAAATGTTCAAATTTAAGTGTATGCTTACTCATCAATTATCATCAAATATATATATATATATATATATATATATATATATATATATATATATATATATAATCTAAAATATGGACAAATATGTTTATCTCTATGTAATTCTGAGCTTATCAATGAAATAAAAGTTTGAATCTTCTATAATATATAGTATGTATGCCTTGTATTTAAATTACAATTGTGTGCCTCTTATACTCTAATAATATAAGGTGGTATTATATCTTATAAGATACATTACAAAACTAAGCAAGAAACCCTAAATTGTGAAATTTAAAAAGAAATTTCTTCTCCTTTTTCACCTAACACTCATTCAACATTAATGGATTCTTTGTGAGCCAATATTTCCCTTATGTTGAAAGCATAAAGTGTGGCTTTGATGTCACTCTGTTCCCATAAACCTAGAAGAGAGTTTCCAATCAATAGATGTATTTGTACCCTATTTCTAAAAACCACATATTTATAACAAATATCTATGAAAAGTTGAAAAGGCCAAAATAAAATTTTAGAAACTTTAATGATGTATTGATTGAATGAATTAATCAAAGATTTTAATAACATCCACAAGGCCAAATAATCTATGTGACCAAGAACTCCTATAAAGTTGTCTCATTTTTATTTAAATGTTATAGCAAGGATTTGGTATTTGGACATGAAAGTCCTTAACAAAAACACATTTTGGAAAAAATACGGAAGCATAAGTGTAGGTCAAGCAGGTAATAGGGATGGTCAAAGCTAGCTCCAATTATATGTCCTACAATAACTAACCACTTCATCATTTCCCTAACATTAAATTGGGAATTCTCATGTTGATTAGGCAAGAGATGTTCATATCTATATAACTTGTAGCTTCTACATAAAAAAGAATTGATTGTAAATTATAGTAAATTATACTTATTTAAACCTTTTAAGACTTAGATGAATGTAAATCCTGTGTTGGTAAAGAATTGACTAGAGAAACTAGGGTAGAAATATGCAATAAATACAACCACTGATTTGTTATAGAATTAACTAAATTTGACCTTTCTAAAAATATCAATAAATAATGTAAATGAGAAGCTAACTAGAAACTAATAAAGATAGATGATCTAGAGGCTAAAAATTGAGATAGACACTAGTCTAAGTGTCATAAATGAAAACTAGGTGTCAAAATATGTTTTAAATAATATCACCCTAATTGGATAGTAGCTCCATGTGGTACTAGTGTTCATATTTCAATGATAGTCTCCTTTGTACATAACTACTCTGATCTTTTGGTTACACTTTGATAAAACCCTAATATTCCAAGTTGTAGGGCATCCAGATGATACAAGTAGTAAGGTGTGTTATTAATGGGGTAGGATGGACATCCTTAACACCCTGTTGTGATGAGAGTTACCTACATACCAATACTCTTAATAGGGATCAATCCTTATGTAGTTCTCCCTACTTAATTGTTGGTGAAAGTACAAGTGAAGATAGTATGATTATAGACCTGAGTGATTTGATGTGCTTGAGAGCAAAAATCAGAGTAATCTAAGCTTAGGAATGTTGTAGATGGTTGTATGCAAAATTGGGGTATAATAGGGATTGATAACCTTAATTGTACATAGCTTATTCTAAGTTTATATATGTAATTAATATATTCTTTCCATCTCCCCAATTATATGGCTAAAATTCATATATATATATATATATATATATATATATATATATATATATATATATATATATATATATATATATATATATATATATATATATATATATAATTTTGATGCTTGTACATGGGTTAAAATAGTTTTAGGCTAAAGCTAGGTGGTCTAAGCTTTTAAAATATAAATGTTTGTAGAAAAAGAGGAAAAGGACAATAGTGCCAAAATTGGGACACTAGTACCATGTAGTGTTATTGTCCCTATTATGGCACTAGTGTCTAGGATGTAAATCCTAAGGCACAAAGGGCCAAGATATAGGAATGAGGATTTAGGACTACTTTAGGGATGACTAATAATGTTTTTGTCACATGTAGAGGCTGGATAAGTGTTAAAATAGGCCTTAAGAGAGGTCTAAGGTTATGCTAGGGATAGGTAGTCTTAATAAGCATTCTTAGCATTCAAGTGTCATTTTTAAGTGATTACATTCCCCACCTTTATTCTAATAATGAAACAAAGTGAAATGAGTAGGATAAAGGAAAAATAAGTGTACCTCAACTTACATAAGAGGTGAAGACCATGAATTTGGATCTACACATGTGAAGCATACTCCATTATGTGTCCTACAAATGAAATGTGCATAAGCCAATCCTTACTTAAGAGATATCAAAAGCAAAGACAAAATTGAGTAAAGAAGTAAAACTAAGTAAAGAGATAAACTAAGGGGTAAGAGAGAGGAAAGGAATGGATACACCTCAATGGGTACGTGAAATAATGCATAAACCTAGTGACAACCTATGTGTGTGCATGTATATAGTGAATAATTAGTGAATAACTTAGACTCTCATGATGGCTTGCACACTTCCCATGTGTGGGTGGCTTAATACCTCAATTTGTATTTGACTCCATCATTTCCCACCTCTCTTATTGGATCATGACCTATAAATAGCTTGGATTGGACTGATGGTGTATCTAACCCTCTCATGTAGTGGCTTAAGAACTAAATTAGACTATGACTCCATCATTCCCTACCCATGTGTAGTAGATGTATTTGAAACTAAAACTGCATAATGTAACTAAAAATTTATAACTAGAGATGTCTAACTAGAGATTTCAACTCTACGATCACTTGATATATTTGGTAGCTCAAGGTCACTCAAGAATGACAACCACTATAGATATAGGCATGGATTTTATGTGTAACCTAGAACATGGTGTATGATATATACAATGTAGATAATGACATGGATTCTGTTACTCCATCTAGTCAATAGGTGTATAAGTGAGCATATAGAAATTATGTGTCATGCACATGCCCCCAAATATGATATTTGAACATATGGATTTTAGACTGAGTTATAACAATATGTATTTGAGCATCTAAACTAAAAATGGGAATGTCATGTTGCACATGATGCTCTCAGTCTGAACAAACTAGTATGAATTTTAGATAAACTAATAAATAACTAGTAAATCTATATCTAATCTTGTGTAAATTTAGACTATACCTACTACACTTTTTTTGGCCAATCTAGAATTTTCTAAAACTAAGTCTATTGGATAGTAGAGACATATATTGGATAGTAATTCCATGTGGTTTTAGTGTTCTAATTTGGGTGCTAATGTCTGATTTTTCTAGTTTCTATGTAATTGTAATTGATCTCTATGTCATTATTTCTCACTATGTTTACCAAAGTTTAATTGTTATAATATGATCTTGTGTATTGAAAATTATACTTTGAGTGCATTTTGATAACTTGATCTCTATGACAAACCCCTGTAAATTCCCCCTCTTTTGAGGGGAGTTGTTAAACCTATGAAAGAATTATCCTCAAAATAGAAAGCTCTACAAAAATTTTGTTAGTCAGAGGATGTATTATATATGTGTAACAATTTAATAGAATGTGCATACATAACTAGTATGGGTGCTATGTGCTAAGAACACTAGAAACTCAATAAAACTAATCTCAGAAAGAAAAGTGTAGAGGGAGGTCCTCTATAATTTATAACATATATCTAACATAGGGGTCTCTCTAATAAGGGTCTCCATAAGAGAGTATGTAATTAGGGTCTCCATAAGAGAGTATGTAGACATTATAACACTGTAGGAGTAGACTTCATCTGTACTAGTGGCCCAACTAAATTCTATAGTGTATTGATGGAATATGTGCTTGAAACCATAACTGGTAGTTTTAGTCTAGTTGGTATTGTAGTATGATACACACCAATGATATTGTGTAGGGGGTGTGTATCTTATATCGTAGTGTGATAGGATGTTGGTGGAGGATGTGCCTGATAAATATAGTGAACACCTGAAGTGTCACCTATCTCATTAGTTGTATGTTTTTCAATTAGATCTAAAAATATTTTTAATGCCTTAGCTTTCATTTGTTGAACTTTAGGTGCCTCTAGGGGTGTTCTCACATCAAGGATGTTGGCATCTATCAAAGCTTATATCTTATGTTTTAAGCTAATGCATCTATATATAGTATGATTCATGCCTTGTGATAGTGAAAAAATGAATTAGAATCATAGTTATTTGGAAGAGGCTTTGTTGTATCAACCTCTTTAATGGCAGGGAGAGATAAGACATTGTATTTTAGAAGCTATTGTAAAATAGGTGTTGGTGATTCTGGAAGGTTGGTGAAAACTCTTTATGGAGGAGCTGATAAAACTAAGTGAGGAGATGGAAATGAAGCTACATTAACTATTACCTTCAGATCACTCTTATTTTCAATGGCCCTTACCTTATATGGAAGCTTACTAGAACTCTTAGTAGTTGATTCTAATCCACTTGTATATTTTATTTTGCCCATAGAGAGAAATTTGACTTCTCTTTTTTTTACTATGTGGCATAAATATATGAAGGTTATAAACTTATTGAACAAGATAGCTTCATGTAATGTTGGTAGTATACTTTATTTGAATATGTCTTAGATATCTATGTCTGCCATGGGGCTAGTTCAAAATTGTCAATATAGTCTTATATTGAGAGACATATTATGTAATATACTCATTAGATTTTTGATTCAATTGTGCTACTTGAGCATATGATATCTTATCACTAGTGTTAAATTATATGTGTGATAAAAACATATATGCCAATGTATTGAATGCAGTGATAGAATGATTCAGTAGATCATAAAACCATTGTAAGGCATAGTCCTTTAGACTGCATGAAAACAACTTAGTGAGGAGCCAATCATTGGACACATAGTCCAAACATGTTATATGTAAAATTTTTATATGGTGATCTTGGTCACCCTTACCATCATATAATGTAGTCTTAGGTACCACAAATCTAGATGGAAAAATAGTTGCCACTATGTGATGTGCCACAAGTGTTATAAAAGAACATGAGAATCCAAGCATGTGATGGCCTAGTAGCTCCCTGATCATGATGTAACACCTTAACCTATATATAATGAACATTATTCATAAGGTATTTTACATATAGAGAGGAAAAAATAGCCATAGAAGGTGTAGCTACCACCGAAGGTTGTCGTGTTAAAACTAGTTGTTATACAAGCTGAGTTGCCTTTAATGTAGGTGTAATAATTTTATTATATAGGGGAGTAAAAGATTGACCATTATTTTATTTATTATTTATTTAAATTATGGCCTATAAAATTTGTGCATGATCATGGGGTTGTTCCAAAAATCTATCTTTGAAGCTCTTTAGAATCTCGTCCTTATTGATGATAAGATTTTCATAGTTAATTGGGGGGAGAGTGTCATGATTCACATCTTGTGTATCATCTTGATCTTGATTGTATTGTTCATCTTTTAATGCATTATAATTGAATTATACATAATCAAATTTTGAAATATCAATGATTAGAGTTGTAACTGGTACTTTTTCCATTGTATAAGTTAGAGTTGATGGAATCTGAGTATGCTTAGTAGGATTGCCACTGAGCCTAACACTCCTAAAGAGAAGAGAGATAAATTTTTTAGATGGGATATAGTAATAAAAGTGAAATAGGGTTGTTAAAATAGAATGTATGAAATCTAAAAATATTAACACTACTAATGAAAATAGGAAAAATAAGGATACAAACCCTAGTAGCATCTAAAGTTAGGATTTGAATAGTAATCAAAGTAAGTCAGGTTCACCAAATATTTTATCTTTTTAGGATATAAATGAATCAAAATCATATATTTTTAAAGAGTTAAGGATAGTAAATTAGGATATAAATATGCAATAAATATAACCACTGATTTGTTATATAATTGACTAAATTTGACCTTTGCAAAAATAGAAATAAATGATGTAAATAAAAAAATTATCTATAAAATGACATAGATGGATGATTTAGATGCTAAAAATTGAGGAATAAGCTTCTCTAAGTGTCTCAAAGAATAACCAAGTTTAAAAATCCCTCTTGGATAATAGAATCCAAATTAGACAGTAGTATCATGTGGCTCTAGTGTTCTTGTTTTAGTAGTAGTATCCTTTGTGCAAAAATGTTATGAACTTCTGGGTGCACCTATGTTTAGGTATGTTAATAATTTACCCAAAAACATAATTTTTGAAACCCTATAGATGACTTATTTTGATATATTTTATTATCAAACCCTAATCTTCCATGTTGTTAGGGTATCCGATTGATACAAGCAGTAATGTATGTTGTTAGTGGAGTAAAATGGACATCCTCAACACCCAAATATGATGAGTGTTGCCTAAATACCCATAATCTAAAGAGTTATTAACCCTAATTTAATTTTCCCCACCTAATTTATTGTGCAAGATTAAGTGAAGCTATTATTATTGTAGATTTGAGTGTTGTGAATGTGCTTGAGACTATAAATTTGAGTAAATTGAGATTAGGAATTGTTACTGCCCAAATTTGCACCCTTGGAATATTTTTCAAGCCTTCCAAATTTGGATTAAAATGGATAAAATATTAGGATATAGATGACCTTTAGCTGTTTTAAATCTCTAGGTTATAGGGATAGCTCCCCTTGATGTATCACTTAGGCACATTCACTAATATATCAACTTGTTAAGAAAAGTTAGATAAACCTACTCTAATGAAGGTGATGCACCAAAACATTTGACCACTGCCAACCAAATTCATTATTGGAATCATAATGAATGATAGGGAGGGTGAATTATTCTTCAAAACCTTTCATTTAATTACACTTAAGAAATCATGAACCATTAAAACAAATATATAGATTTTGCAAGCATAATCAACAATCCACATAAGCATGAAACATAAGAACACATAAAATATGTGTGAAAAACTTAAGGGGAATAAAAATAATTTATTTATACAAATGGACAACAATATTATAAGGCAAAAATAGAATTTAGTGAAGCACCAACTCCATATGGAGCACCAACCCCAACTAGCCATGGACCCCCTTGACTAGGATTTAGTAAGCACCAACTCATCTAGGTAATTTATTTGATCACATTCATGACACTATGTTTTTTAATGAATAGATGATGACCAACTCTTCACACTCTTCTCCCTCTCAAACTACCTTCTAGGCCATTTAATTTAATTAGGTCTCTTCAATACTGATTAGGTTATATGACCTTCATATTCATAGGTAGACACACTATAAGATATTCATTAATGATCCTATACAATCTTATGATGGTATAAATTACCTCCATTTACTTAATAATGTGATATTTTATTCAGATTATCTACTTAGCTTATTCAAATAGACCTAAAAGTGGCTTGTATATATAGCATTCCTTGTTCATATACCTCTTAGTTGGGCACACATCATTATCATCTTAGGTCAGCCATATAATATGTCTAAAAAAATATTTTGGACAAGAATAAAATTATATTTTAGTCCCTTTTGGTTTTTCATAACTCTGTTAGACTGTATTTCACTTTTAAGTCTCAAGGAGACCTAATTACATTAGGTTTGTCTACTAACATGTTACCATTTGATCCATTGGAACACCTTTCACCTTCATATATGTCAAGATTATTTCATAAAAAAATAAAATAGTCATTTTCTAACATCTTATGATCACCATGACACCTTTTATATCCAACCCCCACTTGAAACACTCTATTAGCACTGTTCACATTAGGCCTTTGAACACATTAAAAAGTATGTCTTGAATAACTAAAGATAACACATAATTTAAACACACAACCATGATGTTAAATAACTTACATAGGGCCTAAATGACCTAAATAATATCACCATATAAATTAGACACTGAAACCCAAGGCATAGAGCCTTAAACTCATCATTATAACTTGCTTACTCAAAACTACCAATTTACTTTAAAGACCAGTCATCGTGACTTAGAATTCCAACACCTGTATAGACACTTTACATGAATTATGATGCATGTAGATGATCCTATGAGATATTAATACCATTTTAAAATATAAATATCATATGGTATAATAGAAAATATTGGTCTTTTAGACCAATATCATGACCTTATATCTTACTATCTTATCTTCACCAGATAGGTCAACTTGTGAGCAATTTTTCACTACATTCACTGACCTCAAAAACTTTTATAGAACATAAACATGTATTACAAGTCTTAAACAACATATCTATGTACTTGGTTTCATTATTCTATCATGAAAACACATTCCAATTCATCTTCTCACTATTGCTTGGGTTTTTCATTGTTTACACCATTAGGCTTGTTAGCGATTGGATAACTTGGATGACCAAGAAACAATCCAAAAAAATTCATGGACATGAAACATGAGTCTCTACCTTATTCCTCCATCCATTTTATTACTATTTCTAATGAAAATTTTGAATTCTAAAATAACTTCTTCAGAAACAACCCTGAAACTCAACATTTTATCTCTCCTCTCTCTAGCCAATACCACCTAAAGGTACTTAGGCGAGTCCACTAAAAGATATAATAGCTTACCTAAGAAATTCAATACATCCTAATCACTTTTGAGAAACATATTCAACATCAGGTTTTCATTGGGGTTATAATAAGGTTTAAACCTATTTCCACTCTTAACGATCAATCATAAAGCGTAGCCCCTCAACCCAAAAACTAATACCTAGAATTTTGAGGTAGGGCCCTTCGCAATATACCATTAACTACTTAGGTTACCATGTAAAGGTTTGAAAAGCTAATGATCACAAGAAAATCCTTATCAAGTTGAGAACCCTTCATTTTGAGCACTCAAGAGACTTTCAAATGAATTTTCATACCTTGTCCTTCAAACTAGAATCTCAAACTTGATGCACATTCCTAAAACAAATTAACTCACATTTATCAATGCTCACCTACTCCCAAATAACTTTGAAAATGATCCTAATACCCATTAGGCTACACTCTCTCTACATCATAGTCTTCATACCTTACTTGGCCTTGAATTAACCTTCATGCCTCTTTATGTGCTCTTTAACACCTCACTATCATGCTCAACATCTCAATATCATTCCATACAACCTATTTCATTCTTAAACACTACCATACAACCTTCACATGCCTTGAAAATATATCATGATACCTCAGTAAGCTAGGTAGGGTTTAAGAGCGGTCTAGATGCAAACCTATATTAAAGGTCCTACCCCTGTAAGCTCACCTTGAAACTTTCATGAGTGTTCCAATGGATCACATAAATGTTCAAAATAATCTCATATAATTGCTCAAGATTATATGCACTCATCTCACCAATCCACCATGCTCATACCTTCTCATAAGGTCTCTTCATGCATTGACTAGGCTTAGGCTACTTAAGAAATTGATGCCTTAACCTATTCCTTCCATGTAATGACCTAAAAAAAACATCAACCAAGAAGATATAATTACAACTCACTCATATCACTGCACCATTCTCTTTTTGATTAGAACAATCTTCCACAACCTCATATAGACCTAAAACCACATGACCAAGCATCATATGACTTGACATCTCCATTCTATGTACCTCAACACTTTTGACATCATTCTTGACATCAAATTTGAATTTCATGCAACTAAAATACATTAGTTTCCTTAAAATTCTCTCTTGCCTTCAAATTCCCTTTTGTCACATGGATCACCCTAAACCTCTTTATATCATGACATCGATGACTATTATAATTTTTCATGATGCACACTTTTGATATAAATGATAAAAACATGCCAACATACATGTACACATCAACCATCAAACTAACCTAAACACACACTAATCCTAATCTACCTCTCTACATTAACACGTACTTGTGAAGGTTGTGATAGATGTTTGGTCTAGGAGGACTAATCAATAGGTAATAGAATGACACTAATAAGTATAAAACCCACTCAACCTTCACACTGCACTTGGACACTCCACATGACATATAAAGAAGCTTTCAAACTACATATGAGTATTAGAAAAAGATAATATGTCAAGGAAGACTAAGCAAAACACTTGACAAGATCAACTATTCATACACACACACACTCTTAAACTAGCCATAGGAGGAGGTAAAACTAGTCTTTTCTTTAATAAAAGGGATAAAAATGGGCAAGGCTTTTCCATACATAGGTGGAAGATGAATATAAATCCATCAAGGCTAATTTTATAGAGAAATAAGAATAGAAGAGAGAGGGGCATAAAAGTGAGCCATGACATGTGTCAAGAAGGAGTTATAATCAATAAGGGAGTTGTAAATAGTCCCATGAGATCTCCAATGACATTTGTTTCTCTCTTGAAGATTATTCTTCTTCCAAATGGCATATGAGTCTTCATATTTTCTTGTCACCTTATTTTTCTTCTTCAAACTACCTCTTAGCTTGAAGAGTGAAAAATGGCACTCTTTGGTCATCAAGTCATGTTGAACTAACTCTTTCTTTGATCTTTGACACCTTGTATCAATTTAAGATCTCTCTAAACTGACATCTCAGTAGTGATCATCAAACAATTCTTTAGGTGTCTTGAAACCCCTTTAGCTTCACTATGCCTCTCCTTGCTTACATGTGTTAAATCTTGATTTCATATTTACCAATGTAATATCTTTCCATTAAATGAATATCTCAGTGATAATAGACCTAAAATAACTCATTTAGATCTATCATGTTAAGAAAACATACATTCCTATATGTGTCAAAACCCATGTGACAACAAAAGACTAAACATGTCCCTTAGTGGAGTGCTATGCCCCGCTCCCATCACACCACCTTGACCACATCTTAGGACCCTCCATGGGCCCTGCTACCACATTACCATCTTGCTGCATCACTTACTACATGACTTTTCACATCACTTGCATGCCACACCTATATGCCATGGCACCTAGGATCTACCTCATGTGCCCTATCACCATTGCCACCTATCTATGAATAGTGACCTATGAATAGTACCCATGAATAGTACTCATGAATAGAGATATATTAATAGTGGATTCACACCCAAAAATATCCCACTTGAATTCATATACATAGGACTTTTAAACACCTACATATTCTACCAAACAACTACCATTAATGCCAATGCCCATTGCTACTCATACACAAGCCCAATAGAAGTTTTATACACTACTAAAACTTATTTTCCTTGATCAGATTTGTCAATATCTAATAATCCATAGTAGATTTGCATAAAATTTAATTTAATCCCACTTCACCACATACCGATCCTTATTCAAGATTTTACCATGAACTGTTCACTACTCCCTCTACTTGGAAGTATCTAATATAGTATAACCATGGATCTCATGAGGCTTATCCTACTCTAGATGAATAAAATACATAATAAAACCATATTATACTCCAATAGGATACTTTAGAAGATAACTTATAACTATAATAAGTGGGATACTTGACATTCTTACTTCCATGTCCACTATGCATCTTTATCCTTGATTTGCTCCTCCAACTATGTCCTAGTCACCCTAGCCATCTCACCATTGATCTTCATCATGTTGTGGCCTCCAACAAACATTCCATCAATCCATATCAACATCCTTTGCTAATCCTTGGCTCTTCATGAAGGTATTCCTAAACCACTTCATCATGCTTGATGGAACCTGTACAGTCTTCAATTATGCAAACCAACAACTCTTTGCCTCAACCTCATAGCCTCATGGATACTCAATCTCATCATGAGATCACCATGTATAAATGATACTTTCACATCCCACTGCTCAATCATGAATAACAACAAGTTCTCACTATAATCATGACATTAGTCTACAATAGGAGCGAATAACCCACAAAAGTCAACATCTAACTCCAATAAGTAGCAAACCACTACCCACCATGATCAACATGATACTCATCAAAAGTTTTTATAAAGTCATCACATTGCTCAGTATATCATAAAACCTATTGATTTTTCAAGCCCACAATCAAATTTCATCTTGATCTATTTCATATCCAACTAAAACTCATGTACAAAGTTACTCCATGCATTCGTCCACTTGATTTTTCACATCAGCTACACTACAAACCTCTTAGCTACCCACTTTTGCTACACCACAACCACCAAACACTTAACTCAATGAATCTTTGAGTCTTTGAAAGATTCAACATCAACCTTCTTCTTCCATGTACCCTTAGGCCTCAACATGTTATTCTCCATCCTTCAACTACTCTATCAATTATAGATTTAGGTTTATAGTACCTCCTCCTCTATGTAGATTAATAACACATCTTAGCCAACATATTGAGGTATTAGGATCCCACAACTTATACCCTTCAGTAAACAATAACCATAATAAAGTAAATTATTTTTCATCACCCTCCATCTATACCAATGGAGACCAATTTGCTTCTTAAGCTATACAGTTGCTTCTTCAATAGGAACATTGTGTTGGTGTTGATCTATTTGGCAAAGTTTTTTCAAATTTTCCCTCCATTCTTCATCTACATCTCCCATAGAGATAAATATCTGCTATGTAATATTTTTCTCTTTTTTATTGTTTTTTATCTTGATCTCTCCACCTATATCTCTGACACCACTTGTTAGGAAAACATACATTCCTACATGCGAAAATAAATCAAACTTATGGAAATTAAATACAAGTTATAGTAAAAACATAACAAGAGAGAACAAAACACTATGTAAGATATACATGAAAACCTTGTTGAATAAGCTAAAGAAAAACCATGGGGTAAAGGCATCATCTAGACTTCATTCCATTACTAAAAAATCTCTCTAACACATCTCCTCCCAACAAGTCCTTTCTAGTGGTAACAAACTAAGCACTCAAGTGAGCAAATCTTACAACCAAGCTTTTCATTATCTAACCTCAAATCTAAAACATGAAACTCATACAATGATGATAACATTCATATCATCTAAGGGATATCCAATAACATATACCTCTATCTCCATGAGATGAGGTGACAATCCTCCAAGCTTCATCTCCAAGGATCCATTCCATGCACCTAAGTAAATCAAACATAACAACATTTCAAGCTTTAACCTACAAACTTGCATGTGATGCTTAGAACCTAAGAATCTAGGTGATGTAGGATTACAAGCCTTACAAACTCTAACCCGATATCATGCAAGCACAAGCTTGAAAGGATCCAAGTGATCCTCTCACAAGATTGATCCACCAAAGGATCCCCAAAAATGGGATAACCATTACAAAGGAGTACATAATGCTTTACAATATTTACAATGAGAAATAGAGAGGAGAGATAAAATGTTACACCAAATTTGAGTGGAATCAATAGTAACACACTAGAGACACTCACATGCACTCATGTACATAAGCCAAAAGCAAACCTATGTGCTTTAGAGAAAAATACACCAATATCATTATGGGGTTGTCATGTGGTATCCATTCTATTTGTCGACATGTAAAAAAGTCTACAAAGTGGATTATCCACTAGACAAGAACAAGTGCCACCTCCATGTGGATATAACCATTGTCCCCCACTTACATAAACTAGCCAACCATAGCTTTGATACCAATTTTTAAGAAAACAAACATTTCTATATGTGTCAAACCCATGTGACAACAAAGGACAAAACATGTCCCTTAGTGGAGTGTTATGCCCCAATCCCATCACATCACTTTCCACATCACCTACATGCCACATCACCTAGGATACACCTTACCTTCCCAATCACCATTGCTACCTCATCCATGAATAATGACCTATGAATAATGATCCATGAATAATGCTCATGAATAGTATTCATGAATTTTAATCATGAATAATAACATGCAAATAGTACCCATGAATAATAATCATGAATAGAATCTGTGAATAGTGGCTTCACACCTAACACATCAAACACTCACCAAGACCTCATTTGCACTTTAAGCTCTCAATAGCTTTCAATTCTTTGTAGCCCTGAAAACACATAAATCTCCTTTTGTAGGATAATATAGGATGATCTTGGAAAAATAAGCATGGATTTGAGTACTAGCTTTGTGTAAAATTTCATGATCTAACATTGAGTGGAAGTATATTAGCCTATTTTCTCTCTCTAATTATGCCTCTAGGCCTACAAACTAAGTTTTGTCTCTACTTCTCCCACATGTGTGAAACTCCAAATAAGTGTTTGATTCACTTTTACCATCCCATGACCATGTTCCATGTCAAATTTAAATACTTAATAACCTGTGTAGATAGGTAAACCATAAAATGGCAAAAAAACCTAGCCTTTCACAAGCCTTTTTCACACTACATTCAAGAAGCAGACTTGTTCGAGCACTTTTAGGGTTACATGTATTGATTTTTGGGCTTGAGGGGATAAAAATCACTCAAGAAAGATTTTAGGCACTTTTTTAAAGGCCTGTATGACTGTGACATTATAATTGGTTTATTAGAATTGAAAATGAGTCTCCAACTCATTGTTTGCCCATGTTATTCTACATTGAATCTAGCCATTGTAACCTCAATTTTAATGTGAGAGTTATTGCAATTTGAATTAAAAGGAAACCTACATGTTTTCAAACTTGTATTATTGCTTTTGACATTTTAATCTCCCCTAAACATGCATCCTGAATCATGTTGGACCTAAAAACAATTCTCTGGTGTCTCATAACTTGTACATGAGGTTTTTTACCCTCCAACCACACTATCAATGCATGTTTATCACCCTTTTTCCTCACCTTTGTGCTAGTAGACCTATACAAAGTCTATAACCTAGAATATAATATTAATCTCTAGTGAATCCTTCTTAAGACTGGTTTGATCTATTGATGTAGAAAATTAAGGTGACCCTACTACTCTCATTTTCATTAGTCTTTATGACCTCTCCACTTACCATTTGATCATTAAAACTAGTCTTTAAATCCTTCTTAAGACTAGTTTTATCTATTTATGTGGAAAATTAAAGTGACCCTGCTACTCTCATTTTTATTGGTCTTTAGGACCTCTCCACTTACCATTTGATCATCGAAACTAGTCTCTTTTTTCCTTTAAGATTAAAACAATCCTGTGTATGCATATTGGGATTTTTTGGGAGTTAGGACTCAAGGTATGAGGATTATTAACTTGTGAAGTTTCTTCCCTAACCTATTGGATCCATTTAATCCTTGTAAGCAACATATCCATGCTCATTATTTAATCATATATATCCTAAATATGCAAAAATGTATTTTGCTCAACCTAAATGGTGTTCTTCTTAATGCACATAGCCACTAGTACATTATATAATGTGGTTATAAATGGTTATTTTATTAGGAGGTATTCATGAGGGATATTTATAAAATTTCCATTCTTTGATTCAAACCCTATATTCATAATAAAACTCCTACATACCCAACAACACTATCTGCAACTTGATTAAAGCTTACACCTAACACAAAAGGAGGTTTTGCTCACTTTATACTACCATATGTGGAAAAAAAAGGTGGAATATGATGTGAATGGATTGGATAAGGTCTGTAAATGCATTCATAACCTTTCTTAATTACCAAAAAGTTAACATTTCACTTAAAATGCTCAAAACTGAGCTTGTTGGGTTTATAGGCAATTTTAGACCACCTTGCGTTCTTAACGATTTTTTATAAAGGGAAACCATTCTAATGATTATTATCATGAATTTTAACATCATTATGACCCTCTCCTTTGAATTTTTTTTCAATTTCAACTCTTTGATTCCATGCTTGCCTTATTTCTAAACAATCTTTCTAAGTTGGAGGCATCTTTTCATTCTCTGTGAACACTTTAATATGTATTTATCCACAACCTCTCTACCATGTTGATCTACATATCATAAAAATGTATTGATAAATCACTCATATTTTACAAAAGTATTACATGAAATATTCCACTTGATAACATTCATATAATTTATACATATGATAGAGCTATACTAGTCTCATTTACTATATGCTTTGCTTTGCATTCTTATTTTAACACATGATAGGTTATAATTTATTGTTTATTGTTGTGTGGCCCTTGGCATTTTATCTTATGAAACATATGCATATCCCTTGTATGTATCATTTTTGGCCGTATGAGTAATGTATTATAAAAATTACATGACATTGTATGAAATTACTTTTATGATTGTTTTTTGTTACTATGGTGTAATGACTCATATCATTCATTCTATCTATTTAATATAGTTCCATGATTTGTGTCATGCATCACTTACATAATCTATTGTTATTTTAGTGGCATGATAAATATCATGCATAAGTTCTTCTATGCTTTAATGATATATATTTTTAACACATGTTTCATATGAAAATAAATGCTATATTCAATATTATGAATGGAATCGGTTTTAAAATATTCAAATTACTATACATTTCACATGTAATTTATTTTGAGATAAGTGATGATTAAGGATACATCTCAAATCTCAAAAGGGAGGTATAAAAATGGGCTTGCTTAGTACATTCAAGCCTTATGAGAAAAAATAATCAGATTTATAGAAATATACAATTTTCAAATGGCAATATGATTCAACATTTATAGGCTATGGTGGCATGTGGCATACATGTTCACTCATTCCTAAAAATTTAAAACAATTTAAAAGTTTTAAAAGGTTTCAAAAATAGAAAAAAATGAAAATTAAAAATTACAAATTAAAATATCATTTCAATATAGTACAAATATATGAGGCATGATATTCATTCATGTCCACATTTATACTATGGCATTTTAAAAAATCTCATGTTTCAAGTTTATGGTTACAATTTTTCAAATATGTAGCGAGCCACAATTTGTGTTTCCACCCCTTCAAATATTTTACATGGTACTTTATAAAGTGAAATGAGATTTGGATCACACAATTATTCCAAGTGAAGAGCATTCAATGGTGTTATAATTGAGATTTTATCAATCTCAATTCATCATAGTTCTATTAGAGTTGGATCTCATGTTTGATAGGTTTATAGATATTTTTTGTATTTTTCCTAGTTTGTCCTTTTATGGATTTATCCCACATTAGTTAGTTTGAATTACTTCTTGTTCATCCTTACCTATATATGCAAGGCTTCTCATTTATAACATATAGAAGTTATTTTTTGGATATTATATAATATTGCCTATCTTTGCATATCATCTTTGAATCTCTTAAAACTCTTGTTGTGATGTTTTTACTATTAATGCTTTAGATTTTGGGCTTGGAATGATCTTATTGATGTCCCTTTCATGGTGTCAAAGATGGAGGTGTTTCAAACATCTATTTACAAGTTTATTGTTGCAAGGGTTTCTCCATATATCAAAATTTCCTCTTGGTTTAGTGGAGGTACCTTGTATAGATCTTAGATTGATTTATTTTTTTCCATTTATCAGGTTATGTAGATCCTAGGATTTACCATTAGGTACCTATTTTTATAGACCCATGTTTAAGTTTGTTTTGGAATATTTGTAGACAATTTGTGCATGTGTTTTGATGGTTTTAGGTCATACATGCATAAAAATCCAAATATGAAAGCATAGGGGAATAAAGAAATGATTTTTATGACCTATAATTTTTTTTTATAATCTACAAATATCAAGTCATAAATCCCTTTTACTCAAAACCCTACTCATTAGTTTTTTGGTGTATACCTACCACCAGTTCGATTTTCTCTTGCCATAGGTGATATAGATCTGATTCTTTAGATCTAAAACCTAGTATTATTAGCCAAAAATCCAAAATTTCATACCAAGCTAATTGGAATCATTTTGGAGTAGGTCATATAGCCTTTTTGGTAGCTTGAATATTATTGTAGTAATATGTATTCATCATCTGGATAGTTGGTCAGTTTTCTTCTAGTTTTTGGTTATACAATCTAAAATTTTAGTTATCATTCTTAGAGAGGATAGTATTTTATGTATAATTTAATATTATAATATAAAGTACCATTTTTTATTAAGTTGTACCACATTTTGAGATGTCACAATAGGGCTCATTTTGCCATTTTTCTAGGTCTTGCAAAAAAATCTTCCTAAAGCTGGCTTTCACCCATTTTTGACAGCCTATGCTTGGTTTCTACTAAATAAATTGACGTAAATAATTTTTTTAAAGTTTTTATTATATATTCATAATTTTTTACTGAATTTTTGTCCTCAATGCATTTAAGTTTTGTGCAATGTTTATTTATTTGACCTATTTTAATGATAAAAAACTTGTAAAGCCCATAACTTTTGAACTGTAACTCAAAATCGAGTTCTATAATTTGAAAAAGTTTATGATTTTCAATAATACATACATTGGTGTCATTTTTTTAAAAATTAAATAATATTATAAAGTTTCATATTGGGGTGGGGGGTGGTGGTGGGGGGTGGTGGTGGGTGGCAGGGGGGATCAATACAAATATTTTGGGGGTTTGTCTTGATACTGATTTGTGCACCCTTTTGCTCTTTGGTGATTTAATAGCATAGCTTATTCTTATGGTTTAGATAAATGTAAGCCATTAACTACACACAATTACCACACATGGAGATCAAGAATGGAAACAATCATCAAATGTAAAGGATTATGGGACTTAATGATTGAAGTTCAACTTGTATTTAGTAGGGACTATGAGAAATTTTAGCACCAATGAAAATTACATGAGTATATGGGTTTGATAGGGACTTATATGAGTGATACTATTTTGTTTCATTTGGATGGATGTGAGCCACCTTTTAAAATATGGGATAAACTAAAGGGTTTATTTTAGAAAGTATATTACATGAGAGCCATTTAGCTTAAAGTTGAGATACTTCTCTCAATCCTATAGATTTTCCCTCTATTATAGACTATCTTATTTAGTTTAAGCACTTATTGACACAATTGAAAGAGAGTGGAAGAGATAAGAAAGATGAAGAGTGTGTGTAACTGATTCTATCCAAGTTGAAAGGTCCATTTCAAATCTTTGTTTTTACATTTTTCTCTAGCATGGATGCCTTAGGTGTCGCATTCAAAATCCCTAATTTAGAGTTATTTTGTGAAAGACCTACTAGGGAAGAATCCAAAGTATCTCACCTTAAGTCTTCCACATCTTAAAAATCATTAGTAGAATTTAATCCTAAGATAAAGGGAAAATTAAAGAGTAAATCTAAGAAGACTCCATCACAAAGTGCCCCTAAACTCAATAAATCTAATCCCAAGTCATATTCTAAATCCAAGAATAAGCATAGCCTTTCATGATCCTTTTATGGGGTGATTGGTTGTGAAGAATATAAGTGTTTTAAGAGAATGAAAGCTTTAGAAGATGTAGTCAAAAAACATAATATTTCTATCTCAACTCCACCCAATGAACATGGAAAAACACTTAATGTTATTGGGATATCTTAGTCACCTATTTCAAATAGTTGGGTTATATATTTTGGTGTTTCTCACCACATGACTTCGTCTAAGGAGTCTTTTGTATCTCTTTGTTTGAGTTCTACTTCCAACATTGAGGTTGGAGATTATTCCTTTATTTTTGTGAAGGGAAAGGGTGACATACAGCTTGGTGGTGTCCACATCAATGAATCACTATATGTTCCTGACATTACTAAAAATTTGCTTTTTGTATATTAGATTTACCATTTTGGTTAGGGCAAGATAGTGACTTTCACAACATAGGGGGATCAAGTTCAAGAATTGATAGAGCCTCATACACTTATTTCATAGGGTGTTGTTGATAATAGTTATTGAATCTATTATTTTAATGGTTTTGATGACACTTCTCATATATGACATGTTTGGTTTCTCATACAGATTTTGAGAGTAAGTTTGTGATGCAAGAAGCATCTCCAATGGACATGGAGGACAAGTTAAAATCATCAAGCATGAAATATCAAGTCATGTTTTAGTATGTATAAGTTTTTAATTTGATTTCGATTTGTGTTTCCCTCCAAATTTTGTCTTAAGAGGAGGAGTAAATGTGAATGTAATTGTCAAAGTTGTAAAAAAATAAAAAGGTGGAAGTTAGAGAGAATCCCCATGTTGGAAGCCAATCTTGGCTTGTGGAGTAAATAATGGAGATGGTTTAAATCTTCCAAGCATAGGATGTTGCTATATAATATTTCCCATTTAGTATGTTGGTTTGAGTAAATCTCTCTTGTTTGTTTATCATAGAGCCCAAGTTGGGCATAGGAGAGAAAAGAGGAGTTATTTCAAAAAGAGTATTATAAGTAAATAAGATCTCATTCAAAGAGAGTATGTAGAGAAGAGAGGATAAATATAGAGGGATATCTCATTTAAGGAGAGAGAGATATGTAAGAGGAAGAGAGATGATAAACAGTAGAAGAAGAGAATGTAAGAGTCAAGGAAAGGGATAAGATTTGATTGAGGACAAGACATCATGAGTTGTCTAAATAAGGATTTGGAAGCCATGAATCATAAATTTTTTAAAAATTGAATTTTAATTATTTTTATTGAATAAAAATAAATGTGTTTTGATTCACATTGTTTATGATATGAAAAATAATGATTTCATTAGTTGAATTCTGCTTTACATAATATGTAGACCTGTATGTATGTCTTTTCAAGAGCTTAAGAAAGTAATGAGAAATTATTGGCATAATATATTATGAGGAATATTTAGACATTATGTATTAACCATTTATAACTTGTGTCTTTTTGTAATATAATTTTAGAGTGGTTGGATTCAATAAAGGGGTTAAGACAGGGCATTCAAAACCTAAGCACACAGTCCATACTATACAAGGGTAAATAAACATGAAATTATATGTATGAGACTTATAAAATATTAGTAATATGTATACGAGGAAAGTAATAACCCTGATAAAGATAAATTAAGATTTGAAAACCCTCAGGTTCTTTAAGATCCTCAAAACCCTACTCTCAGGTTTGTAGGTAACAGGGATGGACAAATGCACATAATTTTACATGTTAGAAGAAAGAAATGGATCGATATTAGCATGAAAACATGAGTATGAGGAAGAATATAATTTTTAAAATATGATAGGATGATTAATAATAGTTTTAATCCCTAATTTATATAATTTTTTTAAGGAAACCCTTGTAACCCCTGTTGACTGTCATACACATACAATCAAGACAACTAATGTTTCTTGTTTGGGATGAACAGAGATCTAGATTATCTAATTTTATGAATAAGGAGGATAAATAAAACTTATGAAGACCATAAAAAACAATTTATAACCCTTGAAACAAGCTAAAATGTTCACAAATGAAATTTCTCTACTCTCAGCCTTGTATAGGCTTGGGAAACCCTAGATCTAGGGATTGGTCTCTAAAATGAGTTTCCACCATTTAAAATGCATGAAAACTAGTAATATGACCCTTGATGAAGTTAGATAAATATTTAAATAGATCCCATGTTGATAATGTACATGAAAGTATGGAAAAACCCTGTTGCAAACAAGTTTTAAGTGAATGCATGCATAAGAGAGTAGGGTGATTAGGATAAAAGTGATTTTATCCTAAGGAGAGGATAAATAAATGATGGATTCACATATAAGGGCATAATGGGTATCTATAATGATGATTGTATTGGATATAAAGTCCATACAATGTTTAAGACAAGGAGCTTTGCATAAAAAGAGTCTTAATTAGAGCATGGCTTATAAAGGGAAGTACAAATTCATACAAAGGAAACTCATCTGATTTTGATATATGTTGTATAAGAGATTAATGGGTATCTAAAAATATATTAAAATTAATGTTTAAGATAACATATGGAAATATATGGCCAATAAATATAATAAGGGCTATAAGGAACATATCTCAGGCAATAGGTAACTTGAGTGTTTTTGAACCTTCTAAGAAAGAATGAATGATATTGGTTGGTTTATATGGATGTGTTAAGGTATATGTAATGTATCCAATAGGTTGTATCATATAAATAAGTTTTTTTTCATAAGGCATTTGAACCTAAGAAGGAAGGTCTAGAGGAGGTGTGTGTGCATGTTGAATGGCATCATTTTGGCATGAGAGATTTAGGCATATTAATTACAAATATTTAGGGGAGTTGAGAACTCATGGTATGGATGATGGTATCCCTATAGTTTCCTATTTTTATGTTATTTATCCTAGTTGTGTATTAGGTAAACAAACCCAAGATTTATTTCCTAAGGGTATTTCCAAGAAAGATTCTTCACCACTTGAGCTTGTGCACAATAATTTTATGGTATTTTATACTCATTTCAATGGAGATAAGTATGAACTTAATTTTATTGATAATTTATTGAAGCATACATGTGTTTATTTTATCACATACAAGAGTGATGTTTTTTCACATGTCAAAGTCTTAAAAAATTTGGTTGAGAAAGAATCTTTAGTTGCATAAAGAAGCTTCATACTGATAATAGTGGGAGTACTTAAGTAGAGATTTATCTAATTTCTTGGTAGCTCATGGTATTTTTAAAAATAATTTTATTCCACATGCTCCACAAAAAAATGGCTTAGCATAAAGGAAGAACTAACCTTTGAATGATATGGCTAACTACATGATGCATTCATAGAATTTACCTCCCATCTATTAGGTAGAAGTAGTTAATTGTGTGAATTACATTCAAAATCACAAACCACATAGAGCACTTAAGCATTTGAATCTAGAGGAGGCTTGGTATGGAACTAATCCCAATATCTCATTTTTCAAAATCTTTAGGAGACATGCTTAGGCTTTTGTACCAAATAAGAAAAAGACAACATTAGATAAAAAGAGCAAACCCTTGATCTTTATAAGGTATTGTGAGGATATAAGAGCTTATCACATTTTGGATCCTGATACTCATGATGTTATTTTTCAAATACATGTTTAGTTTGATGAGTGTTTCACTTATAGTGATTATTCATATTTTTCCATGTCTTATTCTTCTTCATTTTCACTTCATCTTGAGGATTCCTTATTTGACGATCTAATTTAGGAGGCCCCTAAGGAGGTTATGGATGTTGGGGATCCTGTTCCTACTGATATTGTCATTATGTCTATGTGGTCTTTTACTATAGTTTTTGAGGTAGCATTTTTTATTCAAGATATTCTATGCACTAGACATCATCATGCACATTCTATAAGTATTAGAATTTTGTGTTAAGCATTCTAGGGCCATCCACAATATTTTTCACAAGCTCATGGGATATAGGAGCGGGATGATGTAATGACAGAAGAGTATTTTTCTTCGATGAAGAATCATACTTTGGATTTGGTCTCTCTTCCTATGGGAATAAATTTGGTTAGATGTAAATGGATATACTTCACCAAGTATGAAGTTGATGGGTCCATTAACAAGTATAAGGAATGTCTTGTTGTAAAGAGTTTATCATAAGTGAAATGTATTGATTACTCAAAGACTTTTATGCCCATTGCTAAGATGGATTCAAAGTGCCTTGTAATTTCTCTTATTGCATCATAAGGTTATCCAGTATACCAGATGGACATTAAGAGTGCTTTTTTCATGATTCTTATCTTGTTTTTTAGCTTCAAAGGTCTCTCTATGGATTCAAACAAACCCCTTGAGATTGGTATGAGAAGATGGATTATTTTATTCTCTCTACTAGATTTGTTCATTACCACTCACATCCCATAGTATATATCTAACATGTTGGAGAGAATATTGTTACATTTAGGTTATTTAGTAGGCTCTTTCAGCATAGTTTGATATGACATATCTTAGTTTTTTGCATTTTTTGCTTGGTTTGCATATTTATCAGTTGAATTTAGGGATTCATTTGAGTTATCAAAAGTACACCCATGATGTTGTTCAACATTTTGGCATGGCTGATTGCAATCCAAGTCTCTCTCCTTTCCAGTCTAGAGTCACTATCACTTCTACATGCACTACTCCTCTTTGTGATCCTACATTGTATAGGTAGATGGTTGGAAATATTATGTATATGACCCATACTCACAATGATATTTATTTTTTAGTTAGGATTGTATACTGATTTACAAATTCTCTTCATGATAGTCATTGGTAAGATGCCAAGATGATTTTTATATATCTACGGGGCACTTCCCAATTTGGACTACTCTACAATAAGGATTTTTCTCAATTGTTTAGGTACACTGATAAAGACTAGGTAGGTTATCTTGATGACGGGCATTCCAATTTTGGTTACATATTTCATCTTAGTTCTTCTCTAGTTTTTTGGGCATACAAAAAACAACAAGCTATTACAATTTCATCTATAGAGGCTAAGTACAAGGCAACAATTATAGCAAGTTAGCAGGTTCTTTGGCTTTGTCAATTATTGATAAAATTTGGCTTCATGAAAGATTAACCTAATGTAATTTGGTGTGAAAACCATATTAATATTCAAAATTTTTTGCAACCCAATTGAGCTCTAGCATACCAAGCACATTAAGATACACATGCACTTCATTCATCAACACATTTAGGATATAGTTATTTACTTAAAGTGCATTGTGAATCAACAATAGTTTGCTAACATATTTATGAAGCCTTTTACATCACCTCATTTCATTTAATTATGTGGCATACTTACTATTTTAGAAGTTTTCTTTGGGGGGTGTTCATGAGAACATCTTCCTTATTCATTTCATAGATATATATTGTACATGAGCACCAGATTAGGCCTTGTTACCAAGAATCATACTATGGATATGCCACTTTGTGTTTGGCTATTTTTATCCCTTAGCTTCACTTGAAGAGGGGTGTTAGAGTTGGTTCTCATGTTTGCTAGGTTATATATATAGTTTTTTTTCTTAGTTTTTCATTTTATGGATTTATCCCACATTGGTTAGTTTGACTTACTTCTTATTTGTCCTTGAATATATATACAAAGCTTCTCATTTGTAACATATAGAAGTTATTTTCTATATATTATATGATATTACCTTTGTCTTTTCATATACATCTCTTACAAATATTCTTGTGATGTTTTTATTGTTAATGCTTTAGATCTTGGGCATAGAATGATCTTATTGACATTATTTTCAAGTTTAACACTTCTATAAATGTTCCAATAAGGGAAAATGCACACTTCACCATATCCAAGTTAAATGGAAGTTACATTACATGCTCTTTTTAAGTGTATACTTTATTTGCTATCTTTACAAAGTAAAAACAACAAATTAAAATTTTCAATTTTCAAAATGAGCAAACATTACTTTTAGTGGTATTTCTTTAGGTTTCTTATATTAGTGCATCTTTCACAATCAAGATTTGCATCCAAATATAAAGTGTATATACATACTCAAGTTAACATATACTTTACTCTATTAAGTTTTCTTTATATGTCACTATAATAAAGTGGTGGAAAATGTAGACACATAAAATTTATCAATAAATTATTGACATTCATACCCTTACTTGGTCTATTATCTATTTCTCTAACTTGTAATATATAAGATTTCCTTCACTATCTTGTAATCATTGAAAATATCACATAGACATCCCTATTACAACTAAATTAATCCCTATTCTACCCACATAATTCTATCAGACCCGTGTTAATAGTATTTATTTTTCTAGGACAAGGATGCATTGATCAAACATGGCCATAATGCATCCTTTTCTCGTAATGTAGCCTTATCTATCATCCTCAAACAATAATTTTTTTGAATTGAGACATTTCATAGTGGCCCTTCCATGTATTTGGAAAAGTTGGTTAGTCATTTTATTTGAAATATTATCATATAATATCATATCAAGATCACTCATTATACCACCATTAGATATCTTTAGAAAATTGTTACATCTTGATTCCTCTCTAGGCAAACTTACTTGATTATCAGTGGATATTTATAGTTGTTAATTTGATTTGTTTATTATTTTTATAATTTATGATTTATATGATATTATGGTATAGTTAAATATTGATTTAGTTACATGATTACATTGCTATGTGTTAGCTGTAGTGTATATTTTTACATTATGATCATGACGAGTTGTTGTTTCAATTATATTCTATGATGCATGTATGTCATGGTGTTATGGACTAACTACCTACTTGTTGTGAAGTTGATACAAGAGAGACTCATCCCTCAGAGCATGATAGAGAGAGAGAGAGCATCATCAGATAGGGTGATGTAGATGAAGATGATGGGAGACGATATAGAAATTGGATAGAACTCTACACACACCACATTATTAGTACATGTTTTATACATAGTTGTATGGTTAACATAAGTAATTATTGATAATTGTCTACATGTAAATGATTAAACATTTGTGTTAGTTTAGTTCAAATTTATGTTTATGCAGAATTAAACTTGTAGGATTTGCATTGTGGTTGTTTCAATTTAATTTGAATAATAAGGTACTATTTAACATTTTAATGATGAAATGTAATAATATTTTAAGAGGATATTTATTGTCATAATATTTTATTTAAATAATAATAATAATAATACGTAAATGATAAAAGATAATTAGTAAATGTATTATAATATATATATATATATATATATATATATATATATATATATATATATATAAAGCATCAAAAGAAAAAAAGGACTAAAGGAATTAAAACAAATAAAACAATATATTTGGAAGCTTTAAAAAATATACAATAAAACAAAAAGAAAATAAAGATACACATTTTCATGATAACAAAATAGCAAGAGTTATTCAAAAAGAACAAAAGAAAGAAGAGAATGGAGTAGGATAAGAAGGGATTAGATAAGGAAAACATATATGAAGGGAGAAGAGAAGAGGGTAGAAGGGCATGAGTTGGTAAAAAAAGAACTAGAGTAGAGAAGAACAACAAGAAGTGGAAGAAGTTTGTTAGATTAAGTTGTTTTAGCAATAAATACTTTGTTAGGTAGGTGAATTAATTAAAATTATTGTTTAGAGTTTAGATTAATGTCTAAGTACACAGATGCATATACTCATTATTGTAATTAATATTATAAGATTAAATTCAACTTATGGCAATCTTGCTTTTATTTTTTATTATAATAAAGATAATACTTGAAAAATAAATTAAATATGAATTATCAAAAGTAAGGATATTGGTATTACTGTGATACTAATAATGGGTATAAATTCACTATATAATTTGTATTTAAAACTAAAGTATCAAATCTTATGTGGATATAAACAATGATTCACAATATATTACCATATTATACTTATCCAGATTATAAGTGTAATATTACCATACATATTATATATATGACATCAAAGGTATATCAAAGTTATATAAACTGGATAATGGAGAATTAAAAAAATAGTGAATTAATGAAAAAGTACAATGACTACAGAGTATATATACAACAATTTTATTAATATACATATACCACAACTTATAGTTGCGACCTACAATAATTTTATTACTCTTATACCATAAATTAATGTGAAACTATAGCAAACTAATTTAAGCTCATATACAACAAATTTATATAGACACATATAATAATGTTGGACTATTATTACATGGTAGATACATGTGGCATCTATAAAACATGTATAAATAAGAGAAGTAATGTATTGGATCAATTAAAACTATGAATATTTACCCTTGTACGGAGCACTCCTATCCTAGGAATCAAAATTATATATATATATATATATATATATATATATATATATATATATATAGAGAGAGAGAGAGAGAGAGAGAGAGAGAGAACTATTAAGAAAATCATATTTAATATCACATAATAGGGATAGTTTAAATATATGGCACCCTATGTATGTGTGTGTGTGTGTGTATATATATATATATATATATATATATATATATATATATATATATAGAGAGAGAGAGAGAGAGAGAGAGAGAGAACTATTAAGAAAATCATGTTTAATATCACATAATAGGGATAGTTTAAATATATGGCACCCTATGTATATAAGGTGATCTCTTCACTATGCTAAATAGATCTGATTTGTTCAATGTATAAAGGATAATATGAATAATGTTAGTTGGATATATATAGTGTAGATCTATTCAGTATATAATGAACTATATGAGTATGAATAATGAATCATACATGCATAAGAATACCTAAAACAATAATACTTATATATTGAGTGCCAAATAAAGATAGCGATAGGTGTAAGGAAGAGATAGGACCAATGTTATTCAAATAATGAAAGAGACTATGACTATATAATATAGAGACCCTATGAATGGCATGATATATACATGCATAGAGGATTATATTCAAATTGCTATGATTATATACAATGCATAGTGTATTAATTAGTTAATTTATGTATACATAGTGATTATATTTCAGAATTTGTTTGTGGTATAAAAATGTTAGTGAAGTCATAGATTAACCAAGGTATTGAGAATAGGTAAATACGAATGGCACAAGCTATATGTATAATGACATTTAAATCATAAATATGCATATGAACCATGTAATTTTATACTTATATGGGGTTTATTTTGCATGGATAGTATAATCTTGCTCTCAAAATTGAATATATGAATTGAGCATGTACTCGTAAAACAAAAAAAGGAGATGTATGAACTATACGTTTATTAACTTTCAAATAGGAGGATATATTTATGTTGTGTAATTATATTGATAGTTATTTTGATGATTCAAAACTAATTCTTAGACTTTTATATAGTAGAATCCTCTCTATGTGTGCAAGCAATCTCCTAAAATAATAACAACTGTTAAAACAAAAGATTTTGTGTTTGGTGAGAACTATAACCTTGTTTATTATGAATAATTATTTGTATAGAATACTTGAAATCAAGAAAAATGATCTATGATAATATGGGTTGTCATAGAATACATTGTATTTAGAAATTACTTATAGTAATTAGAAAATTGAAATTTAGACATATATACCCGAATGATATAAGTTGTAATTTTTAATCTTGTTATTTATGTGTTAAATAATTTTGTGGAGATTAATTCATATGTTTGATGGATTGAATGTATGCATTTTGATTATATTTTTACTTAGAATTTTTTTATGATTACTAGTAAGATGTAATCTATATGAATCTCTTGGTTATACTATGTTAATCGAATCTCGCTTTGCTAGTACTGAGTGAGTAGTGAGATGAAATTCAATGGCTTACTAACATTCCAATGCCAGATGAAGATAATCTGATCAAGTGGTGTGTTTGAAATTAACTAATCCTAAAGATCAATAACTATTGAAAACTTTGGCAAAAGTAATTCTAGTTAGACATTGTCATTTCATATATATGATTTATATGTTTTTGTGATATCATGTTAGAGTATATTTCTTTATGGTACATCACATATTATTAGAAATAATATAACACATGGGTAATAGCTTATCTCTCTAGATTCTTACACTATCACTATTTACTCATCTATGAATGGAGGTCCATTACTTGATGGAGATTTATGCAGAGGATCGATGGTTCATGGTTGGTGTGAAGAATTACTTGAACGGTACTCTCCCTCCCCATAATGGTATTTATTTAGAGAAAACACTTGAGATTTACATACATACTAGAGTTTGGGAAAATCATGCTCTATGGAGCCATGCATCTTGTATTTGTACATTATATTGAATTTATTATTGAAATATGATCTTGATGAACTATAATTACTTATTGTAAATTGATAGTGGTGGTTGTATGTTATATCAGTCATGGCTGGAAGTCTATAGTTTAATTTCTATATTCAATTGTGATTTGTTTCTTATGATGATAGTGATCAGTGATGAATGATGTCACATGCTTATTTTTAAGTTATAATACTTAGAGTAATTTATACAGATCACTAATTAGATTCTCATGGTGTAATCTAATTAATAAATTTATTATTAAAATTTTAAAAAAATTATGTATTTTAGGTAGATCCCAGTGCGGATATTACATGTGATATCAAAGATATGACTCAAACTCTAGGACCAATAAGTCTACTAACACTTTTTTATCTTTTTATTTACTAGAAAGGAGATGGTGAAATCTAGAGTATATGGAGAAGTTCCATCGAATGTCAATGACAATAACCCTCTGTTTGATCTTAACCATTCTATTGTTAAGTAAGCAACAAAGTTGGATCAGATGCTCATAGCCATGAATGATACTAGGGATTAGATTATAGCCCTAAAGCAAGAAGTTCATGGCCATGAAGAGGAGGAATGTCAGAAAAAACTATAAGAGCATCCCATTAAGAAAGAAAATCATTAATATGTGAGAGCACAGATAGCTACAGAGTTGGCTAGAGATATGAAAAAGGTGAGTCCACCTAAGTTTGATGGAACTATTTTGGGTGATAGAGATTAAGTGTGGCTGATTGAGATGGACAAGTATTTTGATATTTAGAACTACTTTGAGATCACTAAAGTAGTTTGGGGAGAATACCAATTAATTTGTAAGGCAACTATATGATGGACCAATAAGAAGTTGGAAATGAAACTTAACTTGACCACCACTACTTGGGATAGTTTGTGACTTCGTTCAAATCATAGTGGCCTTCATAGTTTTATTTTGATCATAAGCTCATAGATTTCTAGAATCTAAAGTAGAGAAATTTATCGATTAATGCATATTGTGAGAAATTCACCAAACTTTTGATGTATATACCTTAATACCAGATAGATGATAGGTTTGTTCATCATGGAAATAAAACCTTAGATTGGTGGAGAAGTGGATGTTCATGGACCTTCTACCATTGACCAAGTCTTCGAGAAGGTAGTCAATCAGGATCAGAAGCTGAAGTCTCTTTCACAAGCCAGGGACAAGTTCAAGAAAAAGTTTGGAAGTTATAATCAACTTTCAAAAATAATAACTAGAAGCAATAGAGTGGAGAATCCAAGAAGTAGTTTAAAAACTAGAATGCTAGATTCAAAAATGGTTCAAGTAATAAAAAAATAGGCAATGGTTTCAAGGGTAGTTTCAAGGGAAACCAACAGGCTAATAAGAAATGACCACCTAGAGGTTTTTTAATTTATGGACATGACCACTATGCTCATGAATTAACTCAAGGAAAGTCAAAGAACAAAGGTCCTACCCCTTAGCAAGGAACTTTTCAGTAGTATACTCATGTAATAGTTGATAATCAACAAGCCAAATTTCAAGCATCACCCATAAAACTATCAAGTACCATGTTTGAAAATCCAATTTGTATTTTGATAGATGCAAGGGATAAAGAATGTTTTATATCTCTTAAAATTCTTAGTAAGTTATCTAGAAGAGTTGGAGTAATGTTAAATGCATGATCATTACAATATGGGAATGACTCAAAAGTCATGGTTGACAAGTGTTTAGTTAAAGTAGAGATTAGGTTTCCCGAATTCATAATAGTAGTGGAGCTATATGTAACACCAGTAGGGTCATATGATGTGATCTTAGGATTCAAATAGATTGTAAAACATAAGGCCAATGTTGATTGCTACCTGAAGAAGGTTTATTATCTAGATGATTTTGGAAATTAGACACAAATTTAAGGCAAGAAAAGAGAGTTGAGGCTTAGGTAGATTTATTAAATTTGATGCAAGAGATCCCAAGGAAAAGGGTGACAAAAAGTTATCATCAAAACAAATAAAATGGAGGAATCTAAGGAACAATCCCTTCAATATTATCCATTCCTTAGGAATTTTCATGATGTGTTTTCAAAAGAGTTGCTAGGATTGCCTCCTAGATGTGAGTTTGATTTCTCTATTGATATCATACTTGGATCAAAACCATAGCCTAAGGCACCATACAAGGTGACAACCACTAAGATAGTTTAATTAAAGGCTTGAATTCAAGAATTATTTTCAAAGGGGTTGATCAGACCAAGTGTGTCACCATGGTGTGCACTAGTTGTCTTTGTCAAGAAGAAGGATGGTACTCTTTGACTTTGCATTGATTATTGAATGTTGAACAAGGAAAATATCAAAAATAGGTATCCAATACCTTGTATAGATGATATTTTCAATCAAATTTAGGGAGAAATGGTCTTTTATAATATTTATCTTAGATTAGGATACTATCAATTGAGGATTAGGAATAAAGATATTCCAAAGACAACATTCAAAACTCATTGTGGGCATTATGAGTTCACAATGTTACACTTTGGGTTGATTAATATATCGATAACATTCATGAATCTTATAAATAGTGTGTTCAAAGATTATCTAAATAAATTTATTTTGGTCTTTTTTGATGACATTATTATATAGTCTAATAATGAAGGGGAACATCTTCAACATCTCGAACGAGTTTTGTAATGATTGTAAAAGAAAAAATTGTATGGTAAATTATCTAAGTGCATATTTTTCTAGGAGAAAGTGCAATATCTTGGATATATTATTTGTGTGAATGGTATTTATATATATACATCAAAGATAAGAGCCATTATGAAATGGTTGGTGCCAAAAAACATGCATGAGGTAATAATTTTTATGGGGTTAGCGTGTTATTATAGGAAATTCATTCTAAATTTTTAAAAGATAGCTAATCTAATTACTTCTTTGCAATGTAAGAGGACTTACTTTAGCACTAATGTTAAGATTTCTTTACCCTAATGGCCAATTTTTAGTGATCACAAATACGTCTGTGGATGGTTTAGGAGGATTCCTTATGCAGGATGGTGTAGTGATAGCTTATGAATCAAGGATTTTGAAATCATATGAGATGAACTATGCCCCTCATGACCTAAAACTTGCAATAATTATGCATTATTTTTAAGTTTATCAGCATTAATTGTTGGGAAAATTATCTAAGCTCAAGATAAATAACTTGAGACTCAAGTACATCTTGTCAAGACCTAGGCTCACAAAGCTCTAACACCAATTCTTTAGGATTAAGAGCACACTTGATTACCTTTGTATAAGCAACTAAACATAGAAATTTAACTAGAAGTAATAAGTAACTAGAATTTAGAAATATCATAGAATATGAGAGATAATACACAATTTTTATTAATACTCTTCCAAAAGGAAATACATAAAGAAATCACATTCTTCCCACACCTCTTGGGCATACCAGTAATTCTCCCTCAAAAGTTCTCTCTCTCAATTACAAACACAATCAACTCAATCACCGAGTTGGTGTTTCAACCAATCAACATCAATACTACCAGTACCACCGAGTATACACACATACTCCAAGTCCAAGTACACCATGTACTCCAAGTAGATCTCACCTGATATTGCTACCTATTGTGTTATAGATCTCCTTTGACCTTGCACACACACACACACACCTGCAGATCAACCGACCTTACTTACCATGTATATCTCATTGATCTTACACATGTGTAGATCTCCCACCTGATCTTGTACAACCTGTAAATCAACCGGATCTTACACCCTTGGAAGAACCCTTGTCTTTGCCTCACCAAGTCCTTATGATTCTCCCTCTTGAGGATCCCTTCTTTGATCTTTCAAGGATCCTTCTATAGCTGAAGGATGATTACAATATAGCCCCATGAGTCTCTTAAATAGATCCCATGCCTAACAATAATTATAAATATAAATCAAGACTAAAATTAGTCTTTACATGCAAACAATCGGTTTGTTAAATGAACTGTTCATCAAACTAGCAGTTCTGGAACCGCACAGGTGACCGACGTCGGTCACTATCTATCTGGAGGTGACCAATGTCAACTGATCCATGACTGATGTCGGTAGCTTCCTGTCTACCCCTGACCGATGTCGATTGGCTTGACTGACGTCGATCACTGCGACACTCAGCAACCTCCTCCATGTTTGCATCCTGGTGAAGCTTTTAGCTCCACAACCTAACACATCTTCACCCAGCCAAATCTAAATATTCATCAGAGATGCTGGCTTTAGTTCTTGTTTGATTATGATTTTGGTATCAACTATATAAAGGGTAAGGAAAATAGATTAGTTGATGTCCTAAGTCATAAAAGGTACATAACAATCATGGAAACTATCAAGATTACTTTCAAATATAAAGTGAACAAATTATCTCTAAGAGATGAATTTTATGATAAGGTTAGAAAATAATTGTTTGAGAGTGCTCAAAATCCTCAGTATGAAAGATTTAGATTAGAGAGTGATGGTATTTTATGTTATAATAAAAGGATGTATGTGTCAGATTAAAATAATTTTCAAAGCATAGTGCTAAAAGAATTGCACAATGCCCCATATTCAAGACATATAGGAGTAACCAAACTCATGATAGAGCTTAGACCACTATATTTTTAGAAGGGAATCAAGAAAGATGTAGTGGATTTTGTGTCACATCATCCACAATGTCAGTGAGTGAAAGGTGAACATGTGCATCTGACTAGGTTGTTATATCCACATGATATACTAAAAGGGAAGTGGTAGGTGATCATTATGGAATTTGTAAACTAACTAACCAAAGTGGCTCATTTTATATCAATAAATTTGATAGATGATGCACTTACTCTTGTGAAGAGGTTTGTAAAGGAGGTATATAAGCTACATATATTTCTAGAGAAGATCATTTTAGATCATGATCTGAAGATGAATTCTAAGTTTTAGGTATCTCTGAATTCATCTTTGGGTATTTAACTAAAATTTAGTATTTCATATCATTCAAAGACTCATAGTCAGACTAAGCAATTTAATCATGTGTTAGAGGATCTTCTTTATATATATTGTATAGATCAGCAATATAAGTGAGAATATTATCTTCTATTGGTTGATTTTACTTATAATAACTCATACCAATTAGCTTTGAAGATGACACCATTTGAGGCCTTGTATAGAAGAAGGTGCAGGACACCAATCAGCTGGGGTAGGTTGGAGGATAGGGTAGTCTTTAGACTTGAGATTCTTTTAGAAATGGAATAATAAGTTAGATTAATTAGATAGATATTTCTCTAGGAAAATGATAGGCATAAGATTCTTGCTAATTTAAAAAGGATAGATATGTAGTTTTCAATAGGTGATAAAGTGTTCTTGCAATTTAAGCCATATAAAAGCTTGATTAAATTTAGGAAGTCAACAAAACAATCACCAAGATATGTGGGACCCTTCATGGTGTTAGAAGTGGTCAATCTTGTAGCATTTTTAACCATCCTTAGCTCTATTACATAATGTCTTCCATGTTTCTTATCTTAAAAAGTATATAGATGATCTTACACATGTGTTAGATTGGAATGCTTTACAATTTTTGGATCTTAGGGTGGTCATGGTAAAACCAATCAGAGTAATTGACACTCATAAACCTCATTTATATATATATATATAGAAATGTCATAGAAAAAAGTATTGTGGGACCAATACTCTAAGGATAGTGCTACTTGGGAGGACTATGATGAGTTTTATAAGTGATTTTCACATTTATTTTCTTGATTTGATACTTTATACTATGTTATTTATCTATGAAACAATATTTTTAATTCAAAACTTACATTTGAATAAGAGTCATCTGAGACAATAAATAACTTTAGGGGAGAAAGATGTTAATTCCTAATTTTTAACTAAGCAAACTTAATTATTCATAGATATTTATAGTTGTCAATTTGATTTGTTTATTATTTACCTAAGCTATGAGTTATATGTTTTTATGGGATAGTTGAATATTTATTCAGTTACATTATTACATTGTTATGAGTTAGTTGTAGTATATATATTTATATTATAATCATGATGAATTGTTATTTTATCTATATTTTATGATGTATGTATGTCATGGTGTTATGGACTAACTACCTGCTTGTTATGAGTTTGATGTAGGAGAGACTCATCCATTAGAGCATGACAAAGGGAGAGCATCATCGGAGAGGGTGATGTAGATAGAGATGTTGTGAAATAATAGAGAAATTAGATAGAACCCTGCACACACCACATTATTAGTACATGTTTTATGCATAGTTGAATGGTTAGTGTAAGTACTTATTGATAATTTTCAGCATTTAGATGATTGAACATATGTATTAGTTTAGTTCAAATTTATGTTTATGTGGAATTAAATTTGTAGGATTTTTGTTGTAGTTGTTTTAGTTCAATTTGAATAATAAGGTATTATTTACCATTTTAATGATGGAATGTAATAATCATATTTTATTGTCATAATATTTTATTTAAAAAATAATAATAATAAATAGATAATAAAAGACAATTAGTAAATGTATTATTATTATTATTATAATATATATATATATATATATATATATATTTATATTTATATATATATTCAAAATAATAACAATAATAAAAGAATTAAAACAAATAAAAAATATTATTTAGAAACTTTAAAAAAATATAGAATAAAAAAAAAAGAAAAGAAAACTATGCCTTTTCATGATAATAGAATATAAAGAGTTATTCAAAAAGAAATAAGGAAAGAAGAGGATGGCATAGGATAAGAAGGGATTTGAGAATTAAAAAAATAAGGGAGAAGAGAAGAGTGTAGAGGGGCACGAGCTGGAAAAGAAAAGAACTAGAGTAGAGAAGAACAACACAAAGTGGAAGGAGTTTATTGGATCAATTTTTTTCATCATTGAATACTATATGCACCTAAATTCATTTCTTAATTTAACTCCACTAATATTAATATTAGTCGACATTAATTCCACTTAGCTAATTTATCTTACCTAATCCCATTCTAAAATCACCCCCTTCCAATATTTATCTCATATCTCTCATCAATATTTATTCATTCACTAACTACAGTATTATCTCACTACTTTATTAATTCTCTTAATCATCTCTTATCATAATCCCCACTTATCTATAATTTGAGAATTTTAAATTCCCATAGCCCACCTACTAAACTACTAATAGGATCTCCTACACCCCTAGTCCTTGATAATTTACCTAATCCCTATCTAATCCCTTACCTAATCCTCATTAACCCCTCTTAATGGATTTTAGAATTATCCAATTCTAGAATCCTCCTTATTCTCACCTTCCTTTCTTGAAGCCTCTAAATCTAGAGGCTTACAAGGAGTTTTAAATTCTTTGAATAATCCCCAACTCTTTATCTCCACAAGCCAACTATGAATTTTAACCATTGATTCTTCCCTCCATATTCTATATAAACAACTCCACTCCTCCATGGAAACTAATTAACAATTAAGTATAGTCTTCATATCAAAACATCTATCAGGTTCATGAAGTCTCCATGCCAAAATGATCCTTCAATCCATCATCAATATCTTTTGATCAAGAAAATTAATGTCAAAATTTTGAGTCTAAGGTAATCTCAATCCCAATCCTCTTATTTTAATCCTTTTAATCATGGTTTAGAGCAATTAGATTTAAGATTAAAATGTCACTTTGAATGGTTTATTCATCTATTTACATTTGGTTCTAATGGATCTAGATCTTACCTAGGTAATTTGTTATTTTGAGCTTAAATTGCATGTTTATGTGTAGTTTAATCTAATAGCTCAAAAATTCCTATAACATTTTGGAAACTCACCTAGAGACCTACACTCCCAATTTAACAATTTTGTATCCTAGAAGTGTTTTTGGAAACGTGTAGGTTTGATTGAATAAGAAAAGTGTCATATTTTTGATAAATTTACACACAGGTAAAAAATATGGTATTGATTTGTAAGTTGTGACATTGTAGTTGTGATTTTGCCTTGAGAGTTGCAATTTTGTGTTAATCACCTAATTTAACTTCTAACAATATATTTTTGGTAGATTTTTACTCATCTGTAAGAATGTGACTCATGAATAATGATATTACACTAGTAATAGTGGTATTATTTTACTAATCATGGTTTTGTAGAAAAATATGTTGGGTCAAAATTTGAGTGTTTAAATACTAAGTTAAAAAATCATGACATCATGAATCATGATATTGACCTGCAAGTAATGATATTGTAACTGTAGTTGTGATATTATGATTTCTCCTAAATCTCCTAACATTAATATTTTAACACCTCACCTACAAATTTAATCTAGTCATTTTCTATTTTTTAGGAGTTCAGTGGTCACAAGCTTATTTAATTATTTTAGATCTAGGTATATTTTTGTTAAACAAATTTTGTGATGTTTGGTCTTAAAGCATATATCTTTACTAACCAAGTTTTATAAAAAGGGATTCTATTTGTGCCAATTTGGTGTGATAGGGTCAATATGAGAAGCATCAAAGGTAGGTCATCTGGAAGATAAACCTAACAATCTTAACCTTTTCATGTCTTTGGCAAAACTGATAATCCCTCAGTCATGGTATTGACCTGGTAATTGTGATATTATATTGACAATAATTATATTGTGATATTCTGATTTTAAGATTAGTTAGATACTAGTCATTGTCTTCAACTAATAAATACAAAACTTAGGGCAAAACTAATAAAAATATACCTCTATGTTCTATAAATTTATAGGTTTTGTCCATTTTTCTAAAGGAACCTCATCTTAATAAATATTTTAATACATAGTTTAAATTTTTAAATACACCATAGTTATCTATAAATATTCTTTAGGAAATTATATTTCAATAATCATTTGAGCAATCTGTCATAACCATCTAGACTTCTGCATTAATCAAAATCTAAAATTTTGTAGTTTTGAACTTCCCTATAAAATCACTAATCTCACAATCATAATATGACCTTGGTAATCATGATATTGCACAAATAGTCATGATATTGCAGTCTAACTATCATGGTTAACTACCACTTATAAAACCATAACTTGTGAATTATGATATTGCACTAGTAGTTACGATATTGTAGTCTCGTAATTTTGCATCAATTTTTGCCTTCAAAATTGTCTTTTTTTAGTGCATTTTGAGCCTCCCACAAGGCCAAAATTAATTTTATCATTGAGGGATCCACCCCTTGACCCTACCCTATACTATAACAGGGAGTGTGCCTAGGGCACTTTGACTCCAATGGGGGTTACCACACCCATACCCCAACATTGTGGCCTAATCACCCAAAGGATTTATAAAGCCAAATCATGATTTTTAGGGTGTTTTTCTTAAGGCCTAATAATTTGTTTCTTGTAGGAGTAAATCAAGTGGATATTTTGTCTAACTAAAATCATATTTTATAAGAAATATTTTGGTCTAATATCTTGTCTTGCAGGTTCCCCCTCAATATTAGCATTCAAACTACTAATCACTTATCTTGCAGGTTGCCTCTTTAAAAGTGCCACTTGAAACTACTGATCATTTTCTTAGGCCTATCAATGACCCCTTATGGAATTTTGAATTTTTTTTAAAATCATTAAAATCATTTTATATTACATCTTATATATCTCTTTAATTATTTTATCTTGTATATTCTTTTATAAATCTCAAACTTAGTCTTAATCGATTAATTAATCTTTTTGGCCTATTTTTTTGTCACCTAAGGGCTATGGTGGTGTATGAATTCCTCTTTGCATCCTTGCATTGATTGCTAGAGGATCAAAATCTTCCAATAAACCCTGCCCATTTTTATTTTTAGGGGTCAATGATGTGGATTTCACCACCATGCACTAGATCAAACTCTGTGTTCCAATAGAGTATAAAAATCAGGAGAGTTGTCATTAGGTACCAAAGTGAAACTACCCATAAAGGGTTTCATGGAGTGAAGGGTGGTTAAGATCCAATATGAAAGTGGTTATAATAATTTGATATAGACTTGGTCCCCACTGTACCTTCATTTATAGTAGAGACTCCCCTAAAAACCCTTATGTAAACCTATCATAAGACCTTTTGGCTGTAATAGGCATTTCACTATAGGATGGAGGATAAAATCTTAAGAAGCCATTAAATGAAAATAAGGTCAATAGGATTCAATTTATTCCATAATGAGTCACCATCCTAAAACCTTACCCACAAAGTCATTAGATAGTGTTAGTGTCAGATAACAGACCCTTGAGTTTACTATGTTAAAGGTACAATCAATGGGGTGCAGGTGAATCAGTGAGACTAAATTAAATTCAATCTTTACAAGTTTTTAATCAATTACCATAATCATTCATTAATCATACACATCATTATATCAATTAAAAAGAGAGATAATACAAGATCAAGCACACAACATATGACATATGTGGGAATCCATCTTGGGGGAGAAAATCCACCTAAACCTATAATTGAACTACTATCCTATAATAATAAGAACCAATTTAGACCAAATGAAACTGATCAAGGAATTACCATCCCTTATTTTAGTGAGACTAAAATCCCATAAGGATATACCACACCTATCTAGCTGAGATACCACAATAACTAGACCTTTATAAAGTTTCACCTTGCAAAGAGGCTGTAACCCCCTTAGATGTTGAGCTACCAAAACAACACCTATGAACACATCCACATTTGTACTAATATCTCCAACACCTAATTATGGATATCTGATAACACATCCCCTTTTACTTCTTCTCATACTCATAATGCATCCAAATCCACTTTTTGGATCACTCTACTCTTCTATGCTCATACACACTCAAACCTGCAAAAACACTATTATGACATCAAAAATATGACCTATAGGTAATACACACCATCATCAACTTGATTTTACCTTCATCCAATCCATTTGTCATACAAAAACTTCACCTTGCCTTCGCTGACCATACACACTCTCTCAAGTAGCCTTTTGAGCATACTCATTCATTCTACCTCTTCTAGGCTTATTAGGTCCAATGACATATGTGATCACCTTCATCACCTTGGTCACACAAGAATGTTTGATCCTCTTCACTATCTATTTTTCCTCACTGACCTATACCTTCTCTTTCAAAGGTCTCTCCTTCACTTTGCTCCACATCCACACTCTCCTCATAAAAGTCTAGAAAACATCACATTTGGTTTAACTATATATAGAACCTTCATGATTATCAACATATTTGTCACCCATTAGGCATGTCTTAACCCTTAATAAATATATAATATAAATACATATCTCAATACAATCTTCATATGTCGATCATAGCATCTATGGGTCACCCTTAATCAACTACACCTTTCTATTAGGCCCTCGTAGCTCTTATAAGTCTCATGGAGACTTGTTCACTCACTTATCACTACATTGAATAAAATATGAACATAAAACAACTTAAAAAAGAATGGAATCATTTTATATGATTTTTAATTCCCCCTTAAGTGACAAACACCAACATATTACCCTTCTACTTAAGCACACTTTGCTCAAACAATATTTTGTGAAGACAATCACCATGAACAAAATCACAATTGACTTATAAATATTTTTTCATATTGAATATGATTGGTCAAACCTTTATAATTAAAAAATATCATCTTCATGGATTCTATAACATGCTCCAATATCTAATTCATCATTAAACATAAATAAAACATCACAATGAGCTCATTCACCCTTCTAGAGTTAATTGTAGAACATAGTCAAACACATAGTCAAATTTGGATATCAATAAATTTATCTATACATATATTCAAACATTTAAATATATATTTATATATGTGGCATGGATTTATCTACCACTTTGCTTTTTACACCATGAATAAATTCATCTTGGATCAAAAGATATGGATAAGAAACCAAACACTAGTATTTTCTTTACAAAATTCAAATATTCAAAAGCCAACAGTCACAATTAAACTTCAAACACTATGATCATATATTGTGTCCTCACTACTTTGATTAGATATGCATGCTGATCTTCTTCAAAATTTAATGCATAGTATGCCAATGACAAAATGTTAAACCTTGAACATGTTGATCTCATTTCATGCACTCTTACAATATTGAATCATCATGCACTATCAATCTATCTGGATCAATTAGGATATTATCTTATAGCACTCACAATTTAATCTTGCTTAGAACCCCCATGATCATGAAACTTGGCACCCTCATGTGCCTTCTGAAAACTTATACTGATAAACATCATGCACTTCTTACCATCTCACTCAACACACACTGTTAGATCAAAATAGTATGATTGTCTGTGATCCATTAGATCTTCATTTGGTCATGATCTTTTTCTCTTGAAAAAATAGACCAAGTATGGGGAACATTGAAATATATCTATAAGGACAACTTTTCACCTCTATATATTTTGCTTCGCTCAAGTGCATGTTCTAAAACTTGGACCATATGATCTCCTCACATAAGATAATCTAACCATATTACAATCTACTTCTAAAACCCTCACACATGTGAGATATATTGACATTAAAATTCCTCCTTATATTTATCAATCATAGAGCCAACAATGTCAAGAATTTCTTGGAAGGCCAACTTTATACATGCATATTTTTGATGTGCTTCGGTATATGATCTGGAATTTAGCATGAATAAACAAGGCACAAAATTGAACAAACCCATATGATTAAATTATATTGAAACATCCATATGTTTGGGATATGCCATCACTAAACTGATTACTTGATTCTTTCTTACTTCATGGAAATTTGGCTAAGTATGGGAAAACACAATCAAACTACCTAGGAGCCCAACATTACACATGCATATATTTTGTCACTCTTAGTTGCATGACTTAATATTTATCACATAATATCTAAGAATAATACTAAACAAACACATGTAACCATTTCCTCCTAAAAACTCCATGCGTGTGAATGCTGGCATCATCAACATTCTTACTCAGTGTTATTTAAACATAGAAAACACTGTTAAAATGCTTGAGAGCCCAACTTTGCACCTACATATATTTGAATATGTTTAGGTGAATGACCTAAAACTTAGACCATATAAAATTGTAACTAATTTGATCAAAATCATATGACTAAATCCCCCTGATGCATCCACATGCGGTAATGGTGATGTTAATAAACTACCTACTCAGATTTCCTACCACTAGACCCAAAATGTCTAGATGAAAACAATGATCAAAAAGATGAAATCCTCTCATGCACACAAGTAATAAAAACATAAAAAACATATTAGGGAACTCTTTCACATTATTTATACTCCATACTCATCCTTGAACATCTCTAGCCATGTCAAAACTGAAGATTAACTAATCCTCCTTCAAGCAACTAAGATAAGCACATTATACAATTTGTCATTGTCACTTAGACTATCCAGGTACTTCATCTACTCATTTAGACACCTCCATGACATAATTCATAATACTCCAACATAATAATCATATTTTTTTGGTATGCTTGCTTAGGTGTGTGTCATGCTAAACTAGTGATTTTTGTGAGCCAAGTCAGCCTTTTACCCAAACCTATATGCCTATCTAGATATTTGGCACATATAACCTTGTCATTATATCATATTATACATATTTTCAATCATCCCCTCATATATATTGTCTTTTATACATCCTTGTCTCAATACTATTTCCCATCACCACCTTATTTTAATTCCCCCTAGTCTAACCATTGTCTTATCCCATCATTGGTCGTACCCCATCACTCACGTATCCAAATCACATCCATTAATAATCCATATTTTGTCTTGACCTTTCCTTCTCCTAGTCACCTTATCCCTCATCTAGTCTAACTTCATCCTATCTTATCCTAGTTGGATATTTAGGTCACACCCATTTCCCAACCATCCACATTTCATTCACATTACCCCTTATCATTTCATTATCACCTATATATTCAATCACCTTCATCACATAATCCTATCCCATCCCATCATAATAAAATTAGTCCAAGGTGAGATATTCCTTTTGTCCTTTCATATCATCCTATCTTTCTAGTTTATTATCATTCATCATTTGATAAGATCTCATACCTAGTTAGTATACTGATGACATCTTATCACTTTATCATTTTAAATCTAACACCTATCATCATCAATCTAGTCATCTTTAATCTAATCATCTTGCTTATTCATAACTATCACCCATCCAATTATCATCTTTCTATTTGAAATCTAGGCACCCATCAAACCCCACTAATCCTTTTTATATCTTTAAACTAGGCATGGTTGATAGATTACTAGCCTTTATTGTAAATCAATTTGAAATTTGATCATAGTCCTATATCATCTTATTTACATTCCACCTATCTAATACTTAGTCTACCCCCACATCATCCCCCTTCATCACCCATATTTTATCGTTCATCACCATGAAGTTAGACCCTGTTATCATAGACCAATACATATTTACCAACAAAGATGAGATCATCTTGTGGCTCCTTAAGATGGGTGTCCCACTCCTCAAAGGTGTTGATCCTATTCAACTCATTTCACCTCGAGTCAAAATCCATTCCTATGAATCCCATTCTAATCCTCCATCCACTAGTCATAACCCATTATTGATCCATTCCTACACTAGTAAAGGGAATCATATCCTAGCCACCTCATCTACTACTAGTTCATTCACCCAATCACATCAAAAACCATCTGATTTAAATTTCAATGCTTCCACATCTAAGTCACAAAATGAAGTGGGTCCTTATACTCCCATTCCCATGTCCTTGGAATCCCTTTTTCAATAACTTGTTACTACTAACATGATGGTATATCCACCCATACAACATCTTGATCCCACTATGCCTAAGCCATTTGGGTATAAAGCTAATCAATATTAAGTATATCACCAAAGTTGAGGGAATATAATTAATCAATGTCATAATTTCTAATATTATGTCTAAGACCTCATCAACCATGGTGACATAGTAATGGAGGATGAACTAGATGAACCAATATCTCTAAGTAAATAAGAAGAGGAATGCCAAGATTCCAGTCATGATCCTGATCAAGCCCTTCCCCTTCCAAGATGAGGTCAACACACCACATACCTCTTCTATGATCTCCCCATCTTTGACAAATCTTCCACCAAACATGAGTCTATTCATCATCACATAATCCTATCCCATACCATCCTAAGTAAATTAGTCCAAGGATTGAGCTAGTCCTTTTGTCTTCATCACCTATCTATTTGGTCACCTTAATCACATAATCCTATCCCATCTCATCCTAAGAAAATTATTCCAAGGCTTGAGCTAGTCCTTTTGTCCTTTCATATCATCCTATCATTATAGTCCACTAGCATTCATCATTTGATTAGATCTCACACCAAATTAGTATCCTTCTAGCATCTTATCACTTTGTAATTTTCAATCTACCACCCATCATCATCAATCTAGTTGTCTTTAATCCAATTATATTTCTTATTCATAGATATCACCCATACAATCATAATCTTGCTAGTTGGAATCTAGGCACTCATCAAACCCTCCCCCTAATCCTTTTGCTAGATTGAAAACTAGGCATGGTTGATAGATCATTATCCTTTATTATATTATTGATCTAAAATCTTATCTTAGTCCTACATCATCTTCTTTACATTCCACCTATTTAATCCTTAGTCTACCCTCACACTATCCCCCTTTATCATCCATCTTTTATCATTCATCTCAATGAAGTTAGACCCTGTTATCGTTGACCAATACATATTTACCAACAAAGATGAAATCATCTTATGGTTTCTTAAGATGGGTGTCCCACTCCCCAAAGGTGTTGATCTCATTCAACTCATTTCGCCTCGAGTCAAAACTCATTCATGTGAATCCCATTCCAATCCTCCCTCCACTAATAATAACCCATCATCTACCCACTCCTACACTAGCAAAGGGAAGCCTATCCTAGTCACCTCATCTACTATAAGTTCATTTACCCAATCACATCAATAAGTATTTGATCTAAAGTCTAATGTTTCCACATCTAAGCCATAATGTGAATTGGGTCATTATACTCCCCTTACTATGTCCTTGAAAGCCATTTTCCAACAACTTGTTGCCACTAACATGATGGTCTATCCACCCATGTGACATCTTGATCCCACCACGCCTAAGCCATTTGGGTATGAAGCTAATCAATATTATGTATATCACCAAACATAGGAGCATACAATTAATCAATGTCATAATCTCCAAGATTAAGTCCAAGACCTCATCAATCATGGTGACATAGTAATAGAGGATGAACTAGATGAATCTATATCCCTAGGTAAACAAAAAGAGGAATGCCAAGATTCTATTATCGATACTGGTCAATCCCTTCCCCTTTTATGCTGAGGTCAAGACACCACATCCATTTTCCATGATCCCCCCATCTTCGATAAATCTTCCACTAAACATGATTCTATTCTCCATATGCCTAGTCCTCCTATATGCCATAATCCTTTTCATAGGTCTATCTTTTCTCAATCCATTGTCCCTCCATTATCTGCCTCTCACCCATCATATCACAAACCCCATGTTAAGAGGTCAATTGTGGGTAATAAATCTCCTACTAGCAACATTACATCTTGCACATTTGCATCAGAGCTAACACAAGTATTATCTACATCAAGATCGTATATAACACCAATATTTGAATTAGATTCTTCATTAGAAACATCATCCCTCATTGATATTATAGTAGATATTGATAATGCCTATATTTTTTAGAATAACTCTAATCCATATACCTCCAAACCATCACCAGGCATACCTTTAGATGCAATTCAAGATGATGAAGTCATAACAGAGTTTTTGAAAACTTTATCTATTGAATATTGTCAAAGTGAATATGATCCTACTTTGGATGCATATACTACAACTAGTCTTAGTGATCCTTTTACTAATCTTGAGGAGAGTTTTTCCAATGTCAAAACTAGGTCTCCTAAGAACCCCTACGAGGACCATGTTTCCCCATCACCAATCATTGACCTAATCACATCACCTCTCCCACCTTCATCCATAATAGATTTTGTTCTTCCTATCAATGATCATTTAATCACTTCCCTCCACAGGGATGAATAGAAACATACACCATAGGAACCTTAAGCAATATAATGAGAGCCATAAATACAAAGGTCCAAGACCATATTCTAGAAGTCAATCATAATGATTAAATCATCTCTAATCCCATATGTCATAGTCTATAATAATTAAATCATCAGACTTATCACAAAGTATCATCCCTTAATGAAGCTCAAAATTAGGCACTAGGGGAATGCCAAAGTCAAAATAATCATAATATATTAATTCAAAAATAATTTTCCCCTAGTGAAGCCCAAAATTAGGCACCAATTGATAGTCAAAGTCAAATCTAATCAACAAATCCAAATAATGTCAAAATCACTATTATCATGGCCAATAATCCATCAAATATAAAACACAAAGTCAATTTTCCTTAAATCTCTTAAAGCCTTTAGTCAATTGGCACCTATCAAATGAAAAATATTTAACATATTTAATGATGTATGTGACTATTAGTCATACTTCCAAACCATCCATCACACCATCTTATCATGATACCATAAACCAATCAAGTACTATCATCTATTCAAGTCCCATACATCCCCATCAAATTCTAATCTAATTTATGCCTCGCATCACCCACCTGAGTAACATCATCTCTTATAAGGGTAATAAAGACACATGTTCTAGATATTCGGAGTCACCTAAAGAATCACTAAAGGCCACATGGATATCAATATATCCAGTGGTGACAACATGGTTGTAGCATCACACATCTCAAGAATAAGTGTCAATTGAAGATCCAGGCAGTGTTATAAATCCTGCATCTCACCATTCTCTAATAAATTGAGATGCCCAAAATTTAAAAAAAATTAAAAATCAAAAAAATCAAAAAATCAAAAAAGTTAAAAAAAAAGTGAAATAAAAATCATTCATCCAATAATGAAAACTAGTCTTCTGGTGCCTTAGGAAAGTACCATGATGAAAATAGGTTTTTGGTGTCATGGTAAAATAATCCATTATCCAAATTGTACCTCAAGACTTGGGGGAAAAATCTAACCCTTTTATCCATCACACCCATCCCTTGTCAACCCCATTCATATCATATCCTTCTATCCATATCTCATGAATCTTATTATGTCGATCATTCCTTCCTAGTCTTGACCTTCATAAGGAAGTGGAAGGTGTATTTATAAATGTTTTGAAATCATTTGGGCATATCCTATAATGGACACTCAGGCCATTAAACATTTAGTTCCTTCATGAGGTGGTCACTAGTAACTCCTAGTCCCTTCTTCCTTAGTCGTCATCCCCTTTTTTGCATCACCCTTAACCTTTTGTCATCTCATTCATCATTCCATCAATCTTCCTCCTAGTTTATAGGCTTGGTATTCCCTTTACTAGTAACCTAATTTGTATAGTGTAAGTACATATTCAAAAAAACCCTAAGAATGTTAATATGTCAAAAACCCTAGAAATCATAAAATTTGAAAATGCCAAAAATAGTCCATGGTGTCTTGTCTTATGCCTAATCCACTATTTACATCCATCTTCATGTTGTTAATATTTCAAAACATCTGATATCCATCTTATATTTTCCCATTCATCATGTTTAGATACAACATTTAGTCTTGGAACCAAATTTGAGTGGTCACCCATCCCTCCATATCTTCATCATCCTTTTGACATGTATTATCAATATACATAGCCTTATCAAGAATTGAATTTAGTACCCATCACTTCCCTATCATTTCCTCTTTATACCTAGTACACATCCAATCACTTCCTTGCTATTATGAAAGGTATTTAATCCCATCATCTCCTAATCTTCTTGCTAGGTTAGACTCTTGTAAGGTTTTGTCTTTTGGTAACCCTTGGTTATCTTCATCATCCTTCTTTGACCACTTTTAGATTTGATTTCTAGGTTAAACTAGTATCAAAACCCTCATCATCCCAAATTTGAATCTTCCTTATCCTAACCCTCATCTAGGTCATTGTATCCATATCATCATCGTCAATCTATTCTAGCTCCCTAGTTTATTCCTGGTCTAACTTCTTATCCTAACCCAAGTCCAAAATACATATCTACATCCATATCCTTACCTCAGTCCCAATCATGACCATCCTATCCAAATCCACAGCTATCTTTAGTACACAATCACATCATGATCATCTTAGTCTAACCCATCACCCAATTACTTATCCCATCATTGGACAAGACAAAATGCCATTACATGTCTATATTTATGTGTGCTACTTATATGCTCTATGTTGTTTGACTTGTTTACATCATGTATATATCTTACTTGTCTTATTTTTTATTTACATCGTGACTCTTTTTATCTATTGATAAATGAATGAGGATGATATGATGTCACAATAATGCTTTTAGGTGCCCTTGATGATGTAGAGTTCACTATTTGCCCCATTTCCCTCACTTTAGCCCAATGTCCTATTGGTAATATCATGTATAAAACTTCCAAGTGAGATATTTATTAGATTTATTAGATTATGATGAGCCTTATGATAAATATGATGGTTTGATCACCTACACCCTCATAATTCATCCAATCATCTAATCATCCCTATTCCTATCATTAATCTAATCCTCACGATCTATTCAAGTAACATCTCATCTTTTATCCTTATCTTACCATATACATCACATCCTATAATCAATAACATCATCCTATAATCCCTAATCATCATCATCATCATCATCATCATCATCATCATCATCATCATCATCATCATCATCATCATCATCATCATCATCATCCTCTCCTCCATCAATTATCCTTTATTCCTGAATCAGAATTACATTAGCCTAAGGTCTTTTTAGACTATGTAGGTAGCAATTGGCCACCTTCTTAGTGCCCAAGGATAGTTTAACCACTCTCTCCACTTCTTCATCATTTTTCATCACATATTATCTTCAAGTCTTGTATCATTAAAATCTTTAGGTTATAATATCAATCATTAATCAATCAATCTATTGATCAATTACCATCCTTGTAATCATCTCCCTAATATTTTTGTCAATCACTTGCACCTATTGATTGGGCCTAACATATCATAACATACATCTTTTCTTCCATTAATCACTAATTGGTATATTATTCTCTTGCATTTATCCTTGCTATGGGTATCATCAATCATATTATGGCTCAGTGAGTTGATGAAATGCATTTTTTCGATCACTCAATCCTATCATATCTTCAATCCCATCCTCATCATCATATTGATCAATTTTAGCTTTGAGATACAACCATCATTCATATTATCCAATCCTTGTATATACTAGCTTATATCTCTCCCTTGCATGCATCTTTTCTTGGGATACGTCTAAATCTTATATCCTTTTAATCTTATCTTCAACATGTTATGGTTGCTTCCCCCTTGGGATGTGTCAAAAACCATGACACAGTCATCTCTACTCCTTGTGCATGTGTCTTTGCCAAGGGAATCATCATCAATATGTAGCTCATTCTTCAAATTCAAATTCATCTTTTTCATCTTACATCTCACATTTGGCATCCCACCCACTTGTCTCTCCATCCCACCCATCATTTCTTATTTTGAGTGGCCATTGATCTCATTATTCTATGCATGTCCTCTCGAGGGAGAATCATATTCACTCCATCATCTACTAACATTCATTCACCATAACATGGTTTTTATTTGAAAGACAATTACTCTTTAAACTTCACTCCACTCATAATGCTATTTCAAAGAGGGGAAAAATGTATGCACTTAAATTTGTTTACATCATTTAATGTCACTAATGTCATCTATTTATATTTGGTCCCAATGGCTCTAGATCTTATCTAGGTAGTATGTTATTTTGAGCTTCAATTTTATGCTTATATGTAGTTTAATCTAATAGCTCAAAAATTCCTACTACAAATACTTTGCCAGGTAGGTGAAGTAATTAAAATTATTATTTAGAATTTAGATTCATGTCTAAGTACACATATAAATATACTCATTATTGCAATTAATATTATAAGATTAAATTTGACTTTTAGCAATCTTGTTTGTATTTTTATTATAATAAAGATAATATTTGAAATCTAAATTAAATATGAATCATCAAAAGTAAAGATAATGGTATTACTATGATACTAATAATGGGTATAAATTCATTATATAATTTCTATTTAAAACTAAAGTATCAGAGCTTATGTGGATATAAACAACAATCTACAATATATTTCCATACTATACTTATCTAAATTATAAGTATAATATTAACATAAATATTATATATATGACATCTAGGGTATATCACAGTTATATAAAATGGATAATGGAGAATAATGAAATACAGTGAATCAATGAAAAAGTACAATGACTATAGAGTAAATATACAATGATTCTATTAAGATATATACCATGACTTATAGTTTCTACCTACAATAATTCTATTACTCATATACAATAAATTAATTTGAAACTATAGTGAACCTATTGAAGCTCATATATAATAAAATTGTATAGACATGTATATTAATGTTAGACTATTATTATATGGTGGATACATGTGTCATATATACAACATGTATAGATAAGATTTGTAATGTTGTATAGTACACCCTTGTTCCAAGAAACACACACATGCATGCACACACACACGCACACACACACGCACGCACACACACGCACACACACAAACACACACACACACACACACAAACTGAACTGTTAGGAAAATCAGATTCAATATCACATAATAGGGATAGTTTACATATATGGATCCATATGTATATAAGGTGATCTGTTCATTATGTTAAATAGATCTGATATGTTCAATGTATAAAGGACAATATGAATAATGTTAGTTGGATATATATGGAATGAATCTATTCAATATATAATGAATAATATGAATATGAACAATGAAGCATACATGGATAAAAATACCTAAATAATAATACTTATTTATTGATTGCCAAATAAAGACAACAATAGGAGCTGGGACTAATGTTATTCAATCCATAGAAGAGACTATGGTTGTATAATATATAGACCCTATGAATGTTGTGGTATATATATGCATAGAGGATTATATTTAAATCATTATTATTATGCAATTTGTATAGTGTATTAATTAGTCAATTTATGTACACACATTGATTATAATACAAATTTTGTTTGTGGTACAAAAATGTTAGTGAAGCCTAGATTAACCAAAGTACTGAGAATAGATAAATATGAACAACGTGGCCTATATGTATAATGCCATTTAATCAACAATATACATATGAACCATGTAATTTGATATTTATACTATGTTCATTTGCAGGGATAATGTAATCTTGATTTCAAAACTAGATATATGAACTAAGCATGTAATCATATAACAAAAAAAAGAGACATATGAACTATAAGTTTATTAACTTTCAAATAGGAGGATATATTTATGTTGTGTAATTATAATTGATAATTCTTTTTATGATTCAAAACTAAGTCGTACACTTCTATATAGTAGAATCCTATCTATGTGTGCAAACAATCTCCTAAAATAATAATACATGTTAAAATGAAAGATTTTGTGTTTCATGAGAACTATAACCTCTTTTTTATGACTAGTTATTTGTATAGAGTATTTGAACTCAAGAACAATGAGCTATGACAATATGGTTTGTCATAGAGTACATTATGTTGAAAAATTACTTATAGTAATTAGAAAATTGAAATTTAGACATATATTATACTTGAATGGTATAAGTTGTAGTTTTTATTCTTTTTATTTATGTGTTAAATATGTTATGAAGATTCATTTATACGTTTGATGAATTAAATGTATACATTTTGATTATTCATGTACTTAGCATGTTTTATGATTACTAGTACACACACGCGCGCGCGCGCGTGCGCATGCACACACACACACACAGACTGAACTGTTAGGAAAATCAGATTCAATATCACATAATAGGGATAGTTTACATATATGGATCCATATGTATATAAGGTGATCTGTTCATTATGTTAAATAGATCTGATATGTTCAATGTATAAAGGACAATATGAATAATGTTAGTTGGATATATATGGAACGAATCTATTCAATATATAATGAATAATATGAATATGAACAATGAAGCATACATGGATAAAAATACCTAAATAATAATACTTATTTATTGATTGCCAAATAAAGACAACAATAGGAGCTGGGACTAATGTTATTCAATCCATAGAAGAGACTATGGTTGTATAATATAGAGACCCTATGAATGTTGTGGTATATATATGCATAGAGGATTATATTTAAATCATTATTATTATGCAATTTGTATAGTGTATTAATTAGTCAATTTATGTACACACATTGATTATAATACAAATTTTGTTTGTGGTACAAAAATGTTAGTGAAGCCTAGATTAACCAAAGTACTGAGAATAGATAAATATGAACAACGTGGCCTATATGTATAATGCCATTTAATCAACAATATACATATGAACCATGTAATTTGATATTTATACTATGTTCATTTGCAGGGATAATGTAATCTTGATTTCAAAACTAGATATATGAACTAAGCATGTAATCATATAACAAAAAAAAGAGACATATGAACTATAAGTTTATTAACTTTCAAATAGGAGGATATATTTATGTTGTGCAATTATAATTGATAATTCTTTTTATGATTCAAAACTAAGTCGTACACTTCTATATAGGAGAATCCTATCTATGTGTGCAAACAATCTCCTAAAATAATAATACATGTTAAAATGAAAGATTTTGTGTTTCATGAGAACTATAACCTCTTTTTTATGACTAGTTATTTGTATAGAGTATTTGAACTCAAGAACAATGAGCTATGACAATATGGTTTGTCATAGAGTACATTATGTTGAAAAATTACTTATAGTAATTAGAAAATTGAAATTTAGACATATATTATACTTGAATGGTATAAGTTGTAGTTTTTATTCTTTTTATTTATGTGTTAAATATGTTATGAAGATTCATTTATACGTTTGATGAATTAAATGTATACATTTTGATTATTCATGTACTTAGTATGTTTTATGATTACTAGTAGGATGTAATATGTATGAATCTTTTAGTTATACTATGTTAACCAAATCTCTCATTGTTGGTACTGAGTAAATAGTGAAACTAACTTCACTAACTTACTAGCATCATAATGCCAAAAGAAGGTAATCTGATCAACTAATATGTTTCAAATTGATTGATCCTAGAGATCAGTAACTATTAAAAATTTTGTCCAAAGTAATGTTAGTTAGACATTGTCATTTCATATATATGATTTACATATTTATGTGATATCATATTATAAAAAAAAAATTATGATACACTGCATGTTATTAGAAATCATATAACACAATGGTATTATCTTGTCTCTCTGGATTCTCACACTGTCACTCATCTATGAAGGGAGGGTTATTCCCTGATGGAGAATTATGTGAGATATCGATGGTTCATGATCAGTGTGAAAAAGTGCTCAGATGATCCTCTCTTTCCCCACAATAGTACTTCTTTATAAACAACACTTGAGATTGCCATAGATACTAGAGTTTGAAAAACTCATGCTTTGTGGATCCATGTATCTTTTATCTATAGATTATATTGTATTTATTATTAAAATATTATCCTAATGAGTTGTAATTATTTATTGTACATTGATAGCAGTGATTGTATGTTATATCAGCCATGATTGAAAGTCTATAGTTTACTTTCCATATTTAGTTAGGATGTGTTTCTTATGATGATAGTGATCAATGATGAATGATGTCATGTGATTATTTTTAGGTTATCATACTTATAGTACTTTATATAAATCACTAATTATATTCTCATGGTGTAATCTAATTAAAAAACATATTGTTAAAATTTAAAAAAAAAACGTATTTTTAGGTAGATCTCAATGGGGATGTTACAAAAATGCATAGCACATTGAGAAAAATAGCACTACTTCATATTTTATCTATACATCATTCTAATAGTCTTAAGCCAAGTCTAAATATTATTTATTGCTGGTCAATGGAATCCATTGTCAAGCATTTCAATCAATCTTATAGCTATAGTCATTCTAGTTACATAATTGCTAATCACACAATCGCTCTATAAGAGAACTACATCATCCTAAGGCCCATTTGGCCTATATGGATAGTACTTAGTTATGAAAGGTTTTTGAGGCCAACTCGGCTATTCCCCTTACCAATTTCACCCCTTTTATATTTGATATTTATTTATTTTTTTGTATAGGATCTAAGGTTTTATATTTTTTAGGCCTTCCAAGTAATAACATAGCACACATAGTTCATCAGTCAACCCTTGTAGGTGGTCACACATATCCAAATTGATAAATCATAAATACAATCAACTAGGATGTGGTCACAGTCAATAGACAAGGCCATACTGCACCGATGTCCTCCACCATTATTTTTTCTAACATAGTTGTGTTTTCTATTCTTTCTACATACTTTGCACTTATAGTAAGTTTGCATAGTCAGATCTTTACATCAAATTTTGAGAGATACTTCCTAATCCTAATAAAAAATAATAATTTTAAGAAGTTTATGATTTTTATAAATTTTATAATATAATATATTTTACTTAATTTTAATATCAGATCAATATATATCAATATTTATATTTGAATAGTTTCATTCCATTATTTTAAGAACACTTAAATTAAAAGGGTTAAAGAGATAACTAACCCCATCACCTCTGTACAACAAAAAGAATAATATTTCCAATGGAATGATAAGTGTAAATAAGCCTTTCAAATCATTAAGAAGAGGTTTGAATTTTAAGCAATTTTATGTAATTCGAGATCCCATTTTTTGGCAGTAACAACATGCCTAGGGATGATTCGGGAAACTACCCACTCGTAAGTTTCTTTAGATATGCCATTATCTAATTCGTCCTCACTCTCAACAACATACTCTACTTCTATGCTAGGTGATAATGTGGAAAGAGTAATCCCCGAATGGTACTAACTAAGAACTCTGACAGGAAAAATGAAATGTATGTGCGGAAATGAATGTCTACTCTCAGACGAAAAAATTGCGAGTCATGCCAATCTAGCTCCATGAAATCCAGATTTAAAGGTAGAACTGCTAGTTAGGCCACATAGGAAAGAGTCTAATATGATAATTTCTAGTTATTTTTTCCGTAAACTTGAGTTGGCAGCTTTAGTGATTAAAGTTCCACTAGAATGGAGAGAAAGTGTAAAGGGTGGGCAGGGAGAAGATGCTCCCTCTAATAAATTTGGGAGCTGGGATCTGAAATTACATTTGAAAAATTCAAGTGGTTTAGGATCGTAAACTATTCTTGATTATCTAATGAATCTGCCTCCACCTGAATTGGATTATGATAGTCACTGTCACTCTCTCAAATAAGTATCATTCCAATGCAATCCAATAATGTTTCGATGGTGAATTATTTCCTAAATTCAAAAATAGATGCTCATTTGAAAATGGATCTTCAGAAATTTCAGACATTCACTTGAGCTGCGGAACTCAACGACATACAACAGTGACATTCATAATTCTTGTAGACATACATAGCCAGCCATCAACTAATTTACGCGGGCCTTCACTTCTGATTGAAAAGTGGCATTCTAGTGGAAGTTATGATTATGGTGGGTGGGATTTAGAATATGCATTAACTATACTTGACAATCAAAATCCACAGAAGAATAGTTTATCAAAAAGCAATGTTGAGGGAGGAGGACTTCTTCCATCAGATATGTTTATTCAAATATATGATTAAGTTGTGTGTAAAAATAATCTTATTGCCGTCTGATGATTTGCAGATATTATTTTCTCAACTTGCTGATTAGATATCCCCTATTATTTTATGCTATATTTATGTTGTGTGTGTTTTTTTAAGAACTTGAAATTTGTTAACCATATTTTTTGGTTAACGTTTCTCATAATGAATTGTTACTCATCTGTAAAATCGTATATTACAGGAAAATCAAGGGACACCTGCACTGAGCTTGGTGGTTGTTCATGGTGAAGTGTATTTGCTTAGATTCCACGAACAATTGCAAGATTTTTCTATCGGTGTGTCCATGCTGCATAGTAGATAACCATTCATGCCTTCGAAGGAGATTAAAATACAGGTCTTTTTCTAGATCATCGCATGTTCCTCTTGCTTCGGCTTAAAATACAAGTGTATATTTTGAAAAAGAATATATATATGATTGATACTCTGCATTTACATGAATTAGTTATATATATTCAATTACTATTATTTTAAGAAAAAAATATTTAATAAAAAACAATATAAAAAACTTCATCTCGGACAAGTATTTTCTAATGCATTACATCCATTCTTTTGGAAAAAAAAAAAAAAAAGTTCAAAAAAATCTTACTTTGTTATGATACTATGAAGGATGTCGCAACGACTAAGAGTTGTGAAATGTCGCTGCCTTAAAGAACATATGATATATGTTGTGGCTCTGAAATAAAAGCCATGAAAATGATGCAAAATTAGCTTTTCTCCATCTGCTCCATGACGACTCCCTCCTCCCTGCGTCACGTACCCTATCCCCAATACATTTTTAAGAGCATATATACTTTAACCCCTTCGAACCCTTAATATGGGGCAATATATTGGGTCTGCTTTTGGCTAATATTAAAAGTCCCAATATGAACGGACATGTTAGGTATTGATTTGGTTTGTCAAATCGACATAGATTATCAGAAGCCCAATCTTTGTGGATTTTTATTTGCAAATGCAATCACTCAACTGATTCTTCACTTGTTTAAAGATTTTTTTATTTTTCAAAGCCTTGTTGGAAGACCATACAATTAGGTCCAGGCAGCGGTGAATATTTCTATTTAGGGTTAAAGCCATCCTCTCAGGGCCTCATGTATAAACTAGTGTGAACTATGAACTATGCTTCATTCTAAAATATCTCATATTTTTGTTTAGCTAAAAGTAAAAATGAATTGAAAAAACTCTGATGGAGGAAATATGCTTGATTTTTAACCTTCAACTTTTAATTTTTATTCTTAAACAATTTTTGCAAATCTACTACACTTTCCTAGAACCCCATAAATTTGCAATGTAGGGCATTATATTTGAGATTCTTGATGATGGGCTCAATCTCCTTATCAAAGCTTTGAATGATTTGAATTTTATTCTTAATTGGAATGATATGGAAATGAAAAAAAATTATATGAAAACTATGTCTTTATTTAATCTTTCTTCTTCACTTCTTAAATATTATTTTTGGCACAAACAATTTTGCTCTTCACTCATAACACTCTATTTTTACTCACCATATTCTTTTACCAATTTTTTTAATCATTTAACTTAATTTAATTATTATAATTAATAAATAAAAATAATTTACTCATATAAATCCCATCAATGTTTCATTTTCTCCCAATATGATGGGAAATAGCTGCATGGTAAGACTCCCAGAGCTCTATCCACCCACCTTATTTTTTATTTCTGATATGTAATATATATGCCAAGATTGAATTTTTTTAAATTGAAAAGAAAAAAATAATCGAATATACTGTTGATTTAGCAATTACCAATTTAATATATCATATAGCACAAACATATAGCTAATGCTATTGCTAACATTAATTGTAATAACCTTGCACATACATTTAAAAAATTTAATGGAGAAATTTCATTCCTTCAAATGGGACGCATTCCTTCGTGCTCGAAGGAACATTTGTTTATTTCTATGCTAAGGCTTGCATCGAATTCCACATCAATGGGGTGAAGCAGTTCACGGAAATTCCTGATTATAACCATTGTTGGGAACGTACTCTCCGTTTCCATTCCCGAAGCCGCCACCAGACCCGGCGCCGTAGCCAAACTCGGTGTTGCAACCGCCGTTGCTTCCTGAACCTCCGCCGTAGCCCAAAGCGTATTCAGCACCTTGTCCTCCGTAGCCCGCACCGGCGGCGTTTTACGTGGCGTACGCGGCGCCTCTACCGTAGCCATTCACGCCTTCTCCGTATCCGCTACCTTCCCCAGCACCATTTCCGTAACCGCTGCCCTGCCCTTCAGTCGACCCGTAGTAGCCACTGATTAAGTTGTCGGTGCCCGTCGGGTAACACTCTTTGGATTCCGTATAACCAGCGGTCTCTCGTCCATTGTTGGCAGGCTCTTTGCTAAAGAAACCGCCCTCCCTCGCCGCTACACCATGCATAAGCACTAAACTTGCGAGTAGAATTGAACATAGGATTTTAACATAGAAAGCCATTATGAGAATAAAAAGGAGCCAAGTTAGGGCTAGCTACAGAATTAGTAGATGATGAGAAGCTAGCGGTGCATATTTATAGCTCTGTGCTCCTTCCATTTTGGCTGCTGCATTGTTTAGTACTGAATAGTCAGTGCATCCCCACATGTTGAGGTCCCTACAATATACCCTACTGTTGGAAAATGTGGCCGTAGGAATGTAGGTACTCTAGCCTACCTAATGAACATGTCAAAGACCAAATCTTTAACCAGCTATCTTTCTGTCACATCTTTGTGACTTTAGCATATTTTGGTGCATACTTAATCGATGCATATTCCAGCTAATAGATCTTGTCATTAAATACATTTACTGTTGTTCATTGAGCTCATTGATTGAGTAGACTTCTCTAGAGACTTCCATAGACTGCTATAAATGGAGGTCGGATGTATTGTGTTAACCAATGAATTCTGGAGCAGCGTAAATCTGCCCAGTTCATTCCACCAGTCTGCAGTGCTAGGTGTTGAGAGCAGAAGCTCCTACTTGTATGACTTGTGTATGCACGGAAGTGCATCTCAGTTGAAGCTGGTAGGATCAATGAGCCTCAAAACGGCCATTGAATCTAGTTGTGAAGGCCTACAGAATGGCCATTGTGTTATGAAGATGAGAGCTGAAGCTCATTAGAAGAGTCTGTAATATGAATCTCATTAATAGAAATAGTTAGTTTGTTTTTACATGTCTTTGCAAGTTGTTTGATTCATGTTTACATCTGTTCCGCTGTGTTGAATGGCATCACAGTCTATCTGTAGGCAGTTTAGTTTCTTTCACCTTCCTGCCCTATGAAATCTTCCATGATTTTAACAATAAAGTGTGATTCCACTCTCCTCCAAAACAAGTCTATTTCAATCATGATGCAGCCGCTCATACCTGAGGGTAAATAGTGGGTGCTTTCATGTTGAATAGCCTTAAACATACTCGGGTTAACACTTACCAACAAATACAAGTGTTAGAACACTGAATGTTTAAATTTTTTATTAGGTTAGAGATTTTACGCTTTCAGATTCCATGATATGGATATAAAGATTTTGTTAGGTTCTTTTTAGTTACGATTTATGCTTTGTTTGGTATATCAAAGAGTATTCTTCTGAATAAAATGAATCATTTTTTCTCTATAGTGAGGAGCATGATTTGATATATAGATGTCCATAAAGAAGCGCAATCTTAGTAATAATTTGATTCTCATCCAAAATTGTACCTGAAAATATTGGGTTAAACATTATTTCCATCGAACCATTACACACGCAGGCAATATTTGTCGGCTATAACGTGTGCTTCAGAATTTTAGGCTGAAGGTAGTTTTTGCCTATAAGTCATAAATCCAATCAACTTCAGCGAGAGTTACTGACCTTAAGTTTCGGTGATAAACCCAAGTCAACAAAGCTGGCAGCGAATGGGATAGGCCAACATCCAAGACATCTTCTGTTGAAAATATATTTTACCAAATGTGTAGTGTCACAATTTTATGTGTGTTTATCTGAAAAGATTTAAACATGCGGTTTTACTATTGGAACACTCCACTATAATTATTATTACGAAAAAAATAATAATATATATAATGTTATAAATTAAATTATCAGGTTGCTATTTATGATATACATTTTCTGTTGGAAAAATAAATTCAGCTCAAAACAAAGAAACATAAACAAACATGGTAAGTCACAAAGTACCAAAGTAATTATATGAGTAACAACAAAAAATTAGGCATAGGCCATCATACTAGAATGAGGAGGCAAAGGATCATCCTTTGGCAACTAAGCACTCCAAAATAAGGGTTCACTCAAGAGAGGATCAAAAGGCCTTGATAAACCAACACCAAAGAAAATGAACAAGCTTGGGTTCATGCTCAACAGACCAGAGGAAACATAATTTCCTTTTTTATAACTCATTTTCCAAATCAGAGTATATGAAGCAAGTGTAAAGAGGCAATTTTTTACCTTCCTCATTTATCATCATCCCTCATCATTCAAAATGAATTTCCACCATGTAAGTGCAAAATGATATTATCTTATTTACACCATGGAAATCATTCAACAATCTACCTAAAGTAATCCATCATCGCCCTACCTAAAATCTGTCATACATGAATGAGAATAATCACCCTAGTACACTCCAATTAGAGCAAAAGGAATCAAAACATTATTCAAGATTCATCTAAAAGGAGATTTTTCAATCTGAAACAAATTTCTTCTAACTACTAGATTGGAGCACACTATACTAGATGAGGGAGTTACTAGGGATGATGAGGGAGTGATTAGGTGCAATGAAGGCCAACGAGGGAATGGTTAGGGACAATGAGGGATGAGGATGAATGAGGAGGAAGTGATTATGGATGATGAGGGTTAATGAGGGAATGATTAGGGACAATGAAATATGATGAAAGATTGACTAAGGACATAATAAATGATGATAATTCATGAGAGAGTTATTAGGGATGATGAGGGATGATGAAGGATGATGAGATAGTGATTAGGTATGATTAGGGATGGCGAGGGTTGATGAGGGAGTGTTTAGGGATGATCAAGGTTAATGAGGTATGATTAAGGATAATGAGGGAGTGACTAGGGATGATGAGGGTTGATGAAGGAGTGATTAGTGACAATGAGGGATGATGATAACCAATGAAGGAGTGATTTAAAAAAATGAGGGACAATGAGAATTGGTGAGGGAGTGATTAGGGATGATAAGTAAATATTAGGGTCACTGAGAGAGTGATTAGGGATGATGAGGGACAATGAGGGAGTGTCCTATGTGAATTTGGAGTGCTAGAATATGACTTTATTCTATGTGACTTTGGAATAATGCATGAGATTAGAATTTAATATTGACCATATGTTTGACATTTATTTCAGAGTGAATGGACTCTTTTTAGAATGACTTTAGAATGGTTTTTTGAATCATTATATAATGAATGGAGTATATTAGGGTGACTGGCAACATTCATGTCTGGTATAAGTTATCCTATTAGGACTACATGTAGATGTAATGTATAAGTGATTGCATACATACATGTTGTAATAGGTATGCAGTAGATGTCATGTATGAGTGACTGTATCATCACTGTATGTACATGTTACAAGTTACATGCTATAGAGAAGTCATTTATGCATATTACTAGACATTTTGATTGAAAATTTCACAAATTATTTAGGAATCCACCTTAAATATCGAGTATTCAATCACGTAGGGCATACTCAATTAGGTAAAGTAGGTAGGGTATACTCAATTAAGTTAAATCGAGAGCATAATCAATGGTATAAATCTATTACATGCGTAACATGATTTGAAACCTCATTTCTCATTCTATATTTCAATCTTAAAATTATGAAAACTAAGTATTGATCAGATTAAATTTTAAAAAATTAACTTCTAAATGGTAATCCTACATCTCTGAAATCAATTTTAAAACGTGTAAAGTGGCTCTAATTTGTTATATTTAGTAAAATAAATTTAAAGTATATATTTATTAACTGTAGACTTATTAAAAAAATTTACTAAATATATCCTTGTACACATAAACAAAAAAACAACACAACCAAAAAATTCTAGCTCAGACTACACATAGAAATTAAAAAATATATACATGTCTTTAAATGCAAAAATAACAAGCTCAAACTATATAAAACAAAACAAAATATACATGTCTCTAAAAGGGTGTACACCCTTTCAACATTTCAATATTTTAATTTTGAAATTTCCCTCCAAATTTACCTTGGGTACAATTTTGGGGAGGTTTGGACCTAGCCTAAAACTAGCGATGGAGTAGCCCACTTGGTTTTAGTCTTTGTTAACACATCTGATCAGATAGATTTTATTATTAAAAAAATATACATGGTTTTATAGAGGGGAATATATATATATATATATATATATATATATATATATATATATATATATATATATATATATATATATATATATATATATATAATGTTAGATTATTATTTATAAATATTACTTAATTTCTACATAACATACCTCATTATAGACTATATGCACATTGTCAAAAAAATTCTTATAACTTTCTGACTATTAATTGAATGTTTATAAAACTTATATCTCAATAATCTACACATTATCAACTATGATTTAATAATAAAATCATGAAGTTAAGGTTAAAAAATTATGTTCGTTCACTTATAGTTTCAATTCTTCAGCTACCTTGACTTGTACAATTATTTTAAAATTATATATATTATAAAAAATTAATAAAAAATGTTATAAAAAATATTCAATATTTAACCCATCTATATACGAAGCTTCATATATAAATTCATTCATTTACTTAAAAATTGTGTTCATACACATGCAATCTCCTTATCTTTTTATAAAAACATAACCAAACTATTGTTATATATGCATATATTTCACACACTTTTATCATCTAAGTATTGAAAAAAATTATATATTTAGAAAATACATTCAAAATTTTATAATTCATGTTCTTATTTCATTGTCAAATTTTTGTCTAAAGTGTATGTAACATTCTCTCCAAGTTCAACTATTAGTATTATTATTTTTTCTAAAGGGCCACTTTATACCCCACCCCACCCCTTTTGTCTCTCGTTATCCTACATCTAGCTAATAAAAATATTTATCTCTAAGTTTTCCCTTACCCTACCTAAAATATTCAATCACATTATATTAATTTTTATTTAAGCATAGGTGAACCTCAATGTATAACATCTGAGCAAAATATAAATGAATATGTTCATTGTTATGATATTTTTCATGCATAAAAATGATGTAACAAACCCGCTAGGGTCAACTAGAAAGATGATTTAAAAAAAAAATTAAACACATAAACCAAAAATAGATTACACCATGAGAATATACAGAGACCACATGCAATAATCAAAGTGTGATAATATCAAATAAGCATATTAGATGACATATCACTAATTTTGAATATCATGAAAGGACATCATAATACAAATATAGATCATAGCTATTTTAACTCAACCACTGTTGATACAAGTTTATAACCACTACTATAAATATATAATAATAAGTAATCATAAATCTTATGATAATATTCAATAATAATTACAATATAATACAATGTACATATAAGATACATGGCTCCTTCAGAACATAATTTTCAAATTTAAGTATCTGTGGTAATCTCAAGTGTCATCTCAATAAGTAGTACTGTTTTGGAGAGGGTGAGAATCACCTGATTAATTTTTTACACCAACCAAAAACTAATGATCTCATGTACTAATTCCATCAATAAATGGCCCTCCCTTCATGGATGAGTAGATAGTGATGATGTGATAATCCAGAGAGACAAACAAGTACCCATGTGTTGTATAATTTTTGAACTAAACATGCAGTGTATCATAGAAAACCTATTCTATTATAAGATATCACACAAATATTTAAATCATACTCATAAAATGATAATGTCTCACTAAACATACTTTAGCCAAAAAAATTACAAATAATAATTATAATGATCTATACATCAATCAAATTTATACACACCACTTGATCAGACTAACTTCATATATCATTATGATACTAGTAATTTAGTGAAGTCCATCTCATTTATTACTCTATATCAAGAATTTATATTGGTCAAATATAATTCAAACAAAAAAATTATTTAATTCACATCCTACTAGCAAACACATCATATAACATGTTAAACATAGAAATAATCAAAGCATACATTTATTCCATCAAATATATGAATGAATCTTAGATTATTTTCTATTCCATATTAAAAATAATGACTATAGTTTGTACATCTAGATAAATACATAAATAAATATATATTTTCGCTACCACAATTAGTTTCCAAACATACTACACCGTATGATAACTCATATTAACATGGTTTAGTATTCTAAGACATACATGCTAATTTTTTAATTAATCATATAAAATAGTCATAAATATATGGAAACATAAGTTTTTATTTAAGAAATTAGGTATAATAAAACAAGTCATAGTTCTCATAGAACACAATAATATACTAACATAGCATTAATCAAACTCTCAAAGTTATATGTATGCATATACAAAGTCCTACCAACTATCACAACATATGTTATTCATAATAATAAATAGTATGCATATATTAAATTAGTCAAATATAGGTGTGAGTATAGACATAATAAATATTTTATGTACCATCTAGGTATAACATACTTTTATATTGTAGTACTCTATAATATTTTATACTATCATAGTTCACAACTACATAAATACACTTAACCAAATTTATGATTTCAGAATCAAATAATCCACATATATATTAACAATTAAGCAAGTATGAAATTATACCACCTTGGTATACCTTATGTTTGAATTAAATACTGGTATTTAAAAAATATAACTAATAATCATGCATCATGATGCACCATTATATGTTAAATATAATTAAGTATTTATATATATTAACACTTTCATGATATGTACTGCACACAAGTATTCAATATTGAATATACATAATTAGCAGTCAATCAATCATTTGCAAAGAAATTAAAAAACTCATAAAATCATTATAATCTTTCATTCCAATAATTCATTTTATTTTTAGGAGACTATTGCAAAAAATTATATTTTTTTATTCTTAATAAGTTAATGATTTATTCAAATCATCTATTAAACTATAAGTATAGTCCCTATATAAAAGAGCTTGTACATCATAATATACACCACATAAAATTACTCTAGTGCTATGCAATTACTAACCACCATTCATTAGAATTTGTAATCAAGAGATTCCTATAGTCATTTAAAACTCTAACTAAGGATCTCAAATCACATTCTTATTTTAAGACAATGAAGACCTATGCTGAGCTATGAATATGCATCTATCATTAAATATTAAGTTAGGAGCTTAGGATTTTATTTGACACAGTTTTACAACTTTATATTCTTTATGACCAATTCTTATATGTTATATTCTCTCAATACTCAAATATTCTTTAGGTGAAAATAGTTTTTGTAAATAAAAATATATACAACTATGGTTTAAAAGAGTCAATTATCTCATAATCTTTGTCATACATTGAGTGAATATGATTCTTATTTACAATCTAAGTTAAATCATGTGATCAAGATCCTCTATAGTAATGTTAGCATGTATTTAAAATATATCTCTTTATTAAAAATAGTTATATATTTCTTAATCACCCGAGTACTATAGTTAGAGGATCACACTCCTTAATTTTAGCATAAGATAGTAAGTAATGGTATACCTATGTTCTTTTTCCGTAATCATTAATAAGTAGCTTAATATAGTTTTACATTTGTACAATGTATTTTTTACTCCAAGTTATATAATAATCATACCATGGATTATCACCAAATAATTAAAGACCCCATTTTATATTCTACAATCTTAGTGAATACTATTCTTATGATTCTAATAAGTTATAACTATGGTGTTTTAATTGGACTATCAAATTTTATATTTTTTACAAAATGATTAATTCCGTTGATCATTAATTATAAAGCCTATTCAAGTTTTAATATGAGCTCGTATCTAAGCTCATACACAATCCAATATTTATTTGTGGTATTGACTCATTTTCATGGGTTTGGTATTTTCCAATTCATTAATTAGCCCATGTTAACTATATAAATGTCTAAACATACATATTTATCATATAAGTATAATCTTAATTTATCTTGTCAAGGAATGCTAAGTAATATCTTAACTCCCTCAATAATAATCTAATTCAACTATAAATTTTATTTCCCATCTTAAAAAGACAAACTATATTGTCATTTACACCCCTAACTTTATGACCGATTAGCTTATTTAAATCTAATTTTATATTCTTTTAAATACACATAAATACCATACTTGGCATCTTATATTTCTAGAATTTATGTAGGTTGAAGGTTTTATATATAGTGACACCTTATCAATTTATTAGAGTGATCCTTGTATAAATATAAACAAGCTCAAGACTTTCAAAAAAATAAACAGTTAACATATATTATAACTTCAATGATTTTTTTTCTCATTAAAATTTGATATATTTTAAATTCCAATGATGCTAGATATATACGCAGCTATGTAGAGAGAGAGAGAGAGAGAGAGAGAGAGAGAGAGAGAGAGAGAGAGAGAGAGAGAGAGAGAGAGAGAGAGAGAGTAACTATTTATTTAATACCAATTGGCTGGAATAGGTGTGTATTAAGATGAATTATATATAGATACTTCTGCAACGTCCTTCAAAATTTTATTTACTACTTGAGTTTAATAATCACTATCAATAATATACATTTGACATAACGTATAATGATGTCCAACCATAAAATAAATATTGAGACACTAAAATTCTACTCTTGTACTTCGAGTTCCATATAGGAAAAAAAGATGTAAATTTTTGACTTTGAGAAATTAGTGAGCAAGTGGATGCCTCATATGATTATATAGATGTGAAACAATACTATATCATTTGTCATGTCTCTATCAACATTAAAATGTGGTGATACACCCAAGTATGCATATTATTCATGTTGGAAATACTTCTTAGAAAGGCTCCATGTGATGCCATAAACATGATGGTTGAGGATTAAGAATATAGGGGGATGATATTGAAAAAAAAGATAATAATTATTCTAAATATACTAAATAAAATTGGTAGAATATAAGTAGTTCCTTATATAAATCTATGTTTGAAACTTATAGTTTAGTTCATATCCAAGACTGATCGATGCTTTAGAAAAATAGGTAATTCTAATTTTATTCAGTCTTATAAATTCTACTTAAGTATAAATATTTATGACATCGATATATTTCATATGAATTCACTTATTAAGTGTACTGCTATCCAATTTTTATATAGATATATATCTAATTTAATGCAAATTAAATTTTCAAGGAACTTACATATTGACACCTCTACTAGTGTACTCTTAGGAGGTCATCTGATTTAGTGCATTTAGGATATTTTATGAAACATCTATGCTATTAAACATAAAGTTAGACTCATAATTTTAAGGACATGACCTACTTGGTAGTCTATACCTTGCTTTTCCTCTTCACCATGCTTCTTCTAGTCTTCTTCCTTGAGCTACGCCTATTTTCTTCTCCCCTTCTCTCCTCCAATATTATCTTTTTTTTCCTTTATAATTTTCCCATTATATATTATGAAAAAGGGTGTATGTTTTATATTTTTAAAGTTATATTTCTTTCTTAATTTTCCCTGTAAGAAAATAGGCGTAGTATTTATCTTTAAAGAGTTTTCATTTCTTTCCTTGTTTTTGTTATTTTATTTAATATATTTACTTCTTTTGATTTTATTTATTTAATCATTTTTTATTTTATGTTTTATTAATTTTTTCCATTTTTTATGATAATTATTAATTTTAATTTATTTCAAAAATAAAATAGATAAAGTCTATAATTCAATAATTTAATTAACATCACTTATTGTCACAAATTGTTATGAAATTTTTGACAACCATTAATCTGAATTTATAATTTTAATCATGATAAAAAAAAATTATGAGAATTAATGACAAAATATACCAATTATGTAAGAAAAATACATTATGTTATTCAACCTTAACTAAAAACCCATATAAACCAAATTTCTAAAGTAATTAGAAGTGAACACCATGTGCAGACCATTTTTAATGGATTATATCATGTGTTAACTACTATGGTGTATGAAGGGTTCTCACCAATTCTCTATCATCCTCCAATGTCTCCATCTATGTCACCCTCTTCAATGATTTTCTCCCTCTATCACACTTTGAAGGATGAGTTTTCCTATGTCAACCTCACAACAAAGTAGGTAGTTAGATCATAGAAGTCATGATATACATTTATCATAAAATATAGCTAAAATAGAAAATAAATATGATCATAAAGTAAATATATACTTATAGCTAACTCATAGTAGTATGATCATGTAATCTAAGAAATATCTTACTATCTTATAATAACATATATCTCAAAGTTTAGTTAGAATATAACTAAATCAGATGTGTCAACTATAAACATCCACAGATAGTCAAATAGTTTGCTTAGAAAGGGATCAAGATATAAAAAATGAACCTAACATATATCAAGGTGTTATGAGTGGATATTTGTATTTATATATTAAATACCTAAGTACCCTAGATACAATATTTTGATCTTCTTTGTACCTCACTATTCCTAAAACATTGTATTCATTAACTATTGCATGAATTTATCAATATTTTATGGGTTGAAAGGATTTTGTTTTTAGTTTTCTTAAAATTATGTTAAAGTATTTTCATAATGATTTTGGTAATCCTCTTGAGTGGCAGGATCTTGTAATATTGTTTTAAGTTTTAAAATTTCAATATCAATAATGTTATACAATTTTTTTATTTTCACTATTTTGCATATAAATATAAACTAAACTAAATACATCATTTCAAATTTTTTGTTTACAAAAACATAATCTAATTTATGTTTTTTACTTTAAAAAATTAAACAAGCACACATAAAAATATTTTTTCTTTTTTGATATTCAAATTTATAAAATAATTAAAAACTTAACCCTAATCCTAACCTAAACCTAACCCTAACCCTAACCCTAGCCCTAATAATTTTTTGGTTTAAAAAATTACCCTACAACTAAACAAACTCTAGCCATTTGAAAACTTATAAAATATAAAAAGGTGTACAAATGTAACATGCTTAAACAATTTGTAAGTGAATGGTATTATTAACAATGGATCCAAAACTCTTATTCCACATCTCCCTCACCTTTCATCTTAACCTAGTTCAATCAAACCTCCTAAAAAATTTATAGGAGGAAAGTGATGAAATGAGTGATATGCCCTTATATAATTTTCTTGGGGTTTGAATAAACCACATTTATTTGAACATGTTTCAAATCAGCATGTTTTGTTTGAAATCCAAAAGAAATTATTCATAGTATGTTTTAAAAAAACATGTTTGTTCAAAACATGTTTAAACAAGCATGATTTGTTAAAAACTCATTTTTCATTTTCTAACTTGCCTTGATTTAGTTTCCAATTGGGACTCCCTTTGGTGTCTTAACCCCATTATATTATCCCATCCTCTTTTTATATAAGGATGACCTCCTATACCACATATCCTCTCTCTTTATTCACTCTCTTTTAGGCTTCTTCCCACTTCTATCTCCTCCACATACCTCTTCAACTACATCACCCTTATTAGATTACAATTTTAAGGGTATACTACATTATTAAGCATCAAATGATTATCCAAAAATTTTAATGGTATATATATATATATATATATATATATATATATATATATATATATATATATATATATATATATATATATATATATATATATATATATATATATATATATATATATAATGCCTCCAATCCATCCTCTTCTATTTCACCCATTACAACATAAAACAACTCCACCACCATTGTTGTAACATCCTCTTATTCATCAAATCTTATTTAGTTCTCTTCCACATTGGTAACACTTTGTAATCTTCATTTTTCTCCTTGTGGAAATACATCCATCATATGTACCTCATTTTTCACCTCTATGCCAAAAGGGTGACATTATCTTTGTCTCCTCATCCAAATGCCCTTTATACCATTCAAACTCTTTTGAACTTTGTCCTTGATAGATTCATAAACCCCCATGTTTGCCCTTTCATCATTATCTAGTTGTTCACTCCACGATTCACCCTTTCAACCTCTTAAGGTAGTATTTAATTTATCACAAGACAAATCTTCTCCCAAAATATACTCTTCTTCCAAAACCCATTCCTCAAGTTCCTATAGAAACATATCTTCTACCTCTTCATTGGTTTCCATATCATTGTCTTTGCAACCTTCTCATCTTCCTATCATAGAAGATATTCCTCTTCTTCACTCAATGCACCCTCCAAATCTATATCATTTGCATTAAATTACATCTCATTCACATCCACTTTCACACCTTTCAAAATACATGCTTATAATATTTATTATTCCACCAAATCCTCTTCAATTAGATCTATAGTTCTCTTATTTTAAGAACCCTTCCTCCTATTCATCTTTATAACACATGGTGTGATCAATGATCTTCTTCTTCTCTCTTTCTCTTCCTTACAATAGCAATGTTGTCTTCCTTATTTCTTAGTGTGGCTTGTACAATATATAACCCATTCTTCATGTCCTCAATCTATGTCATAGTTAACGTAGAAGCTCCTTTCCTCAATACAACTCTCAACACAACTACTTAGACTACACACTTTTCACAAATCTATCTCATATCTTTATTCTCTACCTACCTATACAAGATGGATAACACATCTATGTGCCATCTACCCACTATTCACTTAATGTAAGATGTACCCATAGTTTTATACCCATCCAAGTAAGATGGAGAGCACCTTTATTATCCATGTACCCACTATTTAATGAATGAAGGATGTACCCACAATTCCTTACCTACCCAAATAAGATAGGGACAATCTCTTATCACCACACTTTACTAATTCCATCTACCCATATTCCTAATTTAAGACAAACACACTCTCCCATTTATCTTGGATCTATTACCTTGCTTTGATATCAATTAATGTAGTCAATGATAGGGGTCCCAGTTAAGGATAATCTCTTCTTTGTAGGCTACCAAAATGCACATACACATAGATATACAATTGATACGAAAACACACATTTTTATTAATCTTGAGGAAATGCAAAGATTAAACACACATGCATTCACTCACTCACTCTTTTTATGATTAAAATATAAGGGAATAATGATACATAATATTTTATTGGATTGAACATTGATTGTTAATCCTCTACGCTTCTTATTCTAGCCTCCACACTCACTTGGGAGATATTTCCCACTTCAATCTACCTTCTTCAAGTCCTTCCCTTTTTTTACTTCAAGTAGTGACTCTTGGAATCCATTTTGATCCTAAAAATGCTCCAAATGGGAATCCAAATAGTTATATATCTTTGTCAAGCTTTTGCAAATGTCATTAGTAGTTTCACTACCACTAGTTAATGCATACTTGTATTAATTAATAGATTCATCATGATGTAAATAAATTTATACTCCATGGTCAAAAATGCTTCTCCCTCTCCTTGAAAATCATGTTGGAGTATGACTGAGTCCATGCGGATTGATGCAGACTATCGAAAGTGCATAAACATAGAAGATATATATTTGGATAATACAAGATTGTTTGATTTCCTAGATGTTCTTACATCAATATCATTGAAATATATATATCATATCTTTTTGTGTATTTGATAATATGAATTAAAGTAATGCACATTTGTGTAAAAAAACCATAATTTATAACTTACAACTACAATTTGTATGATCTCAAATGCTACATGAATGTAACATCCATATATATTTAAATTCTAAAGGTATATGATATAATATGAAATCCACAAACAACATGCAAATACCAACAAGTGTTGTGGGGTGGCATGAGTACTTGACAGTTGGAGGATGGAGGGTTATTGTAGTTCACATTAGGAAATTATGATAGCTAGAGGCTGGAAGGTAAGGTTATTATAGCTCACATTAGGAAATTATTAATTGAAGAAGTTACCAATTGTAGTTGGCATAATGTGTTAAAATGAATTCACATTGCTTTTTCACTTAGTAAAACCATATATAATGATAAACATTCTGATTATATAAGATTATCAATCAATGAATGCATTGCATTGCAAAAAATTTAAGCATAATGCATAGAGTATAAATACATTTGATCATAATATGATGAAATGAATTCACATTGATTTTGCACTTAGTACAACCATATAGAACAATAAACATTTTGATCATATCAAACTATTAATCAATGAATGAATTACATTTCAAAAAATTGAAGCATAGTACATAGAGTAGAAATCCATTTCAATTTTCCATTTGACAAGAAAAAAATGCATTAAAAGCTTAAATGAGAAAATTGTTATGAGCATTACTGATAGAAAATTGATAGAAAATCCATATTTTTAAAGTGCTATTGTAAATTATATTATTTTATAAAATCTATTTGAATTTGAAAAGTCTAATTTTTGGAGTTTCCTCTTGTAGTTGGCTTAGTTAGCTCCAGAATAGATTGCAGGTCAGTCAATTTAACTCTTCTAAGGGCTCCAAGTGATTTGATTCTGCAAGCATGTTAGCAATAGTAAGTCATATATGTCACTTGTCAAAGTTTTGAAAGGGAAAACATAACAAATTACTAATCACATGGGCTAGTAAATAATGGAAGACATATATGTTGATCTAAATAATAGAGATAAGAAGGTGCTAAGTTGGAAATAGAAGATTCCAAATGCAAACAAATAATATGTGTATCAAAATTAATTAGCTCTTAATGGAAATGAAATTAAATACAAGGAACATAAACATCACATAATGAAAATAATAAAAACATGGTGCAAATTATCTTTATCCTTTATATATTTTTGAAGGATAGATTATTTAGTCAAACTATACAAAGAGTGCATATCTTCACAAGGAGCACAATGTTGTCATTTGAGTTAAACTTGCATGGTTGCTTTGCTAAGACAAGAAAAATCTTGAAGCATTTACAATTTAGTTATGAGTATCACTTATAAAAATGAATTTATATGTTAATGTTGTGAAATTTGTAAGTACATACAACATTATGTAGATACTAAATTGTTAGTCAATTACATGCCTTCATTGTCACTTCATGGAATAATTTTCTTAATGACATTATTTTTAGCAATTTTAAAACTGCCTTGCATGCTAAGTTCTGAAAGCAAACAGATCATGCTTTCTTTTTTTTGTATGTATTCTATGTATTTTATTCTCCTTAGTGTAGAGAGAAATTTATCTAGCACTAGGTATTTTTCTATGCATTACATATTACTATTTGCTTCAATTTTTATATTACATAACAATTGGTGGGTGTAAAAGTATGGGCATTATTTTTAACAATTGTTATAGTGTGCAGTTGATTCCTGCATTAGTTGAAAGTAGTCCATCACTATACTATAATTTATATAAATTGGTTCAAATGGTGTTGAATATGCCTTTACAATTGATAGAGTGCCATGTACTTGATTTTCCATCAATGGTAACATCTATTATTTGTAAACATTAACCATATGTACTAAATACCATAAGGACATGTACATTAATAATTGTGGAAAAAACAAGCTAATTTATTAAAAGTCAAGGACATCAATCATAGATCCAAATGGGTAGGAAGAGTAATTTGCCTTTGTTAGAGAGATATTCCTATAGTATAACATATTTGGAAAAAAACTATTCATTTTTTTGTGATTTAGAAATAACCTTTGAAAGTTGTTGAGATTGAATATGTGTAGTGGTGGAATTTATAAATAATAGAATATTAAACTCAGATATAGTATCAATATTTTAGGAAATTATTTTATTTAATGTTATGTCTAGATTATAGTAAAGATAAATATATGAAATTGAAATAGATTGGTATGATTTTTTTAATATCCATAAGATAATAATATTTTATGGGGAAAAACTACAACTATGATCTGATGTGAAGTCCAAAGTGCACAAAGAGAAAATCAAGGGCCGTGGTCTATGTCATAGCCACACTAGAATTCAACCAAGAGCTATTGCTCTTTCACTTTCATTCAACTAATCACATGGGGGTAGAGGATCAATATAAATGGATGCTATATCTTTTTTTCAATTACCCTTTCTTTCACTATTTTAGAGGGGCAAACAAATAACGATCACATGGTGGTGAAGGGAAGTGATTAGGGGAATAATATGATGGCCAAGGCCTTGGATTTAGTACTTTCCTATGATAATAAGACAAAATAAGCTTGTCTAAGACCAATATCAAGTGTTCACATAAAAATGTTCAATATATGTCTCTTAGAGCTTAGGCCTAGATGTTAGCTTTTGTAAGGATAGACTTTCCATGTAACATTATTAGATTGATGTATCTATTATGTTCTCTAAATTAATATAAACACCTCTCTCCACAAATTAGTAATTAAAAAATAATAATATCTTTATTGCCTATGTCTCAAGAAACAGGAAATAAGGAATAAAAAGGATATGGAAAAATAAGAATCAAAAGCTAAGAAATAATTAAGACTTTTTAACTTGCATGAAATATAAAATGAGAAGAAAGGGGAAATTTGATAGTAGTGACAAACATTAGAAATGATCAGATTTATGGTGATATATTGTTGAAAATAACCCAATACCTACTCAAAAGAATATCCTTTGTAGGTGTCCTATAGACATACAATAAATTACCATCATAAGTTACATATAGTCTCTTGAAATGATAAAAATCAGGGTTGTTTTATCAAATTTCTATAACTCCACTATGAAATAAATAGAAAAAAATACAAAAGATCAGATAGAATAGGAAACATTCAATGTTAGTTAAATGAGAAGAAAAGGGAAATTTTACATCAATGACAAACATTAGATGTGATTGGATTTATGGTAAATTTTTTTTGAAAATAACCTAATACCTACTTGAAAGAATATCCTTTGTAGGTGTCCTATAGATAATTAATATATTACCATCATAGGTTACATATAGTCTCTTGAAATGAACATAATCAAGACTATTTTATAATATTTCTTCAACTCCAATGTGAGATAAATAGAAATAAATACAAGAGGTTAGATAGAATAGAAATCATTCAATGTTGGTTCTACAGCTTAAATATATCAGCCCGAAGTGGGAATTACAAAGGAGTTTTTCTACCTGGATGAAAGACTGCATCTAGGATATGAATGCTAAATATAAGAGAATTTACCTCAATTATCTTATAAAAGACAACTTGCAGACATAGGATTTTTTTTCATTGATAGAAGTGATGAAATTAGATTGTGTATTGTGTGATGTTCTATCTTTTGTTTGCGTCCGTTTATCCATATTTTTGAAAAGGAAAATAGTTGGTTCCTTTTTTCATATTTTGTTTTATGTAATTGTAATGACATGTAAGCATGTGGAATAAATACACCTTTCATTTGAAAATCTTAAATGAATTATTTCTTTTAATAGCTATGATGTAATGTTTTTTTCCTCACAAAATAATAGTACACAAATTTATGCTCACTTTGGTTGTGTCACTTGGTGAATTGACATCTGTTATGTCGATGGTAAGTTGATTGCCCATTTTTTTGTAGATACATAAATGGCTACTATTGTAGATATGGCATAGTACTCCATCTTACTAAAAAAATATATTTTGGAATTAGGAATAAACATATGTTGAAGGCAAACTTGGCTAATGTGTTCTATTATTGTGTTACTATTTATTATAAATATGAAATATGAATCACCTCAACTATAGTCACTTTTGGGAGCAATGGATAAGTCTTTGTTAGATATTGGATTTTTTGGTGAAAGGATTTGTTCATGCTTCTTTATCCATGTGTCACCAATATTCAATGTTATTGTCATTTCACCTTTGTTTTCTGTCTTGTCTATTTGTAGTAGCTCTTTTCCCTTGTGCTTATCAAGTACTATTTTGTACATGACAATAATATCTCATTTGAAAGCTTGTCCACTTTTTTTAACTATTTATATCACCTTTTGTGAGAGGTCTATTGTCTACTTACTTGGGCCTACATGATGTAAAAGTGAAGAACAAAATTATGCATAGTCAAATAACAATTTATGTTTAGCAATTTCAAGACAAAAATTGCAGATACATAATTTTTGTTTAGAAATTTGAAGAAAGAGAATATATATACATTGATTTGTTTATTCAATATGTATTGGAAGATAATGTTTAATTAAAGATATGAAAAAATAATTGACATAGTTATAGAAAAAATAAATGTTAGTTAACTACACTTGTTAATATTAAGTGCATGGAGCACAAATTGCAAGAGCCAAATTGATGAAGACAATGTCATGAGCAAATGACAAGTGCATCCCATCAAACATAATAAGATCATATGGTAGGAAAAGTGTTAATGATGGGAAAAAAAGGACTGATTTCATTCATATGTAGCAGTCACAATTGCCACCATACATGAAAGTGAAGGATATCATAAGTAAGAGGTAGGGGAGTTGTTCAAGTGAAAGAAGACACTGTATGTAGACTACCTACTGAAAACACACTGATGTTATAAGATCTATGATTATTTCTCTATAATATGATCATATTCACACAAATGAAAAAGAGAAGTGAAGATGGCTTATTGGAAAATTATGAAATACACTAAAAAAAGGTAAATGTATCTATATAATAATTTGAAACCTGCATTTTATAAAACATTTTATAATTGTAAAAAGAAAAACTAAAAGTTAGGGTTACTTGAATCATTGGAGCATTGATCATGTTAACTGAAATAAAAACACTGATTAAAGGCTTTTAGGTGCCACTAAAAATAATGTGTAGTAAAAATATTGTTAGGATTTGGAAAATAGTAAGGAGCCAATCAATAAAATGATAAAACCATTGATCCAAATTGTTCACTGATATAGTTGAAAACTCTGAAATGTAAATGCATACCTTTTTTATTATTGATTTGCATATGTTCCTTTACTAGATAAAGTATTGTAAGCCAAATTTCAAGGAATATTTTAACTACTTGAAATTTGTGTGCAATTGTAAAAGAGGGTTATAATAATCAATTACTAGATGCTTACTTTTTCCTTGATATGCATGTGTCATTTTTTACAGATTTAGTTTTAGTTTGTTGTTTTACTTTTGATGATATGTGTTGTAAGTTTATAGGAGCAAAATGTAAATGAAGCCTTTTTGAATTATGTATTGCTAATGTAAATATGATATATTTTTATGTCAACTTTTTATGTTCAATGTAATTGAAATTACATTGTGGTCTATCCAATATGCATGAAATATATTCAATTATATTTTTTCTTTATTGATATTTGTCCACATGTGGTTTATTGTTGTACTTGCCTCTATTATTGCTAGACTTGGTAGTAGAAGAAAATCATGGTTTGTCATGAAGTGATGCAATTATTGTTGGGTAATTTTCTTTTGTGCCATGTCAATGTTGAAATCACTTACTATGATGATTTTTATGTTTGGTTTTTGAGTCGATGTGATTTTATGTACAAATATTAAAAGGTCTGCAAGAGGGAATCTTGGCACCAAATAGACATTTGATATTTGTATAGACATATGTTCAAAAAATAAGTCAATGGTAATTGTTTCTGTGTTCTTTGTTGCAAATGTTTCAATGATTTGTAGTGAAGTCAATTTCTTATAGCATGTCAACAAACCATGAATATTCATTGCATCAAAACAATTGAAGTTTTCAATGAGAAAATTCATATTTGGGCTTGTCACCAGTCAAGTTTCTTGTAGGCATAAGACATTTTATTCCATGAGTTAGTGGTTATGTAGTGTGTTTTTATAAGTACGATTTTAAGATCTTAGTGTTCAAAGAGCATATTGTGAAACAATTACAAGTTTTTACAGTGAGATCATATAGCAAATTTCATTATGCATATTTACAAGCCTTTGTATTTCACTTTGAACTTCATCCTAGACTAAGAAATTTTACTTGGTTAGTCTTTCAATAAGGTACAACAAGTCAATGGTTTTCACTCTAGACAACACAATATAAATAAAGCCATGATGGTTTATTCCATGGGGGTCAAAATACAAAGCAATCATTATTAGCCCTTATGACGTATGAATTATTCTCACACATGCTACTTATACATGGAATTGCTCTCACATTGTTATTTTATTTTTTCCATTTATTATTTTTATAACTCTTGTTATAGGAGTCCATGATTTGTCTATTTATGTATTATATAAGGAAACCATTATTTTCCTTTATAATTTGCCTACATTGGCATCATGAAACTGTATCCATACAATTAAAGGTGATGTACTTGTGTAATATTCAAAAATTTCATCCACACCATTGACTAAGCCATCTTTTATATTATAATTTCCTATAGTTAACTCGACCAAGATGTTTCTTTTCAGAGTTATTTTCTTTGCCAATATTTTTTTATTACTAGGTTTATAGTCCTCTTCAATTTCATCAATCTCTATGTGGTCAATTGTAATTAGTGTCTATGTTTTTCTTGGAAAAAATTCAACATTTTATTTTTATGAATTTCAACATCTTTGTTTTTGTGAAATAGGTATGTAAATATTGGGTCAAGTGGAGGAATTCTATGGTAGTGTTGATTTAAGTATTCAATATTTGTTGTTGTTGAATTTTTTGTTCTTATGTGATTTAGAATCAATGTGAATCAAATATTTGGTTGACTAATTAATTATTGTAGTTGAAATCATTTTAGATTTTCAATCCAAAATGTGTATGGTATTGTCTCACTTTGAATTTTAGGTTCTTTGAATATCCAATTGTAGAGAATAGGTTGTGTTTGGTAGAAATCACCACAAAAATGACATCTAAATTTTTGAATGCTTTGTCAATGTGTGAATTAATTCACGAATACTTTTGTCTATATTATAAATCATTAACCTACCTATTAAGGATACCTAATAAATAAGCATTCCATGAAGCTGCTCATATTTCTTGGTCATATTATCTAGAGTATTTGAAACTAGTGGATGCATTGTTGACATTTTGTATGGCAATTGGAAAATTGAGAGAGTAGTTTCACCATTTGCATTGTAGGTAGCTTTGCTAGTATATGTAAATATAATTCCTTTAGATTATAGAGGGTTTTTATTAAGTTTTATATTGTAGAAATGACATAGTGCCTGGTAAATTATTTTTATTGTATGTCTTTCCTATTCCAACTCCCCCTATTAGAAATAGGTGATTTTTTTTGTCTAGATAAATTTGTTTTAATATTGTAACATCTTTAAAAATTTGTTGTTGTTTAGAGTTCAAATGTTTTTGTGAATCAAAATACTTGTCTTTGCTTATTATAAATGGTTGCTTGTCTATTTTGAATTTGTTTAGTGGCTAGGTTTTTATTGGGTGTTTTTTTTGATTTGATTCATATCAACCCTAATATCATATTCATCATTTATAAAAAAACATTGATCACATTCATTATCATTTTCAATGTCAAATATCATTATTTTTTCTTTACAAATATGCATATCAACAATGTCAATGTCACCCCATGTTTTTTCAATTGCATTATGAATTTGGCCTTTGTATTTTGTATGGTTTCCATGTGTCTAGGGTACGCTACAAACCATGTCTTGTAATCTATTTTTAATGTTTCTTCTAGTTCTTGATATGGTATGAACAACATCATTTTCTCTCTATAATAGTTCTTAGGGTCAATATGTTTTTTTACTTCACATAGCATATGATTTATGGTTTTTGGTGTCTCTTCATATTTCTACTTGTTCCTACATTATAGGTTGCATATTTTGCTAAGCACACATGTTCTAAATATTCTGATCTTCCATTATATTTGTCTATGATTGAAGCACACATTAGATATTAGGATTCATCACACTCTTGTGCTAACAATTTAGGACTTTAAAAAAAAAAATTATATTTGACAATGGTGATGTGTTTATAAAAATAGTTTCCTTAGAGACATAATACAATGGTAGTAATAGCACTATGTGCACTGCTTGTCAGTTGGACATTTGTTGATAGTTACAGAGGGTATCACCAAGTTTTCATATAAATTGGAATTGAGTCTCATTTTTTTTATAGTTATTCTCAAACTTTTGATAAAGACATTATTAGTTTGTGATCAAACTTAGTCATATAATATGTGCAGTATATTACAGTAGAATATGCATCAAGAATATATTGTGTGTCTATATTCACATATCAAAGCTGGGGAACATCAATTGTGAAATCATTATTCCACATGTCCACTGGGTGTATTTTCAAAATAATTAGAGGATATGTAGTGACTGATCGTAATATATTCACATAAATTTCCTTAGCTAAGTTTTCACTTTTTAAGATCATGTAAAATGTTGTATTTTTGTCATACTTTTATTTTCTAGTGATTTCAAAAAAAAATAGTGGCATTTATGATTTCTTGTTGTGTATTTTGTAAAGGTTTTAATATTACTATTTCATCCATTGGAGGTAGTTGGAAGTTGAATCTGAAGTATAACTTGCTGTACTTCTTACATGTTTTTGTATGATGATGGGTTTACATTTGCAATAATGTTTCATCTAGAAATGATGATTCAAAAGATATGTATTTTGTCATAAATGATTCAATTTCAGCATTTAAGCATTGGCTATAGATCAACACATTACATATCCAAAGCATAAAGTGAACATGTTCATTTCCTATATTTCAAAATTTTGTTATGAAAAAGTAATTGGTAATGTCATCAAATAATTACTTATTTTGTGACATCATATTCTTAAATGCATTTATTTTGTGATTGAAATAATGACTACAAACTACTAGATTCTTTCTTATCATCAAATTGATATCATCTGATCAACTATTCACATTGTCTTTGTCTTTCTTTTGCCTAGTCATAATACCTAATGCATTGCAAAGGGACTCTAAACATGATCTACACTCATTAGCATAATGAAAAATGTTGGTGGCCCTAATTGCCTTATCATTGCAATTTTTTTTTTTGAATAGTCAAGTGATATCTAAATGTTTTTTAAAGCATCAAAAACCTATTGGATATTTCAAAATATTTTCTACATTTCCTTTTTCTTAAGATCTCTTGCATATAATGTTTGCCCTTTCAATTTGCCTTTTCTTATACATATCCATGTAGAACTAGAAACTTATTGTATGATAATTTTAATTTCTTTGAAGAATATATTTGTGATATGACTTGTAATGTCATTATCCTAATGTAATAGTTCCCACTTCATAATTTTTTGGTAGGAAAAAGTTTTCATAATATCATTTGGTTGAGAAAAACCATAATTTAAAGTTAAAAAGTTCATTTGTTTTGAGTACTTATCTTCAAAAATACCTAATGGCTTAAAGCCTTTACATGGTTATATTTCAATAATGATTTCTTCAAAGTGTTTTATTGAATGTGAATTTTTGAATCCATGAACAGTCTAATTTTGTAATTAGTTACTTTTGCATTTTGAATTTCTTTTACTCTTTGGTCAATTTTATCCTAAAAGATATGTAGCCATTCATTATCAATAGTGACTACCTCTTGCATATAAAAAGTCATTTTACAAAGATCAACTAATGCATTCATCACACATGCACATCTAAAATTTACACTTAAATATGTGTTGTTATATTCTAATTTCTACTTAATTGTAATTACAATTGTTTGATTATCATTTTTTATTTTCCTAGGTAATGCTTTTTGAATATGATCAAAATTAATAGGCACATTTATAATTATTCCAATAAGTCCTATTTGTGCTCATTTATATCCTAGTTGCACTATTTGTGTGAATTCCATATGCATGAAAATTAGTCTTTATTCTAAAGAACTTAATGTTTGAACAGCTTCTATTGGTTGATTTCTTCGTATTTGAAAATGTGAGGAAAACATGGGAATTTTGCAACTTTCAAGAGCCAAATTGCATTGTTTACATATGTTTCCTTCAAATTATTTTCTATCAATCAGTAGTGATCGAATAGAAATTTTCAATAATAGCATTGTCAAGATCATTTACATCTTTACAAAAGTGTAAATGTTCACATAGACAACATGGACAAGTAGGTGTGTCATTAATTGCTTGTAGATATGTTCTAATTTTTTTTCTTTATCATTTTATATTTTTATTTTATGATCATTATTTCTAATTTTGTGTATTCTTGTTTTCAAATAATGTAATGATGTGCATTTGGTAATTTTAGAGACTATTGTCATTGGTGTTGCATTATCATGTGTTTTATTTATTATTGTTGGAGTTATTGACATGTTTCTAATGTCAATTTGTTTAGTGTCATTATGTTTTCTTGTGATAGATGCAACAACATTTTTTGATCTCAAAATTTTCTACTAAATGCAATGACATCCTCTCTATCATTAGTTATCCATTTATAGTTTCTATTTGTTGAGATACTTTACTAGTATTTAGATTTTACATTGGTTTGGAAATTTCATTTGTATTTTCTTGAATACATATAGGCTTGCATTTATCTATTCCATGTCCATTTTTTGAATGCATTTTTTTAGTGAATGGATAGATATTATAGAATGATAAAATCCACTTGCATTTAATTGGGTTTCTTCCAATGGCTCATAGTAAATATGACTTGTTTCAATTCCAAATGCAATGACATTGTATATGTGCTTTGTGTTTGAGAAATTGGTATATATGCTTGACATCTTTCCAATTTATACTGACCATTTATGGATCTTAACTTATATAATGTTTAAAATCCATAGCAAACATAAATTCCAACTTTCTATCTGAGTTTGTTCATAAGGCATTCCCAACATATAGATATATGATTTCTAATTTAAAATAGTTTTACTATTAGGTTCCATGAATTTTGATTTGTATGTTTCCAATCATTCCAGTGCATATTTGTCTACTATGAAAATTACATTTGAGAATGATTTGGAAATATAACTCCATAGAGATAGTACATCAAAATCACCTTTTGTCAAATAACTTATTACATTAAACAAGATTTCTCCATAATTGTTAGAAAATGGGCTTGTTCTATGCAATTGATACCTTTGTATTTTATTTTCTATTGCTTTCCATTTTTATAAAAGTTTTGAACATGTAGTTGACAATCTGTTACATATAATTTAAGGAGTAAAACCTTGCAATCTTCTTGTTAGCAATGGTTTATAGTGACCAGAAGATGGATTCCTATCATGAAACAAGATGAAATATGCAGGAGTCAATGATTCTCTATTAAAATTCAATTATTACCATTCTTGCATTACAAACCATAAAAAAAATTAATATGTTTAGCCACTATGAAATCCACTTAATGTAGAATGTATCACCCCATAGTTTAGATAGACCTACATTTGTTGTGTTATTTGAAAAAATTCTCATCCTCTCTAGGTATGCATTCTTGTCATATATGCCATGCAAGTCTTATATCATGTCAGAATGCAATTCATATTCATATGACCATTATGCACTTGGATCATGGTTATATGAACATGATAAAAATAAATATATCACTCCATTCTATAATTCATTAGATGTCTAATGAAAATTTAATAACACTTGAATTGTGTCAAATAGAGAATCACCCACATTATATTTGAATGAGGTAACTCAAAAAATATGATTGCTTCTTAAACCATCATCAATGTATGGTATCAATGTCTATGGTTGATGTTCATATGTATCCACATCTACTAAAACTATAAGTGTTTTTCCTTCGTTCTTGTTCCTTTCTCTTTTCATGGTAATCACAAATACGAAATAGGTTATACAATTTAGGTTTCAATTTTTTCCTGAAGTTGATTAAAAGAAAAAAAAAGATAATTGATCGTACCTTATGGAATATCTTCATCACAAAGAAGAGATCCTTTGGTTCAATGAAAATAAGAATACAAGTAATTATGCACTATAACATGTTACAAAAAAAGCCAACTTGAATTTTCTAAATGCAATATAATGTATAAAAATGAAAATAAACTTTATCAAACTAATAATAACTATAAAAATATGATGTCGTATACATTTAACATAGAATATATTTTAATGGATATTTCTATATAGACAAAGAGCTCATACATTTATGCATAGGATATAGTCATAAAAATTGCAAGAATAACCCTACACCCATTACTTTTATTTCCAATGATTTTATAGATTTCAGTATTTTTTTTAGAAATTGAAATACCACATGCACCTGATGGTGGATACTCTATGTCACACTTTATGCTAAAGATACAACAAAAACTGTTTTCATGCTTGGACTAGTTAAAATCCATTAGCATTATTTTCCTTTGTAACCACAACATATTTTTAATTACAGCAACATACGAGCGTATTTTTTTATTGAAAACCCATTCTCACTCATGTTAATGAAGCATGCCAACCTAAGAACAGATGTCCCAACTATTTTTTTACAAAGAAAATAGACTTATTAGTAAATTGACAATTTATAAGAATATTTATATTATTTTTAATGTATACAAACTTAGGATGTATTAAGTGGATGGTGAGTTGAGTTAATTACATCTTATAATTTATGTGCATAAATCCCAAGTAAATGTCAATGGAAACTTACAAGAAATATTTTTCAAGGTCACAAGGTTACTCCCTTTTGGGAGTGTGAATGCTTAAGAATGGGAAAACTAGTGGCCACAAGCTATAATGGTCTAAAATATTAATAGTAATCATTGTAGATAAACTTGCTTGAGATAAAAATAAGCTCATCCATATTTATGAAGCCAAAATTTTTTTTTTTTGAAATAAGGTATTATGATGCACCACCAATAAGGGCCACTCATAAGAACATGATTTGGTATCAAATTCCCCTTATTGCAATAAAGCAATCCATAAGTGTAACACTTACCCCACAGCCTAAATATATCCTCATCCAAGAGGAATGGTGGGATATAACCTAACCATAACCATTTTTTACATAGTGTAATTCTTGCATTACATAGGTTTTATGATTTGGTGTAATTTCATCTTTTAAAGAAGACTTTGGAAGTTGGGGCATTATTTTGAACCCCAAACCTCTTATTCGATTATTTAATATTCGTAAAGAGTTGGTTGTGAGAGACATAAATACATGACCTTGTCCCAAATACATCTTACTATAATTACCAACAAGGTAGAATCTTTCGCTAAAACCCTAATGCATAGGTGGTGAGTTAATAATGTAAATAATATGGATTCATAAAACAAAATAAATAATTTAGTTAAAACAAAAAAACAAAAGTCGTTGTCCTAATTAGAGTGCAATCATGTCAACATATCCACATCATTATGGTTATGAAATGCTAGAAACAAATATTTCATCAAGCTTAGTCATATTCCCATGCAAATTTTAAGTCCTATTAGCTCATGGAAGCATTCACAAGGATAGAGAGCCATAAATGGATAGAGATGCCTATTTAGATGGATAGTCTCATTATAATTTAGTAAATTAAGGGTGTTAGATTCTTTAACTATCTAGATGATTATTTGATATGGATGGATGGACATTTATTATCATTATCTCTTAGATATGATCATGTTAATCACCTATCAGATGTTAATAAGATGAAGACCTCTATAGTAGATAGAAGGTTCCTAATGCCTAACTCAAAATAACCACTAATCAGGTGTAGTCAGAACATTCGATGCTCTGCAATTTTGATTGGAAAAAGTATTGAATAAACAAATTTGATAAGTCCTCCTATGGATGATACTCTTTATATGTATTTTAATGGAGAGTATGTTTGGTACTAGATAATGAGTGGTCTACTCTTTCATTGGCTAGAGAGTTTGTTTAATGTAAAACAATATATGGCTTGCTCTCTCAAATGGCTATACTACTTCTATTTTAGGGATGAATAGTAAAAATTTAGGGGTTTAAAATTTAAAAAACATGAAATATTCATATATTTATGAGTATCTATGTAACAATGATGCTTCTTCATGCTAGTTGCATTTTATATCAGATATTATTATGTTATTATTGAGCATGTTGAAATGAGTATAGAATATTTGCTTAGAAGAGCTTTTGTTTTCATCTTATTATTTGGGTTAATTTTAAGGAATCCTTAAATTTATAGTTTGGGGTTTCAAATAGGGTCAATTGAATATGCAAACCTCTATTCAAGTTCTACTAGTAGAGAGCTCCTATAAAAGACACCTTTTGGATTTTAGTATGGTATTATGGTGGCTTCTGAATGTTAAATTAAATTGGGTACTGGTAAATTTTAGTGTGTGTGTGTGCATTGTAGTGCTTCCAATGTTTATTTTAACAAAATCATAAAGCATAAATAAATAAACAATTCCCTCTCTATGTAAATAGAAATTGTTATATGCTTTTGCATAGGTATAAGATAAAGAACAATACTTATAAGTAACCATCCAATCAAAAGACAAACCTTAATTAATACCCCAATCTAAGATAAAATAGTCCCACATCTATTTTAAACTATCAGGTAGTTAATATTTGATATCTAAATAGACTCAAAAATCCTTTTAAACCTTATCATACACTACAGAAACATTACATGTGGGGTTGGGCATTATAATTGAAACTACCATATGTATACATTTACTCTAGCCACTATGTTTATATCCAATAAAACTCCTTTATTATAGATGTAAAAAGTCTTTAGATAGTTTCAAAGATCCAAAAAATAGATTAAAATATGTGGCTTAATCCCATATCTATCTACTTCTAACACATACGAGTTGCACATTATCATAGTCATGAGAATTAGCTCTGTAAAGACAAATTATTATGTCTGATGCCCCTTTTATTGTGTAAATTCCCTATCACCTCTTTTATATCTATCATCTATTCCTATTCTATTTATCCTATTTTTTGAACATGCAGAATGTTTTCTCATGAGCACACCAAGCATGTATACCTAAAGGTTGCAAGGACTTTTGCCCTTGAATCTATAACCAATGGTCCATTATGGCATGTGAATTATTCCCTTTATTTGTGCCCACATTTAAAGATTAAGTTATTTTTGAAAAATTAAATTACTATTCAAAGACATCTAACCCTTATAGCTAAAAAATTCAAGCTTGTGGTCTATAAACATGAATTGAATTATAACATAAATAAAATAGAGAAAATTAAATATTTATTTACCACTGAGTGGGTCCAAGGAGGATATTTTATTATAGTAATTAATTGAGTATGGATAGTGATCATATTGAAGATTGTGAAAAATCCCTTTAGCCTAAATAAAGACAAGCTTGGAATGACTACAAGTTGATCCTTAGCATTTTGGTTATTATGGGGGTGAAAAGAGTGTTGAATCAATTATATGATATATTTGGCCTAATAATCACATAATAAATATATATATTAAATCTAAGGATGGATAGAGTTTTTCCAAACCATTTTGGCTGCTAATTTTTATTTTAGTCATAGATGATCATTACTTCTAGACTCTACCATTACTAGTTTCAATCATCATCCCAACTCTACCCAAATGATAACTAGGGTAGATCATCAAGGACAAAAAAAACCTTCTTATAAGTTTAATGTCTCCCTTCTTGAGTCATGGAAATACTTTAAATCCATTTTCATAGTTTGGTCTTCAGTGCCCACTCCTAATAGTGAAGGATGGATTTTGTGGTAGAAGGCAGCGATTCAACATGCTAAAAATTTCCAAATAGGTTAAGGCCAAATGATTTCAAGAGTAAATAAAGGTAGGGAATAGGATATTCTTCTCAAATTTTAACAAGCATGGCATGAGTTGGAATTGAAAGCATTGTGAAACAGAGTGCTACCTACTTGCAATTACAATTATAATTTTTTGAAAATAAAAGAATTAGTAACAAAATATCAAATAATTATAAATATTACATGGTTCCAATATTGTCTATACCCTTATTTAATCTCTCATATATTTTCAAAATTAAAAAATATTAATAAAACATCAAACCACGGAGAGATCTAGTCTAGGAGACTATTTGAGGAACAAAAATATTGTTGGATACATAGTCTTGCATGCTTGAATCTTTAAAATTGCAAATGGCAACAACCATGGCTTAATGTGCAATGACACCAACATGAACTATGTTTGTAAAAAAATCCATTCCTTATACATTTTTCTTGGAAATGCATTTTAATTCCTATATTGTCTATACCCTTATTGGACCTCTCATATATTTTCAAAAATGAAAAATATTAATAAAACATCAAACCATGCAAAGATATAGTCTAGGAGACTATTTGAGGAACAAAAATATTTTTGGATATACAGTATTGCATTCCTAAATATTTAAAATTGAAAATGGCCACAACCATTTCTTAAAATACATGTGCAATGACACCAACATGAACTATTTTTGTAACTATATAAAGTCTTGTAGTATCATTATCACATAGCTTGATTCAAGGCAAGGATATGCCATACAGGTGTCAGTTACTTGGTAGTATAATATTATTTAATGATATAGATGAAGGATATGATTCATAAAAATAATCAAATCATAAATAAATATCTAGATAAATTATTAAATAAGAAGAAGAAAGTGTAGGTCAGCCTACTCAAGAAATTTACAACACTTTTATGTTCACACTAGTAAAACACTAAAGCAAAATAACAACAAAAAATTATGAAGAAATTTTTAAGAGTGTGAAAAGGTTCATATCCTGAGCAAGGATTAAAACATATCCTCACCTAATTTGTGCCACTCACTTTCTTTTGCAACGTTACTTTTTAACCATTTACTTTCCTTCGTAATGTTACTATTTAACACCATAATATCATCACTGATAATAGTGAAATTTGAAGAGGCCTTGGTCCTTCCTATGACAAGCAAGCTATCATTGCACTATATGAAAATGGAGATCTAAAAATAAAAATAAATTGGTTTATATTAAAACAAATAAAAATTGAAGAATGATAGTGGGGAAGAGCATGGTTAAAATTTAGCTATAGTAATAGGAAGGAGGGTTTCCATCCATAAGCAAAGGGATATCCATTTTATTGAAGATGAAATTAACTACAAGCCATTGATAAAAAAATGACTAATTTTAAAATCCAAGAACAGAGAGATGTAGCTACAAGCATGACACACATACACATAATAGAAGCTAAAACCTGTTCATTGCACCAGGTTGGGTGAATATTTTGTCACCAAAAAAATGGTAATAGAATGGTACTTTAAACCATAGTGTGATGAGATAAAATATCTCCTCAAGAAAAGGGGAGGCCCCCTTTTCATTGGTAACTAAAACAACAAGTAATTATCTATGCTAATTTTATCAAAGTGGGTGTTATAATATCATCCAATTCTCTTTTTTTAGAATTGATGTTCACTTTTAAACTTATGATATGAGCCATTTATTATAATGTATCATGAAAACATAAAATTAATTGATGAAGCAATAATGACCAATATTCAAATTAGTTAGATGAAAGAATAACTAGAATAATACTAGCATTGTAACATGAATGGATGGAAAAAAAAGTGCAGCCTAAAGTCTTCACCTTATTTCCAAAGAATATTATTTAACTAAGGAAAATAACTTGTGGCCCAAATAATCCATAGTAAGTCACTTCCAATGAACTCAAATCCAATAACGATATTACAACTCAAAGACTTCAAAATTAGCTTCCTAACACCTTTCAATTTATAGAAATTCACACCACAATCAAATCAAAAGTACAAGAAAATGCAATAGAAAAAATGTAAGAACATTTCTAATACACCACAAGTTTATTCCAACACAAAGATTGAAAGATCACTTGATTTTAATATATTGATGGAATTTGAGATTTACAATATGAACACAAAGTTTCAAAAATTGCTTCTTAATTTCAGCAGTGTTTCTCTTCTATAGCCCTAGTGATCCTACTTTCACAAAATAGCATCCTCTTATTTATAGAGAGGAGATATGAACAAAAAAAATGGAAAACTTAACTATTTTGACTTATTCTTCGATAGAGTCCAATTTTACTTAGGACTATGTACTTTTCCTATGTGTAAATTACACCCAAAAAAATTACTTGTGAAAAACTATGAAAATAAACTATGTGTCCATAAACATAGGAATTTATTATTTTTTATTCTTCTCTAGATATGCTTTGTATCTCTTTAGGGTGGCTTGGACCTCACTATTTCCTAGCCCCAATGTACTTCTGGAGATGGCAAGGACCCTCATGATGGAGTTATCTAGGTTGACTGGCACACCTTTGCTTTTATCCAAGATTCTTTACAATTTGTCCATTATGAATTGAAAATCAACTAGTTTATTGATGGAGTCTAGCGTGAATGTTTCTATCTCGATTTCTATACAAATCAAGGAAGTGAAATCTTGAACTACTATTTTAGTAGGAAGAATTTCTAGACAGTCATCTTTAATCTGGAAAGGAAATTCTTCAATCTTATTTGTAAGGTCTAGTCCCTTATTAGTACACATATCCTACGATTATTCAAGATCCTTAATTAAATTCTGGAGGACTTCTTTCTTATTGTTCATTGCCTCTCTATATTCTGTAAATATTTTCTTGATTTAAATGACCTTTTGATCAACCAAGAGTTCCAGCTTGAACTGGCATAGTTGAGTATATGTATGAATATATTTCTCTATTAATTGCAAGTCTTTAGTGAGTGTCTCAAGTGTTTTCTATATTTCCATTCTTACTTCACTCAATTTATTCAAAAACTCGATGGCATAACACAACCATTGAGCTCCTTACATTAAAAATATTTCAATCTAGGCACTGACTATCTGACCTTGAGATCTAATATTTTCTACTTATTGAATTATGTTTTCAGTGGCCTCACTTCCAATGGGATATGTTGGCTTGAAAGATTGAATGATCTTTAGTAAAACTAAATTTAGTTATTCTACTTGTACTTTGAGTTGATCCTTAATTACTTTATCCTTATTATATCTTTCCAGCAAGGATGCTATTATTGCTTGTAGATCTTTTTTTTCACTTTTGTGTGTTTTCTTAAAAAGATCAATCCATCCAATTGCATATTTAGATGCTTGGATATATTCAATGTTTCTATCTTCTGGAGGCACTATAACCTCGACATACTTGTGACCAAAATCAAAGATCACCCTTGATATTATTTTATCCATTTTACTATTTTTGGTTTTATTGACATAAATTGACCAAAATAAAAATCATCTGATGACAAAGCTTGCTTCTTCCTCTTGGGTGTTTGAGACATTAGCCAAGGAAGAAGATGAGATGGATTTTATTGTGCAAAGGATGTCAAAGATTTTGATGATTTGAAAAGATCAATGGTTTTTGAGGTAGGTGGAATGGAAGATAGAATAGGGGTATCCAATAATGGAATAAATACCGATAAAGTGGTGGTTATAACAGGTAGAGTTTATGTTGGGATAGTGGAGGCTTTGGTTCCCATTTGCACACTTGATATGGGAATGGATGGGAATTGTGTTGTCAATTTAGAAGATGAGGTAAACATAACCTTATCCATGTCTTGATGGGTAAAATATAGATTAGTGGGTGAACCCAATGACATTGAAGGACTAGGTAAATTGGAAAGAGAATCAAATACCTAATCCAATGTGCTCTAAGAAAGAACTTGGAAAAGTGTAGTGCTAGTGGGTAAAATAGGGGATGAAAGAATAATCTAAAGAGGTAATATAGAAATAATTGGTGTAGTAGGAGTAATAGGAGGAAGATCAGAAGATGTTACCTATGGATTTTCTACTTGAGAAGTCACTAATGGTGCTAGTGTTTCACTTGTGATTGGATTTTCCTCCTTCTCTGCTAGAAAAATTTTCTACCATATGTTGGTGTCCTTACCCTTTCCTTTACCTTTGACTTTGAAAATATACCTCACATTCTATGTAGATCTAGAGGCATCTTCCTTATTCTTTGCCCTCAGCTCTTCTCACTTTCTAGCAGTATCTTCATCATATTCTTCCTCAAATCCAATTTTGAATGGATTTAACCTAATACACTTTTATTCTAGTTAGCCATTGGTATTTTCAAGAATAAGTTATAATCTATCTCTGATAGAGGTGGATTCCTTTATCGACCATTGAATTGGGGGAAGAGGAGTTGAATTAATTTGGCTATTCTCATATAATGGGTCTAATATATTCTCATCATCTATCAATTCTTCAAGAATGTCAGCTGGTCTCAAATTAACAATTTAGTTTGTGGTGAGATGGCTATAATCTAGATTTCTCATGTCTTCTTTAGTTCTACACTCTACCCAAATGTCCTCTATTCTACGTATGTGAGTGTAATTCCATTTGAGCTATTCTTTCATCTTCTTATAATCAAAGTCCTTCCTGCTCTTGAATTTCTTAAGATTTATCCATTTTAATTCAATTTCCATTGTCTTAGACTTTGGAGTGGTAGTGACTATATATCGACCAATGCTTATTGGAAGCTTAAAACTTGGTTTGTGGGCATCTGATTACTTCTTGTGTATGCTCATCATATTTTGACACATCTCCATTATAAACAACTTATCACTCAATTATTTGGGTAACATATAGGGTTGTTAATTTAATCCTCCTACCCTAATATAATTTTAGGTTGGGAATTATAGAAATATAAAACCAACCTTGTTAACTTGTGCCCATGCTATAGTTGAAACTCTTTTATTCTCAAGTTCTTTATCAAAAATACAAATGTATCTATAAAATAAGGCATCATTAACTCTTTTGTAATGTTTCAAGCTCTCCTTCAAAGTCAACTATGGATAGTAATCATACATAGGAACCTTATTTCTATCACCAACATTGGTTAAATTAGGGAAATATTTCATGCTAGCTATAATGTATACCAAATACGAAGTCATGAAGAACTTTAGAGAAGAGGTCACCTTAGAGAGTTGGTGACATATGGCATCACTGATCTATTTTCCCAAAAATATCCTTTATTTGCCCCTCTTGATAACCTAGATGTAATGATACATCCATTATTGAAAGATGTTTGATGTGGGTAGCCCCTTAACTCTATTCAGGAGAGTAATCACATCTTCTACTTCCTCTAGGAACTCACTATGATAAAAGTTTTTTTGCCACCAGAAATGGAGTGCCAAGGGGTATTGAGTCATTTGGAGTTGATATGCCTCTTGCACTTATCAAAATTTTTATCATAATGCTCCTAAACTTAGTTCATAGTTATATCTAAATAGTCTTTAATATCAAAGAGGTGTAAGATTTTATCAAAATACTCCTCAACTAGTCAGATGATCACCTTACCATCTACATCCCTGACTGATCTAGTTTGTTTGTCAAAATGAGTAGCAACTATCAAATAAACTCTAAATCTTGTACTGATATAGGGAATGTAGCACCTAAGTGAATTTCACTATTTAGAATAGCTTACATGTGAGGTGTAATGTAATCCCTGCCTAGCCTCTATAAAAATTTAACCATGTCAACATGGCTAATATCTATATCTTTGATCTAGTCTACATTTTATTTGATCATGGATTAAGGAAGCACACCTTAAAATTTGTACTTTATGGATTTTTTAATAAGATAAATCTTTGACATTGGTCAAGTAACTACATGAGAATTTCAATCCTCCAAAGTTAGTATTTTTCATCTAATGGGAAGATATACAAGAGTAGAAAAAATCTACACTTGTTCATGGTGAAGTAATAAAGTTGTGTAGTTTAGAGAATTTTCTCTGAACTACATAAATATTGATTGCTTTGGGGGTAGTCAAATTCTCTAAACTACATATAACTTGGGTATTTAAAATGTTAGGTGAAGGTTAGAGAATTTTCTTCAACCTACACCAATTTTGGGTAGAATGATAAGTCAGGTGTAGGTTAGATAAAAATATCTAACATGTATCATATTTGGGTTGGTCTGATGCATGGTGGAGAAAATACTTCAAAGTGCACTGAAAGGGGTTTGATTATTTGCACTTCAAATTATTTTATCTGATGTGTGTGGGGTGGCATGGAAAAAGGATACACTTTGAAGAAAATTCTCTGGCGTGCACCTAGACTTGGTAAGATAGAGTGCACATCAAAGAATTTTCTTCAAGGTGCACTTGTAGGGAGGGTTTTATGAAAACCAATGCATGGGTTTCAAGAATGAAATGAAACATGGTTTTCATCAGGGCATATGGTTTCATGGGTCAACATACACAATGGGATATGTACAAGATTACAACAAAAATAGGAAATGATGCACAAGAATCAAATACCTAAGATGTGATCGAATAACATGAAAGAATGCAGGAGGTTTCATTGACATGAAACACGTGTTTCAAAATCCAAAAAAAGGTTTATATAGGAAAAATAAAATGAAAAGATAACTAGGAAAGGAGTAAGAGAAAAGAGAGAGGAAAACTAAAAACATACTTGAGATTCGAAGAGGGTGACCAAATCCATGTACAAAGTGCAATGCAATGTAATGAAAAAATAGTGACTGAGAAGGATGCAGGTAGGTGTGAGAATAATGAAGAAGAGGTGAAAAACAAATAGTAAAAATAAAATTACATGGATTTAATTATATAAATATGGTAATTAATGCATATTAATTACCACTTAGGTGGTGGTCTTGTTTGTAGGGTCAAAGAATTCCTTCGGTCTTGTATGCATAGTGGTAGAGAACTTCTTCACCCTTCCACATTGGGGTGGATTCTGGATAAAATTCTTTAGATTTCAAGGTTTGATTTTGGTGTAGTTTATATAATTACATCTAGACTACATAGGGTGAAAAATTCTCTCAAAAGACCAACTTTTGAAGGGAAGAAAAACACAAGAAGGCAATGATTGACCTCATTTTGTATACTTAGAGATCATGGGCTATGAAACAAACAAGTTTTGTAGGGGATATCTCATGAATTGAGCATCCTAAATTTAAAGATAACATATAGATTTTATTGGGAAATTTATTTTAGGCATTATTTGAAATGCTTGAATGAAATAAAATCCTAAAACTATAAGTGCCTTTCTCCATTGGGCCACAGAGTCTAGTGACAGACTAGATAAAAGACAAAACAAAAAGAATATATAAATATATACAAAATATATAAACTTATCTAGAACATCATTGAGAGAAAAGATTCATATGTTGTTTTTTGTAGAGAAGCATTAATGGTGTTCCATCTTGATATGCCAAAATAAAATTGTGCTCTCCACAAAGTTGATGGATGAGAAAAGTACCCCTCTACAAGGAATCAAATTGCCCATGCATTCCTTTCAACTCTCTTATATTGTCCCATAAAAGAACTAGATCCTTGACTTGGAAATCTTTTTGTTTGGATTTCTTATAAAAAATCTTCTTCACTTGGCTTTGATGTTCAATAATGCGATCCACGACCTTTGTACATTGCTCTTCTAGTTCAATAGTGAACATAATACACTTTTCTATGGAACTTTGAAATGTTTCATTTTCAATTAACTTATCCAATATGAGAGCAGGAAAATCCAATGTAATGGGTATTTATAATTCAATCCATACAAATTTTGAAAAGTAGACATACCAAATGCTCACTTGGGAGTGATATGATCAACCCAAAATGCATTGTACAATGCTTTGTGCTAAGATCTCTAATTTTCCTCTACTAACTTCTTGATAATAGTAACTAATTTTGTGTTAATTGACTTTGCCTAACCATTTCCTTGAGGGAAATAGTCTAGGGTGTGAGAAGAATGATCCCATATTCAAAATAGAACTTAGTTATCTCCTGGGATGAGAAACAAGAAGCATTGTTTATTACTATCTTGTTGGGTACTCCAAACCTTGTGATGATGTTTTCCTTGAGGAAGTTGCAAATAACCTTTGAAGTGGCCTATTTGGTTGGATGGCCTCCACCCACTTGATAAAGTAATAAATAGCCTTGAGAACATAATTTTGACCTACACTTGATAATAAGTTCACTAAGCCAATGGAGTCAATACCCCATTTCTGAAAATGTTCTTCAATAGCTATTAGCTTGAGGGGTAGGGCTGCTAACTTAAGTTTCCCCATAATTTTTTGGCACTTCTCACATTTACTCACCTACGTATATGCATCCTAAAAAAATGTTGGCCAGTAATACCTTATCCTTAAAATCTTATGGACTATGATCATAGATGAAAAATGTCCTCCACATGCCAAGTTGTGAAAGGATTCCAACATCTTGCCTTGTTGTGCTTTGTCCACGCACTGCATAAAAATTCCATCAATGCTTCACTTTTACAAACTAGTTTCCCAAAGAACAAAGTTCATAGCTTTAAGCTTGATTTTCCTCTTCTCTTTGTATGATAAATGCTTTGGTAATGTTTCATATGTGAGGAAATGAGCAATGTTAAATAACTACTCATTCCTTATACTTACGAACAATATCATAGGAAACTCTTCTTTTGTGTCTCCTTCATTGTTTGATATCTCTTCTAGTTTATTTTCTGTAATGAGTTGACATAAACTTTTTCCACACACAAGATTCATAGGTTTTATTTCCATATCATAATCTTGGATATTATCAATCTAATTACCTCTTTTGCTTCCAAATTCTTATTGAGTCAAAATGGACTTGACTATAGAATGTGGTACCAATGTGATGGTGTGTGAATTAAGGATGTAATACCTGAAATGCTTAATTAATTTCACAATAGCGTAAACAAGTTTTTCCATGGGTGAATAATTGATGTCATGAACCTTTAGAGGGAAGCTCATGAAATCTATAGGAGATTTAATCCCCTCTTCATTTAGTTGCACCAAGATGGTGGATAAATTATGCTCAAAATCATAACTATACATGATGAAGTTATTAGTATAGTCAAGGCAGACTAAAATAGGAGCAAGAGTAATTAATTCCTTGAATTCATGAAAAATAGATCTCCCTTATGCATTTCAATGGAAAATTGATTTATCTTTCATCATATCATCAACATGATGTGTCTTCTCAATAAAATCAGATACAAATCTTCATAGGAAATTAACCTTCCCAAATAAGGAATGCACTCCTTTCTTACTTGATGGTAGAGTAAGATTCTAAATTGACTTGACCCATTTAGGATCAGTCTTGACTCCTTCCTTTGACACAATGTGTCTAAGGAGCTTACCTTCAATAACTCCAAAAATGGATTTCTTAAGATTGAGGGACATCTCATGTTGATATCACCTTTGAAGTACTTATTGTAAATGATCACAATGATCTTGATGCTTCTTTGAGAAAATACTTAAATCATCAAGATAGACCATAATGAACTTACCAACAATATCCTAGAAGGCCAAGTCTATGACCCTCTGAAAGATAGCACCAGCACTGATCAACCCAAAAGGCATTTTGTGATATGCAAAGGTGCCCCATGGAGTAGTGAAGGCCATATTATGTTGATCTTAATCATTCACCTCCACTTGATTGTATCTTGACAAGCCATCTAACATAGATAACATCTCTAAACTTGTTACTATTTGCAGTACTTGATCCAATATCGATAATGGATAATTATCCTTAAGTGATGATTGGTTTAGATTATAGAAGTCAACATAGAATTGGATTTCTCTATTATTTTTTCTCACAATAATGATGTTAGATATCCATGTTGAGTGATGTATAGGAAATATGATCCTAGCATTCAACATCTTTTAGATTTTGGCAAGGATGGTACTTGAGATTTTGGGATTGTACTATCATTGTTTCTACTTGTGAGGCTGAGACCCAGGTTTAAGAAGAATATCATGCTACACTTGGGTTAACAATATTTAAAATCATCATATGAATATGTTAATACATTAATGTACCATCGTAGAAGTGTCACCAATTTCTCTCTCCTCTAACGAGAAACATTTTCCAATATTTATCATTTTAGGGTCATCCTTTATTCTTATATTAACTTGCTCAATTTTTATTATTGATTCTAATTCATACTATTGAAGTTTGATAAATTGATTATGTTTATCAAAAATCCTCTCTATAGATACCAATCCTTTGAGAATCCTATTCCCTTTTAGTTGTAATTCTCTTCAATAGTTTCCTCATTTACCTCATAGATTGATTCTTGAGGAAAGGAATCACTCCCCTCAAAGTATAACTCACTAAAATTTTCTACCTTCTCTAAGAAGGTGATGACTTGCTCATCATTGTTTAAAACCTACCAATGATTGACATTATTAGGAACACTGGGTTGGAAGACCAACTCAATGGTATACTTGTTTCTTTGGAAATCCTTGTGAATAATTAGAAGAGTAGCTGAAACAACCAACAAATCTATCCTATCATTATATTCTCTTGGAACTGTTCACATATTAAAAGCATCAAAATATTCCATACAATCCCATATCATTATATTCTCTTGGAATTATTCATATATTAAAAGCATCAAAATATTCCATACACTTGGTTGGAAGACAAACTCAATGGTATACTTGTTTCTTTGGAAATCCTTGTGAAGAATTAGAAGAGTAGCTGAAACAACCAATGAATATTTCCTATCATTATATTATCTTAGAATTGTTCATATATTAAAAGCATCAAAATATGATCCTAGATGCGGATTTCTCAGTTCATTTTTATCACATGAATGATGTTAGATATCCATGTTGAGTGATGTATAGGAAAGATGATCCTAGCATTCAACATCATTTAGATTTTGGCAAGGATGGTACTTGAGATTTTGAGATTATACTATCATTATTTCTAATTGTGAGGCTGAGATCCAGGTTTAAGAAGAATATCATGCTACACTTGGGTTAAAAATATTTTAAATTAGTATATGAATATGTTAATACATCAATGTGCCATCGTAGAAGTGTCAACAACTTCTCTCTCCTCTAACGAGTAACATTTTCTAATATTTATCATTTTAGGGTCATCCTTTGTTCTTATATTGACTTGCTCAAATTTTATTATTGAGTCTAATTCAAATTATTGACATTTGATAAATTGATCATGTTTATCAAAAAGGCTCTCATAGATACCAATCCTTTGAGAATCCTATTCCCTTTGAGTTGTAAAATCTCTTCAATAGTTTCCTCATTTACCTCATAGATTGATTCTTGAGGAGAGGAATCACTCCCCTCAAAGTATAACTCACTAACATTTTTTGCCTTTTCTAAGAAGGTTATGACTTGCTCATCATTGTTTAAAACCTACCAATGATTGACATTATTAGGAACACTGGGTCAGAAGACCAACTCAATGGTATACTTGTTTCTTTGGAAATCCTTGTGAAAAATTAGAAGAGTAGCTAAAACAACCAATGAATCTTTCCTCTCATTATATTCTCTTATAACTATTCATATATTAAAAGCAACAAAATATTCCATACAATCCCAAACATGATTGCAATAATCCCTTAGCCTTTCAGTCTTTGTTTGATAAAAATTCCTAACTTGACAAATGACTAACTCAACATCACCTTGAGCATAAAAATTTTTAATTCCTTTCTTTTTTGCAACATCCATCCCTAATAACAAGGCTTCATAATAAGTACTATTGGTTGTGTTATCAAACTACAACTTAAAATAAAAATGGGATATCTTTCCTTTTGGGGAGATAAGGACTATCCCGACTCCAAATCTAGTTGAAGATCAACTACCATCAAATTCCAAAGTCCAAACATCATTTGAACTTTCAACTTTGATAGATTCAAAATCCAAAATCTCTTCATCTGAAGAGGGTGATTCATTTATTTCCTGACCTTCATCTGAAATATCATCTGATGATACTAGATCTTTGTCTGTAGTCAAAAAATAAGTACCCATTCCTTGAAGTTTCAAAGAGAATATGGGCTTTCATATCCTCCGTCTTTATCACAATATACTTCACTTGCTTCTCTGGATGAATTTTCTTCATCACATCTTTGATAGGTATTCTTTCCTCATAGCAATCCATGTTGATTTCACCACTAATATCTTTGTAAAATTTACATCCCAAAAAAATTCCATATGAGGTTAGAACATCAACCACAAGAACTATCATCGTTATCTTGTTCTCTAGAAAATTAACAAATGTAAATTGTGCATCCTTGATTTATCCTATGAGTGGTACTTACTTAGTTTCCATTGAAAATCAATGGCCAAAAGTCTTTGTTAGAGTTAACCCCAAGGCAATAGTTACTTGGCTAGCATCACATTATCAAAGGCACCTGAATTAATGATATAATTACTGAGCTTGTAGCCATTGATAAATAGGGAAATATAAAAAGGTTCTATTTTTTTGGAGTTGGATGAATGTGTTACAACCAAGTTATTTTGTTTAGGATTTGGTTTAGGGTCAATTGGTGCACTCTTAGATGATATCTAATTGAAATTGGCCCCTTGCTTTTTACAAACTTAGTCAATATTTCAAATTTATTGGGGTTAGATTGGAGGTATTCAACCTCAGACATTTTAATTTTTATCTTCCTAGCATGGTTTATGATATCAAAAGATAGGTATGGGAAACTAAGGAAGGTGAGGTATTTTCATTTTTAGGTTTCAGGTTTTGAGTACTAGATCTAGGCGTAGAAGGAGAAGAAGTAGAATAGTTAGGTGTACCTACTTATCTATCTACCATTGTGTCCTTTGGTTGAACTAGTAAAGGAGTTCCTCTTTTGGTAATCATAACCTCCTTACATGGTTCATCCTTGGACTTAGCTTTATCAACCATTTATTGTTGATTCAACTGACTTTGAGAATGGGTGAAGATGGCATATGACTCACCATGTGTATCTTTCTCTTGTTCAAATTCTTCTTCTTCAAAGTTCAAAAACCTAATATCAGAGTCACCAGCTTATCCCTATTCATCTCTTGTGAAGGGATTAACATCATCTTCTAGAACATATTCTAGCTTTGAAACATCATCATTTTTAGGTTCTAACTAGTTAACTACTGCATTATCTAGTGGTGCCTCCAGTGTAAGCTTTACTTGTGGTGAAGGAAACTTATTCTAATTTTGTTTTCTTACAGTATTATTAGAATAATTAGAAGCATTTGGGTATGTTCTTATTGGAGTATCCTTATATTAAGTAAATGACATACCTTGGAACATTTGCTTCTTGAGTATTGGTAATTCATTTTCCATCTTCTGCATCATAAGATACGTGGTGCTAGTAGAAGGTGAAGTTGTAGATGGTTGCCCTCTAGGCTTGATTGAATTGTTTCTCACTTTTCCCACCAAGATCAAATCATCTTCTACTTCAGTGTCTAAGATTTGAGCATCATCAAGATTAGTTGGGGTTGCTCTTCAAAAAATAAAACTAACCTCCAACAACTGAGAATTGATGAAGAAGCATTTCAATTTCTTAGGTGTAGGTTGAGAAACTATTAGAATCCTATTCCTCAACTTATTGAACTATGATACAAAATCATGCATGGGCTCATGTGTTTATTTTATCATTTGTGTAAGTTGATCTAGTAAGACATGAGCATCTTTTGCCAACTTGAACCTTGCCTCAAACTTAGCCTTAAGTTTTGCCCAAGTTTTGATAGTTCCTATTGTAAACCAATTAACAGCAACACCTTGGAATATTTCTATGAACAATCTTACAAACAAATCTTCATGTTCCACTCCAATAACTCCACATGCAATGTATAATGTGTAAATATGATCATTCAAATGTTGTTTTCCATCATCGTAGAACTTGGATAAATTTTTTCATGAACCACAAGGTAGTTCATGAGATGGTTTTGTCAAGTTCAACTGACCAAAAGTAATTTCCCACAGACCTTGAATAGCCATTTTGTGTGGGTTGTATGAAGGAATAACAAATCTTTACAAAGTAAAAATAGGTAAGACCATATGAATGTTGGAAGCTTCCCCTGGCATAAAAGTTTTTCTATTGGTAAGAGGAAAACTTCTTATAAATTGAAGATGTGATCGTGTACATGCTAGAAAAAGATTGAAGTTATGCTCTTGTAACAACTCAAATGTAGGATCAATGTGTCCTACTACCTTTCTGTTATAGGTTTAACTTTATTCTACCAAATCAAGAATGTATCCATAAAAGGAAAGAGATTAGCAACAACAAAATAATAACAAGCAATAAGGTGTTAGTCCTATTTTAACCAAATAAGTGTAGCTCTCAGTTGTATGTTCTTTCCTCAGTGGAGTCACAAAAAACTATTGGGTGAATATTTTATCACTAACAAAATGGTAACATAATGGTACTTTCAACCATAGTGTGATGAGATAAAATCTCTCTTTAAGGAAATGGGAGGATCCCTTCTTATTTCTAACTCAAATTACAAGTAATTTTTTACACTTATTTACATTAATTTTATCAAAGTGGGTGTTATTATATTAAAAAAACTATTAAATGAATATTTTATCACCAAAAAATGGTAATAAAATGGTACTTTTAACCATAGTGTGATGAGATGAAATCTCTCTTCAAGGAAAGGGGAGGCTCTCTTCTTATTGCTAATTAAAACAAGTAATTATTTACACTTATTTACACTAATTATATCAAAGTGAGTGTTATCATATCATTCAATTCTTTTTTTTTCAAAATTGATGTTCACTTGCAAACTTATACTATGATTCCTTTCATTCCTTACAATGTAGCATGAAAACATAAAATTACTTGATGGAGTAATAATGACTAATATTCAAATTAGTTAGACGAAAGAATAACTAGAATAATATTAGAAATGTAATGTGAATGGATGGAACAAAGTGCAGCCCAAATTATTCACCTTATTTATAATGAGTATTATGTAACTAAAGAATATAACTTGCAAACCAAAGTCTCCATAGTAAGTCACTTCCAATGAATTCAAACCTAGTAACAATATTATAACTCAAAGACTTCAAAATCAGTTTCTTGGAACCATCCAATTTATAGAAATTCACACCACAATCCAATCAAAATTAAAATAAAATGCAATGAAAAAGACATAAAAACATTTCTAATACACAATAATTTTATTCAAACACAAAGATTGAAAGATCACTTTAATTTCTTATATTGATGGAATTCATGATTTACAATATGAACACAAAGTTTCAAAATTGTTTCTCAATTTCAGTAGCATTTCTCTTCTATAGCCATGGTGATCCTCCTTTCACAAAAGATCATCCTCTTATTTATAGAGAGGAGATATGAACAAAAATAAGGAAAACATAACTACTTTGACTTATTCTGGATGGAGTCCAATTTTACTTAGGACTGTGTACTTTGACTAGCATGCCTTTAATTTTATCCAAGAGTTCTAGCTTGAACTGGCGTAGTTGATTCCATGTATGAATATATTTTTCTATTAACTACAAGTCCTGAGTGAGTCTCTCAAGTGTTTATTGTATTTCCATTTTTACTTCACTCAAGTTATTAAAAAACTTGACAACAAAATGTAATCATTGAGCTCCTTGCATTAATAATATTTTAATCTATGCACTGACAGCCTAACCTTGAGATCCAATCTTTTCTTCTTATTGAATTGAATTTTTAGTGGCCTCACTTCCAATGGGATCTGATGGCTTAGAAGATTGAGTGATGTTTAGTAGAACTGAAGTTAGTTATTCTACTTGTACTTTGAATTTATCCTTAATTAATTTGTCTTTGTCATATCTTTCCAGTAAGGATGTCATTTCTACCTATAGATCTTATTTTACATTTTCATGCATTTGCTTACCAAGATCAATCCATCTAATTGCATATTTGTATGCTTGGATATCTTCAATGTTTCTATCTTCTAAAGGAACTGCAACCTCAGCATACTTGTGACCAAAATCAAAGATCACCCTTGATATTATTTTAGCCTTTTTTATTACTTTTGGTTTTATCGGCACAAATTGACCAAAATCAAAATCATTTGGTGACATAGCTTGCTTCTTCCTCTTGGGTGTTTGGGACATTAGATAATGAGGAAGAGGAGATGGATTTTCTTATGTGGAGGATGTCAAGGATTGTGATGTTGGGAGAATATCCATGGTTTGGGTGGAATGGAAGGTGGGACTAGGGTATCTAATAATGAAATGGATACTGATGGAGTGGTGGTTATGATAGGTGAAATTTATGTTGGAATGGTGGTGGCTTTGGTTCCCATTAACACACTTGATAGGGAGTGGATAAGACTTGTGTTTTCAATTTGGAAGATGAGGTAGACATGAACTTATCCATGTCTTGTTGGGTAAAATATAGATTAGTGGGTGAACCCAATGACATTGAAAGACTAGGTAAATTGAAAAGGGAATCAAATACCTAATCTAATGTGCTCTGAGAAGGAACTTGGAAAAGTTTAGTGCTAGTGGGTGAAGGAGGGGATGAAAGAATAGTTTGAAGAGGCATTGTAGAAACAACTGGTGTAGTAGGAGTGACAAGAGGAAGAGGAGAAAATGTTACCTATGGATTTTCTACTTAAGAAGTCTCAACTTGAGAAGTCACTAATGGTGCTAGTGTTTCACTTGTGACTGAATTTTCCTCCTCTGCTTGAACATTTTTCTCCCCTATGTTAGTATCTTTGCCTTTTCCTTTACATTTTATTTTGAAAACAAACCTCACCTTTTATGTAGAGGTATAGGCATCTTATTTAATATTTTTCCTCATCTCTTTTCACTTTTTGTCAGTATCTTCATCATATTCTTCCTTGGATCTAGTTTTGAATGGATTCAATATAATACTCTACCCAAAAATTGGTCTTTGTGAAGATAGGTTAGAATCTATCTATGATGGAGGTGGATTATTTTACCAACCTTGAATTAGGGGAAGAGGAGTTGAATCAATCTGACTATTCTCATATAATGGGTCCAATATGTTCTCATCATCTATCAATTCTTCAAGAATGTTAGCTAGTCTCAAATTAAAAATTTGATATGCACTGAGATGGTTGTAATCTAGGTTTTTCATATCTTCCTTAGTTCTACACTCTACCCAAATTCCCTCTATTATGTGTACGTGAGTTTAATTCCCTTTGAAATTTTCTTTCATTTTCTTGTAATCAAAGTCCTCCCTCCTCTTTAATCTCTTAAGAGTTATCCATTGCAGTTTAGTTTCCATTGTCTTGGCCTTTGGAGTGGTAGTGAATGTATACTGACCAATGTTGATTGAAAACTTAAAACCTAGTTTATGGGAATCTAATTGTTTCTTGTGTATGTTCATCATCTGCCAACACATCTCCATTAGAATCAACTTATCACTTAGGTGTCTAGGAAGCATATAGGATTGTTCATCGAATCCTCTTACCCTAATGTAGGTTTAGGTTGGGAATTATAGAAATATAAAACCAACCTTGTTAAATTATGTCCATATTGCATCTAAAACTCTCTTCTTCTCAAGTTTTTTAATCAAAAATACAAATGTACCTATAAAATAAGGCATCATTGACACTTTTGTAATGTTTTAAGCTCTCTTTCAAAGTCAAATATGGATAGTAATCATATACAGGAACCTTCTTTCTATCACCAACATTGGTTAAACTAGGGAAATATTTCATGTTAGTTATAGTGTATACCAAATAGGAAGTCATGAATAAATTTAGAGAAGAGGTCATCTCAGAGAGTTGGTGACATATGGCATCACTAATCTATTTTCCCTAGAAGATCATTTATTTTCCCCTCTTGATAACCTAGATGTAATGATACATTCATTCTTGAAAGATGTTTGATGTGGGTAGCCCCTTAACTCTACTTAGGAGAGTGCTCAAATCTCCTACTTACTCTAGGAACTCACTGTGATAAAGGTTTTTAAGCCACCTCATAATGGAGTGCCAAGGGGTCCTGAGCCATTTGGATTTGATATTCCTCTTGCACTTATCATAATTCTTATTGTAATGTTCTTGAGTTGAGTTCACGGTTATATTTGAATACTCTTCAATATCAGAGAGATGGAATATTTTATCAAAATACTCCTCATCTACTCAGATGATTACCTTACCATCTACATCCTTGGCTGATCTAGTTTATTTGTCAAAATGAGTAGAAACTACCAAGATGAACTCCAAATACTATGTTGATATAGGGAATGTAGGAGCCAAGTGAATTTCACTATTTAGAATAGCTTGCATGTGAGGTGTAATGTGGTCCCTATCTAGCCTCTACAAAAATTCAACCATGTCAACATGGCCAATCTATGTATCTCTGATCTGGTCCACATTTGATTCAACCACGAACAAATAAATCACACCTTGAAATTTGTACTTCATGGCTTTATTAGTAGGAGAAATCTCTGACATTGGTCAAGTAACTACATGAGAATTTCAATCCTCCATAGTTAACATTTTTCATCTAACGGTAAGATATGTAAGAGTGAGGAAAATATACACTTGTGTATGGAATAGTAATAAAGCTATGTAGTTCAGAGAATTTTCTTTGAACTACACTAGTTTTGAATGTTTTTGGTGCAGTCCAGAGAAAATTCTCTAAACTACATAGAACTTGGGTATTTCAAAGGTTGGGTGTAGGTCAAAGAATTTTCTCTCATCTACACCAATTTTGGGTAGAATGTATAAGTCAAGTGTAGGTCAGATAAAAATCTTTGACCTATACTGTATTCGGGTTGGTCTAGTGCATAATGAAGGAAATTATCCAAAGTGCACTAAAAGGGGTTTGACTATATGCACTTCAGAAAATTGTCTCTGACGTGCATAAGGTGGAAGGGAAAAAGGGTGCACTTCAAATAAAATTATTTGATGTGCACCCAAACTCTATAGGATAGAGTGCACATCAAATAATTTTCTCTGAGGTGTACCCATGGGAAGGGTTTTATGAAAAATAATGCATGGGATTCAAGAATGAAATAAAACATGGTTTGTAGCAGGGTAGAGGGTTTTTTTGGTCAAGATACATAATGGGATATGTATAAGGTTAAAATAAAAATAGAAAATGACACACAGGAATTAAAGACCTAAGACATGATTGAATAATTCAAAATAATGCATGAGGTTTCATCGACATGAAATAAGTGTTTTAAAAGTCAAAACAAGATTCATAAAGGAAAAAGAAAATGATGAGATAACTAGGAAAGGATTAAGAGAAAGAAAAGAGGAAAACTAAAAACATACCTACGATTCGAAGAGGGTGACCAAATCCATGTACAAAGTGCAATGCAATCCAATGCATAAATAATGATTAGGAAAGATGTAGGCAGGTGTGAAAATAATGAAGAAGAGGTGAAAAAATAAATAGTAAAAAGAAAATTACAAGCGGTTAATTATATAAAGTCAATAATTAATGCATATTAATTACCATGTAGATGGTATGCCCATTTACAAGGTCAAAGAATTTCTTTGGTCCTGCATGTGTAGTGGTAGATAATTTCTTTGCCCTTGCACATTAGGGTGGAGTTCAGAGAAAAATATCTGGATTGCACGTTTTGAGCTTGGTGTAGTTTGAAGAATTTCTTCCAAACTGCACAGGGTTAAAAATTATCTCAAAAGACCAACTTTTTGATGGAATAAAAATGCAAGAAGGCAATGATTGACCTCATTTTATCTGCTTAGAGATCATGAGCTATGAAATGGACAAGTTTCATAGGGGCTATCCCATGAATTGAGCCTGCTAAATTCAAGGATAACACACCAAAAAACTAAAAAAAATAGTAATAGATTGATTCCCATTTATTCCCATAAATTTACATGTTGATAACCAAACTAAGGTCACACAAAAATCCAAATGCAAGTTTTAATGACAACATGCTAGGGAAACTCTCCTACATTTACCACTCAAACAACACTTTCAAAAATGGATAAAACTTATGTGTGTTTTCTTAATCATAAAATAACAAAGGTTTTTTTTAAATAAAAAAAGCATGTAACTACACTAGTAAATGATATAAATTTGGCATGGATGAAGTTAAGGTTTCAGGTGATGGTAGGTTATGATGTTGGCACCTAAGTGTTTAACAATTTGCAGAGAGTAGGAGATGTGAGAGGAGAGGTGTAAGGACGAGGCAAATGGGTTGGTGTCAGAATACTCAAATAATAATAGATCTATTTCAAAAGGAAGACTATGCTGGTGGAGGATAGGGTAACAGCTACAGTGGACCCAAAATTTGTTTCCATAATGATCTAGAGCCCAAAAGGGAGATTCAGTGATAAAGAAACCTTTCCTAAACATCAGAAGGTTTAACATAATAATAGTAGTAGTACCATTTACCTGATTTCAAAAGTAGGAAACCCTAAAATAGACCCTCTTTGCATCATCAAACAAGACTATTTCTCTAATCTTCCTGCACTTCCCTAAAACCTTATTCGCTCTTGCAGCAAACCACAGATGAAAAACAAGCCAGCATCAAATAAATAGTGGCCAAAATGACATATATAAAAACCACATACACTCGTTGCCATAAACCTGTAGGGGAGAGTGCCATCTACCAATTCAAAACACGTGCCCGCGATCTCCATCCTCCATAACCGTTTGTTTTCTTACTATGCATGTCCAAGCAAAAGAGGAAACAATAACATATGGAAAACCATCCCATTGGTTCTAACAATGAAAGCTCTTAACGACTTAATGCTAATTGGGAAAATATTATTTTATTGAATTGCCTACAGCTGACTTAGGCAAACTGAAATTATATTGAGAAAGATCCCCATGCTATTGGTGGTTGGCAGGGAGCAGGTCCGCAATAAATGCCTAAGGTGAAAACAATAGTACCATTAGGTACTAATTATTCTAGTATTATTAAAATCTATGACCTAAAATGTCAACAAAATAAGATTTCTTTTAATAGAAATATGTAAGACAAGGAGGAAAGTAACAAGATAAATAAATTTATCTTTAATTGGATTGACTCCAAAGAATATGAAAATGGATAACTGAGATTTGCGATGGAAAATAAGGATTGAAAATTGATATTTTGTATTTGTAACTCTTCACATTTACATTAATGGGTCAGAAATTAAATTATTATAGAACACCCATGAACTAATAAATTGATAGATTATTATAAAATTATATTATTGTAATTATACAAATTAACTAAAATAATTGTCATGCTAACTCTTGAAGACTGTTAAATTTTTATCAATGAAAACCTTAAAATAATTTAATATTCTCTAACAAATTAATTCATTTTAACTAATGATTTTTGAATTGCACTTTTAAAATATATTTGAATACGTCCTTTTGATGGTGACCAAATAGTAAGGAAGGTGGGCTTTACTATCAGGGCCCGTGTTCAAATCTTCCTTTACATTAATAATTGACTCCTCAAATAACACTGCTTCCCATAAATCTCAAAAATTCCCCAAATTAAAATTTAAAATTTAAAATTTTGAATTTTAAATTTTAAAAATAAATAATAAATAATAAATAATAAATAATAAATTTGAACACCTTAAAAGGAATAAGGAATTTGGAGCCCACCAATGTTTCATTTTATCCCAATGTGAGTGGCAAATAGATGCATCGTCAAATTCTCATACCTTCCTTATTGTTAATTTATAATATTTAACAACATATATCAAGATGGAATTTTCCAAATTAAAAAAGAAGCAAAAACTTCGACTACGAACTGTCCATTTATTAATTAAGTATTAAATATACATTGTACTGCAAATCTCCGTAGTTAACTTGAGGTCGATTTGATGGAAGATTGTGCTATTACGACATTAATTGTAAGCTGCTTGGTCATACATTGGATTTTTAATGGACCAAGTGGGACACATTCATTCGTTCTCGAAGGAAGATTTGTTTATTTCTATGCTAAGGCTTGCGTCGATTTCCACATCAATGAGGTGAAGCAGTTCACGGAAATTCCTGATTATAACCATTGTTGGAGCCAATAGCACCACCGCTATTAGAGCCGTGTCACTCGCCAGAAGCATAGTTGCCGCCATTGCCCGAACCTTGTCCTCCGTAGCCCGCGCCGGCGGCGTTTTCCGTCACGTACGCGGCGCCTTCTCCGTATCCGCTAACTTCACCCGCACCATTTCCATAACCGCTGCCCTGCCATTCAGTCGACCCGTAGTAGCCATTGTTAAAGTTGTCGGTGCCCGTCGGGTAATACTCTTTAAGGTCCGTGTAACCGGCGGTCTTTCATCCACTGGGGTGGTTGTTGGCAGGCTCTTTGCTAAAGAAACCGCCCTCCCTCGCCTCTACACTCATAAGCACTAAACTTGCGAGTAGAATTGAACATAGGATTTTATAACAGAAAGCCAAAGGAGCCAAGTTAGGGCTAGCTACAGAATTAGTAGATGATAAGAAATTGAGAAGCAGTGGTGCATATTTATAGCTCTGTGGTCCTTCCATTTGAGCTGCTGCATTGTTTAGTACCGAATAGTCAGCGCATCCCCACATGTTGAGGTCCCTACATACCCTACCTGATCTATGAATTCTTCCATGATTTTAACAATAAAGTGTGATTCCACTCTCCTCCAAAACAAGTCGATTTCAATCATGATGCAGCCATTCATACCTGAAGGTAAATAGTGTGTGCTTTCATGTTGAATAGCCTTAAACATACTCGGCTTAACACTTACCAACAAATACAAGTGTTACAACACTGGCTGTTTAAAATTTTTATTAGGTTAGAGATTTTACGCTTTCACATTCCATGATATGGACATAAAGATTTTGTTAGGTTCTTGTTAGTTATGATTTATACTTTGTTTGGTATATCAAAAAGTATTGTTCTGAATAAAATGAATCTTTTTTCTATGGTGAGGATCACCGTGAGGACCATGATTTGATATATAGATGTACCTTAGGAAGCGCAATCTCAGCAATCATTTGCTTCTCATCCAAAACTTTACCGGAAAATGTTAGGTTGAACATTCTTTGTCGGCTATAACGTGTGCTTCGGAATTTTAGGCTCAACATAAAGAATAGTAGTATAAATGAGCAATAGCCAAAATCTTAGCACACACCTAGAATTTCCCTGATAAAGAGAGGGGTTTGGTGACACAATACTCAACTTTTTTCTCTACTCTATTCATTAAATATTTCCCCAGCTCCATAGGAGAAAGACTAAAGGTAAAGAGAATGCCAAAAAAATTGAATTTCTCCCCTTGAATAATCCATTTACACTTGTATTGGAATAACCAATTATGGATGGGCATCATACTTTGTTTAAAACATTGGGAATTATTGCACTACAAGCTAGAGCCAGAAGCTTTACAAAAGATGTCAAAGTAATGTAAAGTCTCCGTGAAATATTTTTCTTGATCTTTAAGAGTAAGAAAAGTATCATCAACAAAATGGCCATTAATGAGTTGAGAGGATTTATGAGGAATAATAATATCCATGATGAAGCCTCACTCAAATCTATGATCCAAAAAATATCCACGTGCTTCAACAAATAAAACATATAAGGTTGGCACAAGAGAACAACCTTGTCATATAGAGTGGAAGAGGCCAAAATTGTCAGACTTGACCCCATTTATAGTGAAACATGCTGAGGAGTTTGAGAAAAGAGTTTAACAATCAAAATAAAGAATTGGTTGAAGCCTAGAGCTTGATGCATGGAAAGGATAAAAGGCCACTTGATCCTATCATAGGCTTTTTGAAAATATAATTTAATAAATACTATTTGATAATGAGAGGCTCTCACCCAGTCCATTCCTTTCCAATATATATATTCTTGATAAAATTCTATTTGATTTGGTCTGACAATGATAGGAAGGAGTCAAAGGTAGTTAGAAAGATTTTTAGCAAGGATTTTATAAGACACATTAAGGAGGGTGATGGGGTACCAATTGGTGGTAAACTTAGGATCATTGGCCTTGCAGATAAATTTAATGTCTCATTTATTAATAATGGAGCCTAAATATTTTTTCTACATAACTTATTTTTAAACCTAAAGTAAATCAGGGCCAATGAAATCCCAAGTAAATTTATAAAATTCACAAGGGAATCTATCAATGCTTGAAGCTTTATCATTACTCATACATTGAAATAGCTCATCAAGAGATGTGGGTGAATCTTATAACTTTTGGTCAACTAGACAAAACTTGTAAGGAATAACATCTAAGCATTGTTGTAAGTTTGAGCTCTCTCTATTATTTCCTCCTCATCTTGAAACACTAATTTATAATGGTCCAAAAAAGTAACAGAGATGTTATAGAGATTAGAAAGTCTTAGTTGAGCTGACTTGAAGGTCTTAATCTAGTCTCAAGTTTGCCTAACTTTGAGAGATTTAAATAATTATTTGGAGGTCTTATCTCCAATTTTAAGTGAATGGAGGTGAGCATGAATTTTTCCCCTTCTAGCAGAGTGTCTCTTTGTAAATTTGATTTGGTGTTTGAGAGAGGTGGATAAGGAATACTTTTGAGATTCAAATGGAATGCGCTCAAGGAGAGAATAATTATTTGGTATTATTTGAGCACAACACCATCAACACACTTTTGAACATGTACTATATGTTTACCATAATGGTGGAGAAAGTGGTGGTGTGTAGGATGGCCTCATTCCACCACTAAATCCAACCAGAAATATAAGGTAGTTGTGATGCAAGATTCCAAACCTTGGTAATGAGATGGTAGGTGACATCATGTCAAATGAGTGAAGTGTTTAGGAGGAATTGATTGCATAGAAATTTTAATGACTGCCACTTCATTCCAATCTAAAATTGATGGGATTTTGGTCTCAAAACATATTAAAAATGCATGAAGACAGGGATTCCATTAGAAAGATCAAAAGAGAAGAAATTCTACTCTGAATCATAAAATGGTCCAATCTCTTTATGATCCTATTGATGTTTCCATGAAATTTGGTCCACATAAACCAAGGGATGGTAGTTAATTATCACTACTGAAGGAGAGGGTCCATAAGACCCCATCAATTTTAAAATAAAACCACACCTCATGTTCTCCCACACACCATCTCATTTGGAGGGTACTATAGATACTTAATTTCTACCAATTTTATGTCATTATTAATCATTATACTAAATTTCTACATCAACAAATAATTCAACACTAGATCATGTGAACATCTGAAATCATAAAAATAACTATCAATTTTATCTCAGATCATGATAACAAATACCTAATCTAGATGTATTATATCATGATAATAAATTTATCAATATCATGAATCAATTAGTTTCTTTGATAATGCCACCTTAGTTCAAACAAAACAAACGATCGATAAAAAAAAGAACATTACAAAAAATACCACATCATCCTAGTCACTCTTTATTATCTAATTGACTTTGATTAACTAATTAATCAATCATTAATAGGAAATTACATGGAATGCACATGGAATATTTACCAAATTTTAAATAAATCCTAATTTCTCACATCTCTCGCCCACTCGACAATATTAAAATCATATTTCAAAAAGCAAAATATCCTTCACAAGGCAAGTTTAATGTAAGATGAGAAGTGTGTAAGCAAGGTCTATGACATGCACTTACACACTCCAAATCTTCATGAATAGATTTTCTTATAAGTTCTTACACACTCCATGCCATAACATTTAATGCTTATCTCCCATTATAAGATTGATCCTCCACCATTGATCTTCATCTAAGATCAACGATCATAATTTATTTTAAAAATCTATAAATGGAAGGGCTACCCTTCCATCTCAAGAAGCTTTCAATTGATAAAGAAGTGTTATTAAAATATCCCTATAAAGCTTCAATCATACATATCACTCATCATCCAAATCATCTAGTTTTTAAGAGGTTTCACTGTTGAATTACCCACACATTTTATATAATCCTTTTTATAACTACATTCAAACACATCACTCTTTTTGACAAGGAGATTGCAAGGAAATGTATAACAATTGTGTTTGCTTTCTTGTTTGCTTATTTTCTTCTTAATTTTTTTCAATATAAGGGTACAAGCTTGGGTTAGTGGTAGTAGGATTTTCAATTGATTTAATTTCATACTAACATAAACTACCTTTATACCCATGTTTTACATACACCAACCTTATCTTTGGAACTTTTAATCATATTAAAGTCTCCACACATGAGCCAAGTGGCAAGAAGAAAGTTGTCAGCCAAATATTACCATAAAACCAATCTGTCATGACCATCATTTTGGGTTTAAATATTAAGCACTCCAAATGAATTTCCATTAATATTAAGGAAAATCCAAATTGCCTAATGTGATGGATCTTCTCATGACATAATAATTAAGGTAAAAATTTTGGGAAACCAAGATATTGGCACCACCATGGCCCTCTTCATGCATAGTGGAGAAGTGTGAAACATTAAACTAGATACATTTCAAAGAGGCTTGCATAATAAACATTGAAATTTTAACTTCTTGAAAGCAAACAAAATCTAGAGATCTCCATTTTTTATGCACAATATGCATAAAGAATTTGTGAGAGAACTCTATGATACCTCAAACATTCCAATATAAAACATTCATTACTACTGAAAAGCATAAAGTTTTGAATAAAAACCATGTAAGTTCTCTTGATAATAGATCATGATGATAAAAACAAATATACATATTTTTTATCCTATTTGTTTTGTTAAATTATTACAAGTTATGAGAACATAAAATTTTTGGTAAAAATATTCTATTGAAAGATTGAACATCTCATATTCTTATGATTATCCTATTCGTTCATAAATTATTATGTCATGACTTTCACCCAACCTTATCCAACCTTAGTGGGTTATTTGTATGCTAATATCATTCTTCAATCAAAGACATAAAGTGTTGCTTCTATATCTCTTCCTATTAACCTAGAAACAAGTTTTCCATAATAGATATATTTATCACCTATTTTCAATGACAATTTCAAATGCCACATTTATTAATAAATATTTATAAAAAACTAAAAGGGACACAATATTATTGTAGCAACTTCAATGAATTTCTCATAGAATATTCAAGGTTATACTTGAATTTTTCTTGGAGGATGCAGACCTAAAGTATTTTTGTAATACAATGTTAGGGTTATGGTAATTTGACATTGTAATATTTATTAAAAAATATGTTGGAAAAAAATAAAATTATCTTTTGGGTTATGGTGCAATAATTAAAATAGATATATTGGTATAGGGGTGACCTAGGTTCAAATTCCACCAGCATTTCAACAACCTATAATAAATAATATATATTGACAACTGGACTTAGTATAAATATAGGAAGTTAAAATCCCACTTATATTCCAAATGAGATGTGAGCCTACCAACTCTATAATTATAATGTATCAAAAAAATTGCATACTAAGATGTGGATTCAAGGGTGAAATAGAGATGGTCAAGCCTAGTTCCACCTACATACCTTATAACAAATAACATCATTGTATGAGGTATTTTTACATTGAATAGGAAAACAAAAAATTATAGGAATTCATAATATCTCTTTCCTATCATGAATTTCCATTTAACCTTGTCATATGGTCTTTGGAAAACCAAGAAGGATATGAAAATTTGAAAACTTGATTTATTCTCTCCATAAGTGCACAAAATAATTGTAATGGGGAACTATATATTCTAAGAGAATGCTCCAAAATGAATTTATAAGTTATTTGCATTCCATTTAATGCATATAAATTATATGGTGTTTTCTCAATACAGATCAATGGGAAATATTCCATCTAAATTCAAAAAATTTAAGAATGAGATTGAGTTGGGCCTAAGGCACCATTGAAATTATTAAAAGAGAACACTTTTTCATCGCTAAAAAACCTTGATGATTAAAAAAACTCATTTATTGATATCCCACTTTATGAAGTGCATAATTTTTACATCAACTCAATTTTGTACCCCTTTTTCATGGCCATTTATTATGGTGATCATGAAATGTTTTAGTCTGTCAGTAAAAATACACAAGGTTTAAACTATTTTTTTGTGGGCATAAAAACTATTTATTTAAGGAGCATTTTTGTTGCAATGAAATCCCCAAGTTGTAAAGGTTGTTTACCAAGTTTCCCTTATTAGTAGTAGGACACATTTAACTCAGTACATGTTTCAAGTTGATGCAGAAGGATCTTGATTCATAGGCAATCTTGTATCAAATAAATTATGTTAGTTTATGAAAATTGGTTAAGTGTTGTTTTGCATCATATTTGAGTGTGTTCTTATTTTATGTAATTTTTATGCATCTTGTTAGAACACATATGTTTATGTTTCTAATGTTCCATATCTTTATTATTGCACATAATTATAATTGTTAGTCATTTTAATAATCTTGTAGAGCTTTATGTGATAAGTAATATTGGTATTTTATGCAAGCACAACCTTTTGGAGATATGTGAAGCAATCATCTAGGTCACCACATAGATTTATTCTTTTACATAGAATTAATTGGATTGCTCAAAGTTCTTGGAGGAGTTGGTTCTCCTATACATAAATATTGTAATGATTTGCAAGTCATTTGGAGAGATTGTAGTAATGTGTGATAAGATATGAAGATCCTGGCACAAAGGTTTTTCCAATGCATTTGTTGGTTATGAAGTCTTACAAATTATCTCTCTCATATTGTGAGTTTTTTATGACTTGTCTCATGCAAAACTAACATTGGACACACTTGTTCTTTTGGTGTGTTATGGAGAAAAAATCCATTTCATTTAATTCATTAACTCATAAAAATTTATTAATGATTCATTTAATATTTCATATGATGTAGTATGCCATGATAAAATAATCTATAATGTGATATGATGTTTTGAAATTCTATTATATGTTTAATATTTGTGGCATACTAAGATGTATTGAATGATGTTAGTGGGTTGTTTAATCAATCAATGTAAAATGGGTGGATTGTGTGTTTATATAAACACATCCTCTACATATGAAAATAATTCAATACCAGATTGGGAGAAGTAGTCTAAATTATAGTTGCAAGGATTAATATAATAAGACATGTGGCATGCATATCTTGGAGGGACTAAAGGTATTATGTCATTTTGGGAAACACTATAGTTTTGGATTGTTATGTTAAACCCTGCATGTATTTTTAATATTGTTTGTGTTTAGGTAGTAATGCCATATCATTGGCGATCATTCTCTATGTTTGTAGATCTCTTGGAAGTAATTAAATTCTATTATTGTTATTGATATTTATGTTGTGTCAATGTAGGATGCATAGTTGAATGTATATATTAATTGATACCCTTAACTATGGTTACATCATATGGTATATATGTAATGAAAAAAATCTAAAATAAGACATAAAGGTATTTGTTTACCACTAAATAATAAGATGAGCATGCATGAAATATTTGCATAGGATTAAAAGTGGCAAGCTAATTTTATTACAGTTAGGTAGATTTTGATTTTTTACCTATCAATATTTTAGAGTTATCTTGAAGATGAGACACATATAAAATCTAGGTGAATGTTGGCATTATTATTAGTTAGTTAAGGTCCAAACCACAGGTACTTCATGATGGCCCTTCAAATATGGAGGAATAGACATAGAAAAGTATTCGATAATTTTAATTTATTTATTTTTTGTACAAATAATCTTTAAAAATATTTATGAAACAAGAGTTGGTTGAGAACCAACTAACGGTTAAAAACTACCCAACAACTATAAAAACATTAAAATTATCCAATAAATCTATAACATTTGGATCATTAAAAATAATCCAACAAAATCCCCCTTGATCTAAAGGGGTATAAAAATACTAGATAAATTAAATGAGTCATCCAAGTAGACTCTATTGCAACTGTAACTAGTACACTTTGCATCTTGGAAGGATCAATGCCCTAATCATCCTTGCATTGAAGTAGAACAAGATCGTGTTCTATCCAGCTACATTAATCCTCATATAGATTTTTTCCAACAAGTGATTGTCCTAATAATATGTATGGCATATCTTAAATTGATTCCTAACAATTTTCATCATCTCTCACAAGCTTCACTCAATACTAATAATGCTAGCAACTCAATGTTGCCTCATACTATAACCACCAATGACTGATCAAAAAATAATATGTAATATCTTTTCCCCCTATTAGGTGAGAGGTAAGAATTCATGCATTAAATAATCTAAGTACAAATCACTTAAATGTTCCACATCAAAGATCATATCAACACTAGATCTCTAAAAGCAAAGTATACAAGCCAAAAATTGCTACTACATCAAATCCCAATATTGAGCCTAGAAGCTCACACAAGATAGGGGTGTTACCATCTTATAATATATAGTCATCAACTTTAGAGAAATAAACATTGTAGCCATCCCATCCATCAGAATAATATGCAAAAGAATAGTCAGAAGAGGAACTAGAAGAGTGACCAACAACGTTTGCTTCTACCTTATATCGATGTCGAGAGGACTTCATTTTGAAGAGAAAATATATAAAGAGATGTCCTATGCCATCATAATTATATCATATTATCTCACATTTATTGAAACTATAGGAATAATAGAAACATGAAGAAGAATGTCTATACTCGTGCTTGTATCCATGTGAATGTTTGTGGTGATGCTTATGCTTTTGAGAATCAGAGTGATGTCTATGCTTTAGAGAATCAGAATGATGTCTATAAAGGATTATAATACTAAATTATATGATGATTTATTAAATCAATAGATGAAAATAGATACAATATAAAAAACATTATTTGGTTGAATAACCTATGCATTATACTAACTAATAACTATTGTTGTACCTAATATGTCATCTAAACATGTAACCAATACTATAACAGAATGTGATAAATAATACATAATCGCTATGCTAAAAATGTAATATATTTGGTTTTGCCAACATTCCCCCCTTTATTAAATTATTTTTAAAAACACCATTTATCCAAATAGTGGTCCTCCACTTTATTACAAACACTATAAAAAGATTTACACTCTCTGCGTAACCTACTCACTTACTAAGGTGGCATGCCATATTTTTGGCTTTAGGTATTGGTGTTACCTTAGTTTTTCCTTACAAGATTACCAAAAACTTGGAAGTGATATGAACACTTCTCTCTGTTAACACCTTCGGTGGTTTCTTAGATTATGAGGATTACCACAAACCCATATGGTTTTCTATTGCAGGTTGACCATGAACTTGGAGTGTTGTAGGAGGTTTCTACTATAGTTTGATGGTTTCTTGGATTACCATAAACCCTTTTCCAAGAACCAAGTGCTACTTTAGTTCTTTTGCTCCCCATAACATTCTTTTTTAGGAGGTGCCAGACTGGAAAATAATGCTTGATAATTTATTAAAAAGCACACTACAAAACATAAAATAAACACACCAAATTTTTCACCATAGTAATGTTGTGACCCCATCATAGGACTCACAAGAGGATGCCAAATGTCCTCTAGCCTCCATGTATCCTCTAGCTTCTAGTATATAAAGCTACTTCACTCAACTAATGTCTCAATGAAACTATATGCATGTCATTTATGAGGGAAAAACTCTCCTACTGATACCTACAACTCAAGACGTCAGGTTTTCTTGATAATTTTTTTGTATAAAATATTAATTGACTTTTGACACAATAGACCCAAAATAATATTGACTCTAGACGACATGAATTTTGACTCTTTTCGACTCATAAAAACTGACCTATTTTAAAACCAACCTTTTGACACTTTTTAAATTTTGGACTTTATATATATATATATATATATATATATATATATATATATATATATATATATATATTTATAAAACATTAAATCTAAACATAATTAAAATACTTTGACTACTCTCTTAAGAGACAAAATAACTCTATTTAATATCAAAATAAAAAACTACTAAATTGTTACAACCTTAAATTTTTCATATACCAGATACATCAAAACTATTAAAACTATAAACTAATCAATATGAATCTTCTGGTTGTATGATAACATAGGCAACATGAAAGATGTATGATTTGTTGAAATGGTAAGAGAAAAAGTTGAAAAAATACAAGGTGAAGGTATAAATATTAATACATTAGCCAATTGGCATGGGTGAAGCATAACCCTCCACCACCAAAATGGATCACCAATGGAAGCTTCTCAGTCGATGCTTTCTTCTTCTCTGGTAGGGATACACAAACCCAAACTTTGATTTTTTCATTTTCAACCACGTCTTGCATGGAAACTCTATCAATGAAGGTAGGATTAGGAGGAACAAGGTGAGTGTCAAGAACAAGCAAAAAAAAATGTTGATTCAAAAAATTGATTTTGACCCTAGATCGAAATGGGTTCTTTTGAAGCCAGATGATAGATCTCCAAGTATAAATTATCAATATTCAAAGTGTTTGTGAACCTCTAGGATGTCTTTTAAACTATCTTTCATGGAATGAGAATGAATACTTCGATGATCTTTGTCTTATGGGTCTTACTAGCTATTGCACCATTCACTTCTTATGTCTAGATGTTTTTACACTAAACTATTGAATGGCCTCAACCATTCTAACTAGACCTTCCAATAAGAGCGTAAGATATGTATGTAACCACTAGACTATGTTAGACCTTGTCTAAATGCCATGTCAATACCTCTTCCTCATAATGGGTAGAAAATAATGGTGACTAGCCCTATATACCATATCAGACATTAATTACAAATGATTAGGTACCACTTTGATACCAATGAAGGATTATAAGACTGAATGTTGTGATGGTTTATTGAAGCGACAAATGAAAATATATATAATATAGAAAGCAATTATTCAATTGAATAACCTATGAATTATACTAACTAATAATTGTTGTTGTACTTAATCTATCATCTAAACATGTAACCAATGCTATAATAGAATATGCTAACTAATACATAATCACTATGCTAATAATGTAATATATCTAGTTTTGCCAACATATTCTTTGGAGAACCAAAATGATCCCTATGTCCAGAATGATGCCTATGTCTGGAAGTGTGATGTGGAGAGTGTTTTTATCTCTTATAGTGATTCGAAGAATGTTTTTTGTTATGCTAATATAATGGATTACTTGTTTTGGTATAGTGGGCCTCCTCAATAGATTTTTCTTTCTTATTTACAAATTGTCACTCATGTTGACTGAGCAACTCACAAATGGAATCAAAAGTAGACTTGTTAATATTATCACTAAGTTGTAACATTTATATAAATTTCCTAAAGCTAGGGCTAAGGCCATTAAAAATAATATAAATGATCATTTCATCATCAATTTCCCCACCAAAAGCATCATATTCTTGTTTCAATTTTTTAATTCTTGATACATATTTTGAGACATCATCATCTATTAGTTTAGTGTTGAGCAACTACATAATAAGATTGATTTTCTTGTGAGAAGGTTATTTATCATATAAGTCCTTTAAATATTTTCATGCTTTCCAAGCTTCAAACTTGATGGCCTCTATGTGAATTATAACTTGTGCACTACAAGCTGATTTTAATAAAGCAAGGGCATGCTTGTCACGTTTATGAAATTCTTCAAGCTTTGTGGCATTGATGGGCAATGTTTATTAATTTTCAACTACTTCCCGCAAGTAGTTGAAGATTAATGTACTTTTCATGTTCATTGACCATTCCTTATAATTTTTAGGAGTTAAGCATCCATTTTTAGCAATCAAGCTCACAATTTAAGCCATGGTACCAAATCAAAAAATAAAGAATGTTATTAAGGTTTTTCCTTTTCCTTCAAAAATAGCTTCTAACTTGAAAAAAATATTACTCCTTATAACTCCTGTTACACCCTTATATCTCCAATATTTGAATTTTTAATAGAAAATAAGGTCAAAAATAAAATTTTATCAAAACATATTTAAATGGGTTTTTGAACCCTTGACCTTCTCTATTGTAAGTGATTTACAAAAGTTTGTATAACCATCTTCCCATCAATAAATTCAAAAACATATGGGTATAACCTTCTATAAGATATGTGTCTTCTAAATGTGAAAAAAATTAAATATACATCTAAGTCTTTCAATTCATGTAAATTTGTGCTCTTATTTTTACTAGATGGGACCCACCTTTATTTTTTTAAGCTGTGGAGATTACATGCACTATTTTCTTTGTTGGATCCATCAATTTCAAGTTTTGAAAATAATTTTAAATATATCAACACTCTTTTCCTTTATCATTTCACTCTTTTGTGTTTTTACACAGCATGAAATAATCTAAAAATGTAGTCAACTCACTACCAATGTCATGACACATGAGCAGAAAAGTCAATAATTTATTTTAACAAGGTTGTCTTTTAGTTTTCCACATCCTAGATTTATTAAGTAATTAGGAACATGTCTACCTATGCAAAGCCAATGTGTACTTTGCCATGAATGTTCAACACTATATGGAAAAAAGATTTTGTTATGTAGGATAGAACTTCAAAAACCCTTTAACAATCCTTCCTTTCAATTTGTGTGGCTCTGATACCACTGATATCCCTTTGAATATGGAAGAATAGACATAGAAAAGTATTCAAAAAATTCAATTAATTTATTTTTTGTACAAAGAATCTTTAAAAACCTTTACGAAACAAGATTTGGTTGAGAAACCAACTAATGGGTAAAAAATACCGAACAACTACAAAAACATTAAAAAAAATAATAAACTCTATAAAATTTGGATCATTAAATATAATCCAACACTTCAAATCATTTTTCCTTTATCATAGTAGTAGAATACTTCTCTAGGATGATAAAACAAAGGCTTTTAGTGATTAGGAAATACGATAAGAATTTGACCCTTGTAGTAACAAAAAAATACTTGATTTTGGAAAGGGTCATGTTTCACATAGACATTACCATTTAACTATAAGATATCAAGTTGGTATTTATATGTCATCATTGTAATAGAGTAAAATTAGCACACAGAGAGTTGAAATACAATAGTGGAGAGTATTAAGAGGTTACATAACAAATAAACATTTATAATAGCTTAAGGTGGTATAGTGTACGTGTGTGTGTGTGTGCACACGCACTCGCGCATGTGTGTGTGTGTGCGCAACCGCACACGCGCGCGCACGCATGTTTGTGTGTGTGTGTGTGTGTGTGTGTGTGTGTGTGTGTGTGTGTGTGTGTGTGTGTGTGTGTGTGTGTGTGTGTGTGTGTGTGTGTGTGTGAACACTATATTTGGTAGTTATTATATAAATATTAATGAATGAGAAGTTAGATTAGGAATTACTATGTACTATGTACACTAAATCTTGTTAATGAGCACACCTTATTTTATTTTAAGAATGTATGAGATAATTGTTTCTAAGAAACACTAACCCCTATATCACATTAATTCTAACTAAGGTTAAGTTAATTAATATAAACCAATGTATCCAACCACTTTATATTTTCTATCAATAGCCTATGAGAACCAAAAGGTTTTTTATTTTGTGTCCTAGTAAGTTAATAGGTCAAAAAGTAATCTATGCAAGGGGAAACCAATCCCAAACTATGAAACCTTAATTATCCCTACCCTATCCAGAGTTTTTAACTTGTCATTCATCAATGAAGTTAGAACTCATGAACCCAACTCCTACTCCTTCACCCTACTCCAACAAATAAATACCCCCTGCAAGAAAATATGATTAACTTAGATTCATTATAACTTAACCTAGTCCAATCCAAACTTATAAATATTTAATACAAACCTCATAATATTTAATTAAACTTAACCAAAACTCATCAAAACTTAGAAACTTCATCCAAAATATAGGAAAAAATGGTAAAAAACAAGTTCTAACATGCAGCAAAACTACCACCTTATGCAAGAAACAATTACATAATGGTTGGTATTTTTAGATTGGTAGCTATTTAACATCCACATGAAGATTATGTAACCACTATAATCAGCTGATAGGAATTTAACTATCATGTTTATTACATAAATTTTTGGTGGTATAAAGATAGTAGTTGGTATGTAAAGACTAGTGGTTCTACCAACCAGCCATGGATAATCCTAATCACCCTAATCTAGAAAAAAAAATCACCAAAACATGTTAAAAATACATTTTCCTATCCTACATGCTACCCCCAACACAACCAAATTTTTTTTAACTTTTAATAGATCAAAGCATGATTTTCACTTAAAAACTCAATCTTAGGGTAAAAAAATACAAGTTAATACAACTCATGCATGCCTAAACCACTCCTGATACCATTTGTGCATTCACCATCATCTCCAAGTGCCTTCAATTTAAAAAATTTCTCATGTGATTCAATCACCAAGGATCCAAAGCCAAACAAGTTTTAAGTAGTCTATTTTACTAACCATATTTTAAAACTTTTTATTCTTGATAGTCTTCTTTCAATAATTACATTTTATCACATATTTCAATGTGTTTTCCACCTAATTAACTCTAAAAATGTCAATATTTTGAATATTCTAATATTTATTTATCCGTAATTTTATTGCATAGTATGTTTTACTCTATTTTAGATTTTACATGTTGACACCACTTTGCATAGAGTTTATTCCCCCTAAATGATAGTTCATGTATTATTCTCATCCCTTCATATATGGTAAGTAAACTTGTCTATGTCTTGATTAATTAATATATTTTCTTATTTTTCATAAAAATGCACTTTATTTCCATTTTTTTCTTGTATATCACAAGGGTGTCTTAGTGATCTTCATTACACCAAAAAAGTAAGGTAAGTTTGCTAACCGCAATTTTCTTTTCAGTGCACCACTACTCTAGAAAATATTCTCTCCAACTCATTATGAGGCATCTCCTTGAGCAAGAAATATGTATGCACAAAAATTTTGTATGCTGTAATATTTCATGAAAAATCCAATGATGATGCAATGATCTCTGGTAAAAACTTTTTCAGGCCTCATCATCTCTATCTTAATATCGATTCATCACTTTTATTTCATTTTCAAACATTAGTATTTTTTAATTTTGTAATTTTATTAAGTTTTAAAAAAAAATTATTCTAAGATGAAATTACCATGGTGGTTTTATTTTCATAAACTACCATGGTGAAAATTTAACTATCACAATGGTTCAAAAACCACCTTGATAGTTCATAGATCCATTATGGTGGTTTTTAAAATTGCTATACTTCTTATCCTAACTCTTTGTTCCTTATTACCAATATTTCACTTTTATGAGATATTCAAATCTAAATTTTGTATTTATGGTTGAATATTAGAATATTTAAGAGACATATCCCACATGCTTATATTGTTTAATAATATTTGTCTTAGTCTAAAATCATCTTTTGGTCATTTTTTCATTACTCTTAGAGAAGAGAATTCATTGAATTTGCAACCTATTCTTTATTGTTCATGAATCAATCCAGCTATAATTGATTACTTTATTTTTCAAATTTTTATTCATTTTCTTGTATTATTTTTCATCCTCCTTATCATCTATTTCCCAAGGTCTTCGTTGATAAAATGAGTTAGTTACATGAGGATTAGAGACTCATCAACAACAATTTCTTTACATTTAGTTGATCTCAACATTTATTAGGTTGGAGGATTTTAATTTTTTTTTGTTCCATTTATTTATTAAATTAGATTATTTTTTTAATTTTTATATTACACTTTCATATTGATAAGATTTAGAAAACTCAAAAGGAAAAAAAATATCTTCTGTCATTATCTTGCATTGAAAAGAATAGTTTCATTTTTCCTTAGTTATATTTGCATATCAAAATAAAAAAAGAAAAATAGTAATTATATTAGATATAGGATAGATTAGTTTAATGAAACATTAGTTACTCCAAATTAAATCATTTCACTTTTATTTTTATCAATAGTTTACACTGGCAATGAACACCCATAAACACACTCATACTAAAAGCTAGAAAATCAAGAAAATAAATACTTGTAGTTTAGAGTCTATATATATATTTTCATGATAAAGTAACATTGTTAAAATTTATAAAAACAATAACTTTAAAATTTCATTCATTCAATCTTAAATCATCTAGTTTCACGTTCAATAATCCAAATTTTTTAAAACTTGTATTTTAACTTGCATATGTAGATTAATTTCTAAAAAATGAAAGTTGTGTTTGACAAACCCAATCTAGGTTTATATATTATTCCTTAATTTAACATATTAAATCTCAATTTAATCATAAATTTAATTCTAAAATAAAATAAAAGAACATTCATTTAGTGCATATAGGCAAAACTTGCATTTTTCAAACTATGGAAAGTCAAAATCAGCACTTCCATCATTTTCTCATTAATTTAAATTTTCATATTAGATTTTTTGAAAACTTCAAAAAGATAAAAATATAAAAAATCATTTATTTCCTTTTTCTTTTAGCTTTTCATTTTTGTCAGTTCAGTAACATAGTTCCATTTCTATTTGATTTTTTTTTTGCAAAAAATTGAGCCTAACTCATCAAAATAAGTATGATTACCAATCATTTATATTAGCCTTTATAAAAAAAAGGATAAACCTTCATAGACTTATTAAAAAAATCTATACACTTCCATATTCCAAACCAACCTTGATTTACCATTGGATGACACTATCAGAGTGACCTTATATTTATAAAGTAGGCCTATTCCCTAGAGTATTGGCTCATGTTCTGCTAGGTACCCTTCAAAGTGAAATTTATTCTAAACTTAGATTAGAATTCTTTCTCTCCACTCCTCTCCCAAACCTCATAATCATCCATCTTGATGCCCTCAATAAATAAGTTCATCACGTAGAACCCCTAGTCATAATAATACCCCTTCATATCTTAGTGTGCCAAGTTAACAACCTAAAATTATAATCTTTCCCTTTCCTTTCCTTTCCTTTATCCTCAAGACTAGTCTCATCCTATTTGATGCACTCTGTGGATGATATTAAATGGCCATAGTCAATTCGATTGTGCTAACCAAATCCTTAGGGTCTTACAACCCAACTTTGCCCAATTACCTGAGAAAACCATTGACTAAGAACTATGATATCTTGTCCTAGTCCATATTAAGGGTTCTTGAGATTTCATCTTTTCTCAAATTTTAACTATAAATAATCAGCTTGACGTGGGTGATTTTTTTTAGTATTGCCATGAGCATCCCTTTCCAATCACTATTCAAAACCCTTTATATATACCTCATCCCAAATAACCTATTCTTTTATCCATTATGACATAAGTCCCTTATTCATGTCATCCTAACCAACCAATTACATATACCATCCATTATAATACCCTTTTAACATTTTTTTTAGCTAGACCTCAAGATGTTGAGTGCATGAAGGTTAGCATGTCACTTTCCCATTGTATAGTTCCCTCATTTTCTTTGATATAATTTTATAAAGAGAAAAAATGCATCCTCTTCTTCTTGTTGTAACCAAAAACCACACCTCCCAATGTTTTCACATCTCCCATCCATATTTATCATCCTGAAGATTGATGAATGCATCCCCCTTAGCACATAAAAATTGATGCTTACAAGGAATTTTTCTTATTGTTCTAGTCCACTCTTAACATTTAATTTGGTTTCCTCCCATTATTTCACCCTTGGGTAAATTTGGATTTTAGATATCTAGGGCATTTTTTATTTTCAATGCCTTCTCTAAAAATTGCTCTAGTTAATGTAATTCAACTTGGCCCATGTGGCATACACCATATTTCACTACTTCACAATTACATAGCTTGAAATTCATGTGGTATGTTGAAAATATTACTAAATCTCAAAATATTAATTTTAAAAAATAATGAGGCACACCAATGTAATTGAACAAGATAAAATGGGGAAAAAAATATTTGATTTCAACATCATCAACACTAGAAAACTTACTAATAAGCAAGGGCATTTCAGACAAATTTTCAATCACTTATAGATTATTAATTATCTTCTTTTCACAAGTGACAATTGTCACTCATGAAGCAAGCATTAAGAACTCATGTATCTAGTTTTATTTTATTAATACATGCATTTTATTTTGGAGGCCATTATATTTTATAATTGATTATTTACAATGAATAATTTACAATTTATACTATATGATTTATGGGGTGTAAATAAATATTACCAACATTGAGAAACTTAAACACATGACATGGTTAATAATACTACTATGTATCTATGAAAGGGATAAGTGGCTCATTAGGAACACACACATTAAAATAAATGTCTAACATTTATCTTAACCCATGAAGGTAGTGGATGTAGAAAATAAATAAATCAAGAGAGAATCCATGTGGATAAAATAAGTCATTGAAATATCATGAAACTCCCTAAAATAATGTAATACATGACAATGAATTGGAACCCAATGTTATAAAATTCTTAATATATATTGACATATATAAGCATATCTCCTATAAAAAATAATAGGTGACCCTTAGATTCATTCTAACTCTAGTAGTATGACATATGGTAACTATAGTCATTGTGTGGTCCTTGGTGACCCTACATAACCTAACCCTCATATATAGAGTTCCCAAAGTTCATTAAAATTTTCTCAATTTATCCAATCATCTCATAGGCTCCTCTTCTAACCAATCATTTTTTCATGCATAATATGATATCAATTTTATGCACCTATAGTCCAATTAGAACCCAAACACTAATTCAAAAATAAGGTTTCTACATATATCATGCATAAATCACATCACCAATGAAGGCATAACTAAGTATCGAAGGTAAATTCCAAACTTCTTTTTACCATAAGGAGTCCAATTTCCATATAGGTTTGAACATCCAAATTGTTGGACTATTAATAATGAGAAATAAGCATCTATAAATAAGATTTCATTCTCTAAAAATGTTTATCCTCTGAACATAGGTTTAACATTAATTATCCAAGGATCATCTTCCAATATGTATTTGTAATGTAACAATTTATTAAATTTTAAAAATAACTTAAATATTCCAAAAACATGGTTTCTAGGGTGGCATGTTCTAATTTCCATAGAAAGGCAAGACCTTTTGTCATAGATGCAATGATTATCAATCATCCAAGAAAATAAAATTCATATTACAATTCATATCCTCATCCTCAACTCTGGGGTTAATGAAGGATCATTAATACAATACTATTTTCATCTCAATGAGTATCCAAGTCCCTTATAAGGTTCAACATTTGAAACAAGTATTCAAATCTAATGAATCTCATCAATACAAAACATGATTTAATAGTTTGAAAATTCAACATTCCCTATGTGATTTTAATATCCAATTAAGGGTTCATAGTATAAATGAATGTAGTAATGTCCAAAATGATTTATTTTCTAGATTTAAAAGTATCCCAAAGAATTAAAATAATGGTTCAAATCCACATAAGGTATTTAGGCTATCCAACATCAAGGTTATGGATTTTCATAAAACATGCTCAAGAAAATACATTAAAAAAAGGGATCATTTTATGCATGAATAGCACACAAACGATAACATAAATAATAAGTTTCCCATACCATTTATAGAAGGTGTTATCATGAGGTAATACTAAAAGGATCAACTAGAAATTCAATTTGGGGTCTACAAACTAGATTGATGAGGTAAACAAAGTCAAAACTTAGAAAGATTGTAACTAGAACCAACCAGCATGTACAATGAAATATCTATGTTTATTCATGATTCAATCGCATCATAAATCTAACTTTTATCTAAATATAATGAGTACCAGACACATGCCCCAGTATAATGTATGTAAATACGATGAGTGGGATATACACCCCCCTTTTACAATTTAAGATGAACTTGTGAATCTCACATCTCAAATTAAAGTAGTTAAATGTACACCATATGTAATATAAAATATGATATCATTGATGTGCTCCACTCCACACACATATAATGTTTATACCATGTATAGTTTGAATATGTTTCTCCATAATAAGAAATGTAAGATCAAGATTAATATGCCCCATGTTGGGTTATTATGTAAGAAATAAAAAATCATTATCATAAGATATATAAATGTAAAGCATAAATAAGATATTTCCCCCTATTATATGCATGATAGAAACCTAGGAAATTCGTCAAGGAATTATTCATGATATAGATCATGGCACCATACAACAAACCAAACACTTGAGTAACATAATCGTAATATAAGTTATGTCAAATATATTATAATGCACAAATAAAAAACTTCATACACTGGAGTCACGCAAAGCATGTAGAAGACACATAAGATAATGTTCATTCACATAAAACACATCAAATACATTAAATATACACACTAGTCATGAAAACATGGAGTATGAATTCCAAATAGGAGTTTGACAGGCATTATGAGGGCATAAAAATGAAAATAACAAACATAAAGTTGAAAATATTTAATATAAGAGACATAGAGAAGCATATCTAGATTATTACAAGTCATGAAATAAAGCACATTAAACATATTGCATAGCTAGTAACACGTCAAGCACATGAAAACACAATAGAGACATGAGATCCGAACAAAAAAATAAGGTATAAAACCATATAGTATACATATAAAAGACATAATGCATTATATCAAGTGAAAAATGTGTAGCATAAAAATAATTATGGAAAGAATACTTGAATTAGGATAAGGATGTGCTCCATATTTCCTTTAGAGTTTCCCTTGAGCAAATATGAGATGTGCCCCCAACCTAATATGAAACCATATTAATGAACCTCTAACCTATTAAAAAATCATACATGCATCTATCTTGATAATATCATCACTATCATGTACAAGAAACAATGAAGTAAGTCTTATATCTATGAGTGTATTATATTAAAAATTGTGTACACTAGCACTGTCACAATATACCAATACTTTACAATCACCACTTAAATAGATAAATGAAAAAATAATAAAATATATGATAATTATTGGATATTATGATGAAAAAATGTTTATAAAAAATTCAAATACATATATAGAATAAACAAGAAGCAAACAAGGATCCCTACTCATCTAAAACTTTTACCAGAATTCGTTAGATTATAACCTTGTTTCAAAAAAATTGTCCCATCATCATTTATAATTTATTGTGAGCTTTTAGGATGAAAAAATAAATTAAAATAAATGTATAAACATAATACAATCATTATAAAAATGCAACTTTCTATGAATAGAAGAACCATTATAATAAAAATTCAAAACTAACACAATCAAAGAAAATGGATTTGATAGAAATACAAGAAATTTTCAATAAAAACATTACAAAATAAAGTGGAAATTTGTTTCTAGAATAATAATGAAATATGAAGGAAAACCATGAATATTCATATAAGAGGCATAATAAAGTCAAGCAAAAGCTATAATATGAAAGCATAAAAGTAAATCAGATTTTAAGTGGGTGAATTAAAATTATATGAGTAAAATAGAATTATCTTGATTAGAAAAAGAAGTGTGTGCTAAATATGAAGTATGAAATAAAAATGAATAGAAAAAAGAGTATTCACTTACAAGTATAAATAATCAGTAAGCAAAATAAACAAAACTACCTTCACAATCAAATAAATTATAATAATCATCATAAAGAATATAAACAGTGTTATCATCATTATCTTTATATTCCTCCACATTATTTATTAATTGATCTTTCTAGTTGATGTTATCTTCAATTAAAAAAAAAATAGTTGCTTTGTTTTTGTATGTAGTAGCAATAGGTTATGATTGTTACATTTATTTTGGGATAGATTTATGTATATCAATTTTGTGGTCTCTTACTTTCAGTTGTTCTTTTGGAATTACCTTCTATAGAAAAAAAATTGAAAATTTTTTTTAATGCAAAATTTCTTCTTGATTTTTTTTGGAAAATTAATACTTTTCTTAATTATAATAGTTTTATATTCATATATAAAATTTAAATCTTGATGCAAAGAAAATAAATTTCTTTTATTAAATGTATCTAAAATTTGTCAAGAAAAATAAAATATCATAAACAGATCTATTATTTAATACAACATGAAATTTTTTTTAAAATATCTTAACATTGAACTCGTTTTAATAAATAAATTAAAATAATAAACAAATTATAAATAAATTATTTACTATAAATATTCAAACTTAAATTATTATGTCATTTTTTTATATTTTCTTTAAAAAAATCTTACGAATAAATGTTCATTATATAAACTATCACTTAAAATCTCATTATTATCTAAAATAATTTAAACATACATTTTTAACTAGATCAATTATATTAATAAATTTTAACAACTTACCTCTCTACCAAACTGACATTTTTTTTGGGTTAAACTTTTACACATATTAAATTAATTACATTAAGTACATTTATTTTATGAACCAAACAATTAGAATTTTACCAGGACTTATTTATTTGTATGAAATGGTATACAAACATATACTTCCAAACTTTTACATGTATTCAACCAATTTCATTGTGAAAAAATGACAAGACTTTTACACATAGTTGACACTCCCTATCCTTAAAAGGTTAAGAGTCAAGGTCCCATGGAATTGAATAGAATATGGCTGTAATAAATATGAGTCTTCTCTACCAACCAACTTTATAACTTCAACCCTATTTCTATCCTGGGCCAGAATCAATTCATTTTAAAGCTAATGACATTGTCATCTTAACTTTCAAGTCTATGTGAAAACTAGAAAGTAGTGGCAAACCATCCCCACTTACCTCTTCAAGAGGGTTTGCTTTGTTGGAGGCCCCTAAGTTTTTTGTTATAAGAGGCTTGAAATTGTTTAAAAATTTTGAGATATTTTATGGTTGAGAAGCTTAGAGCTACAAAAATATTGGCATCTCTAGTTATATTTTGAATTATATATTTAATAGCATATCAAATCTACAAATCTATGTCAGTTTAGAATTATTTGAGGATATATGGAAATGAAAAAGAATGGAATTAGGTGCACATGTTGCAAGAGGTAGTGGAAAAAATGTTTAGAGTCGTGTGTGTTAGCTCCTTATTTTCCATCCACAAACCTTGATAAGTTTTCAATTATGCAAAGAGTTTTTGGAACCAATCATGTCCTCAAAACTCTTAAAGTAATTTCATGACCATTTATGTTTTCATTGTTGGTCTCTTTTGCTTTAGTATTGAAATTCATGGACATGATCAAGTGGTGGTTATGTTGTTTTAGGGTCTTGAGGATTATGAAAGAGTAGATGTAGTGAATGGCACGGTGTATGAATCCAATGCAAGGGTGAAGGACCCCCCATCCATGGGAGTACAAGTATAATTCATCACCTATAGAAATAACTTGCTGAGCTAGAATCTCAATTGGTAGCCACGTAGGCAGAGGTAGCAAGCATGGCTTTGAAGCGGGATGCGCTGGTGTCACCCCTAATATATTAGTTTAGTACTCCCTTTGGTATTGTATAGTAATAGGTAAAATATCATTGTAAACATTACAGCAAGGAGTATGCAAGAACGTAGGTTTAGAAACCCTTATAGATTAGTCTAGTTTAATTAGGCATGAGATATAACTATTAATGACCACTATAATGTATTAGAAGATGAAATAATTAACATATATATCCTTAGCTAACATGATTTCAATAAAAAATAAGATTTGATTATTTGTAAATTTTAACACTTTATTTTTAGGATTAATCAAAAAATAAAATGTGGTTTAGCAAAATAGATAAAAATGTCTAAAGTAGTTAGGGTTTTAAGCTCATAGGTTGGGTTCACCAAATGTTTAACCTTAAATTTATATATTGGGGTTTCTAAGGTTATATGGGATAGAGTTAGCCTAAGGTACAAGGGTGATAAACAATCTCTATAACAAGCCAAGTAAATGCTAAACTCAAATAAAACATATGTTTAATTCATTAAACTAAGATAGGCTAAAAATAATAAGTACAACTATGCTAGATATGTAAATGACAAAGAAATAGTGTACTTAGATGGTTCTGATGCTAATATAATTCTAGATATAGAATAGGTAGAAAATAAACTTGAAGAGGGTTCTATACTAATCACCAAATTTTGGATCAAGTTCCTATGGATCTATAGACACTAGAGTAATCTTTGGATGGTTATATCGACACTACTGTCTGAACCTTATATAAGTGTCCCACATGGAATACACACTAGAAAAGGATGTGACCACTTGGATGCTTCTAAGTTTGTCTTCATCTTCACTCTAGTGCATTCAAATCTAGTTCATGGACTATCTCTCATGAAATTACAAAACCCTAGTTCTTCATTCTCGTAATGACCTTAGGGGAAAATGAGTTAGTGGGCACATAGTGTTGAGCTGACCCTAAAGACCTATCTATTAATGACCATTGCCTATATAGTTAAAACTCTAAAGAGGGCCTCATATTGATGTACTTATCCCCTGTGTGTCAACTTGTATGTGAATCATACAATATGTGAAAATCAAGGATAACTATGACCTAGCTTGTAACTTGTAAAATATAGCTCTTGGGATGCTCCTTTAGAAATTTAAAATTGTGTATGTGTTGTCCCTATGACTGATATGAGCATAGGAGAAAATATAAAGCTTTGCTCACTTGGGTGTTTGATTAAATGCCTTTCATAAGTTTCCTAGTGATTAGGTAAGAATTTTTTTAGGTTCAAAATAAATGATGATTGATATTTTATTTATATCAATCCATTTGGATAAATAACTCTCATTAAATATCTCATGTTGATCATTAGAATACATTTCATTTGAAAACTAGATGACTTTATGGCACTAAACACTTGCATCAAAGTAGGACACTTGCATCAATGTAGGTATTTGTCTAGAATGTTAATGTTTAAGGAGAATGAAAGTAGTTATTGGCCTAAAACTTGTGGAGTTGGGAGATAAGTATTTTCTAATCATTTTGGACAAGATAGAAAGTTTGGGTTATCAACATAAGACTACTTGGACCAAGAGATAGGCCAAGGGGCACAAAATAGAGTAGATAGAAGTCTTCCAAAAATAGGAAAGGTCTAGAAATGAGAAGAATATCCAAGGTCTTAGTTTACCAAGTTTAAAATATTTAGATGTTATATAATCCATTAATATCATTTAAAACTGTGAAACCCTAGTTACACAGATATATGAGTAGACCTTAACTAGTTTCCTTCTATTGTATTTGCACCAATTCTATATGTAAGAGATATATAGGAATGGGCTTAAATTTTATGTGTATATATTATACTCTTTAGGTAATTTCCTTTGGTAACTGACATGTGAAATGTGTGGGTTGACCCTAGGTAAGGGTTTTAATTTGAAAAATATATGTTTAGATAAAATGAGATATTTTTGAAAAAAGATGTTACCATTAACAGATACTATTTGACTATTTCTAGTAATGTCTAGGATGGATGAGATAGTGATCTATTAGATAGTGACATCCTAATTAGAGTGATAAACTATTTTGGCATAGATTATGCATATATTTCACATTAATGATAGAAATCAAGAAGGTTAATCTCATGGGTAGATGAATGGCTAGGATAAAATGTGATCAAGGGTCATGTGTGTGCATAAATAATGTATGTTAAGGATTAGTCAAAACTAATATTTTAAAGTGTATAATATTAAATTTATGTCTATATAAATGCCGCTATTTTAGTCTAGTGTTTAAAATACTATGTTTAGAATAAAAAGTAAGAAATTTTATACCAAAGTGTAACTATATATGTTTTTTTAGGACTATTTCAAGTATTCTACTTATTCCATGCAACCTTGTAATGATACATGAAATAATCAGTGTGCACTTATAATATAAAATTTAAAGTCATCTATTATATTGAAATATTTTAAATTGAAAAGGAAAGGAATGAATACATGTTATGTCCTTAACTTTTATGCATCTAGGGATATGTGTGGCTGACTTGTGGCTTAGATACCTTTAATATCATTATATTTCATTTATCTATGTTCTTAATATGTCTAACCTATGGAATATCCATGGCTAAGTAAAGTATATATAGAGGTATTGGTTAGTCTTTTATTATCATATTGTGAATTCTAGAATAATAATAATAATGCAATATGAAGAAAAACCATGAATATTCATATAAGAGGCATAAGAAAGTCAAGCAAAATATATAATATGAAAGCATGAAAGTAAATCAGATTTTAAGTGGGCAAATTAAAATTATATGAGTAAAATAGAATTATCTTAATTATAAAAAGAAGTGCATGCTTAATATGAAGTATGGAATAAAAATGAATAGAAAAGAGAGTGTTCACTTAAAAGTATAAATAATCAGTATGTAAACTAAACAAAACTACCATTACAATCAAATAAATTATAATAATCATCATAATGTATATAAACATTTTTATCATCATTATCTTTATATTCCTCCACATTATTTATTAATTGATCTTTCTAGTTAATGTTACCTTCAATAATTTTTAAAAGAATTATTATTATAGGTCTGAAGCTTTCAAAGATCATCCCATGAACAATATTTGTCTATTTTCAAGCTAGATCACTACATGCATTCACATATAGCATATTACACCATTGTTCACACACAAGTCCACAAAAAGGGAGAACCATATCGATATGCTATCCTCTTAGGAGTATATGACTATGCAGGCAATGATAATTAATAGATGGGTCTTTGGGGTTAGCTCAACTTCACTTGAGCCCATTAAACCTTGTTTTTCAAGATTACATACCCTAATTGGAGGGACTAAGGTTTTCAGATACACACTAATATCCAAAACCTTCATGAGCAATCTAGATAGAGAATATTCAAGGTGATAGTAATACATAACATGTGCAAGTGGAATTTATAGAAAAGGACATGTACTTCATTGTGGATAGAAGCATTAAAAATGGATTAGAAATGTTGACGCTAGTGTTTAGATTCTAATGGTAGCATTTAGGCTAACATAGAGCTGATTTATAGAATTTGATGATTCATCCCTGAGCATCATCATGTCTCTTTATGCATGTAAACTTACTATATATTTTTGCACATCAATGGACAAGCTAAATATTATATTTTCTTTATGTTTAAGAAATCAAATTACTATTTAGCATATTTCTATAATTCTACATTTTATCATAATATATTATGAATATGAATTATTTAATTGGATTGATTTCTATAATAGTCTTTTCCTTAGTTGATTAGGATATTCTTCTGTATCCTTAATTCTAGACAAGGTTAAACATTTGGTGAGCCCAACCTCTAAGTCTTATTATAAAAGCTTTAGCTTGCCCTAGGCTTTTCATCCTTCTAGAGTTTTAGATTGCATTACTTATTCTTATTTGGATTTTATTAATTTTTTTTCAACCTAAGTGTGGTGATATAATGTGTGGTTTACATATTCAACATGTTGATATTCCTATTATACCACCTAAAATGTCTCAAGCTAATATCCTGCAAAATTATGCCAATAATGAGAATACCAATAATGAAAATGAGTAAAATATTGAAAAAAAACTCATATAGAATGAATATAATCATGAAGACAATGAAACACATGAGAACAATGAACATGATCAAGTATATCAAGAGCAAGTTAAATATATTTCCATGTTTTGAGAGCGTATTAGTGAAAATCCTAAAATATCTATAGGATATCCTCAATACTATATTGAACATTAAAAAGGCCAAAAGCTTATGTGAATAACCATTGATATCTATTCATACAAATATTTAGACTAATGGATATGCTTATTAAACATAAATTCCATTATCCCTCCTCTCTAGCACATGATTAATTCCTACATCTGGTGGGGGCACATGATATGTTTTCAAACCATTATTCCCCAAAGATCAAACAAATATTGTTGCATCCTCCATGGAAACAATCAATGTTTCAAATCAATTTACAGGTTCAATCCCTACATCAACACAAGTGGAGGTTACATCCCTTTGGTGACTTCTCAAATATCAATTCTTAATACAATTGGAACTACTATGTAAACCCTTCTCCAAGTTACTCAAGTTATCTAAGAATATAAGGCCATTAGTACATAATCATATAGCTGTGAAATACCTTTGTCCATTCTCCCATCAAGAAAAGTCCACCACCATCAAATACGTTTGTAAGGATGTTGTAAGCATATATTACAATATGGATGCTTTCAGTGCCCACAAGAAATAATGGGCAGTTTGTCATCACTGTATTAATTACTGATTTAGACGTCACAAAAGCTCTGTCAACTTTTTTTTAAACTTTTCAATCATGCAAATGCGAAGTGAGTTGTCGTAAATTTGTAATCAACGGAAAAAAGAACCTTCGAATTAAAGACTCCCTTAAAATGGTGAGAGTTAGTTTAACAGAATCCAACATGTAATAACGTATTGTACCATTTTTAAGTTGATGTATTCTGATTTATTTTTCTTTATCCAATAAAAGAAAATAATGTATCGCACTTCAATTTGATTTGGTGCAATTTGATTGAATTAAAAGATCTTATTAATTGAAAATGTCATTTATTAAAGTATAAATTGTAAGATATTTTAATGAAAAGAGATGAAGATAGATTTATTTCGGAAATAAATTTCATGTTTAATTTTATTTATTTTGAAATTTTTTAATAGTAATTATTTATTCAAGAAACTTTTAAATATTAATATATTTAATTCTATAAAAATGAATATTAAAAATAATTTTTATTTTTATTAAAAATATTTAAGTGTTTTTTATGGTGTTTAAAATATCACTTTTTATTTGATATAATTTATTTAATTATATTTAATAAATAAAAATAAAAATATAATTATACAACTATCAAATTTAATAAATAAATTTATCCCAAAGAAATTTATTGGAATTAATATCTTTCGATTTTTAATATGAAACTAAATAGAATTGATTATTCATATTTTTAAATTAAAATATCTATTAAATTATAAATTAAAAAAATATTTAAATTAAAAATAAAAAATTGAAATAAATTTGACATAATAAATATCTTAATATTTATATGAACAAAATTAATTATTCATGCACTTAAATTATATTTTTCATGAAATGTGAATTTTAAATATGTTTAAATAAAAATAAATAATAATAATTCATCCCAAATACATTTAACAAAATGTATATCTCCAACATTGAGATTTGATGTTGTTCTAGTTCATTATTAGGAGTTAATATTTTGACAATATCAAATTTAGTTAATCAATTTTATTTTTTTAAAAGAGTTTGAGTTGTTATGTGTCCAATTACTTTATAGCTTAATTTTACACCCTTTCATTTATATTAATTATTATTTTTTATTAATATAATATGAAACATTTCAATCATAAAATATCAAATTCATTAAACTATTATTTATACATACAAAATTTATGTAAACATAATAATATATTATTTAATATTTTTTATTAAAAAAAGTTGAATTTATTTTTTTTAATATCTTTTATTATAAAATTAAACTATTAATTTAAATTTTAAATGTATAAATATATTTTTAATATTAAATGAATATTTTTTTAATTGTAAAATGAAAATTAATTCTAAAGTAAAAATGCTTCCATCTTCTTAATGATAAAAAGAATTTGGTCGAATCATATTCCTAAATATTTGTTTATTTTTAATATAGAATTAAAAGAGGAGGAGAAGAAAAAAATAAGAAGATTAGATTAGATTATTGTTGATAATTCTAAACCTTCATTAATTAATTATATCAAATATGACTTTTGTGAAGTGACAAATTATCTCCCGTTCATAATGGACATCAATAAAGAAACATTAATTTAAAAAAGGACATCAAATAAAGAAACATTAATTCAATTTTTTTAAGTAAAAAGGCCTTGATTTTATGGAGTGCAAATTTGAGGGTGAATCTATCAATGTAATTTATAAGTTAAATTTGTTTAACTCTGTTCGAGTCTTTCTACGTTAAATGTTGGATTCATCAATTATTTTTCAGGGAAAATAGGGAGAGTTAACGAGTACCATTGATTATATTTTCAATGAGACTTTTAATATTGAAGAAGTCAAAATTAATAAGTGTAGAGTATATTATTTTGTTTTAGAGTTAAAGATATTTGATACAAAATTTTTTTGTTGATGTAATTGTGATTAGAGGTTTTAATTAAAAGATTTTTTTAGACCATATAATTTTTATAATATATAATCAAAAATTATAATGAAATAGAATAATAATTTAGATTTATATTAAATTTCAATCAATAGAAATATAACTAGCACAATGACAATAATGACACTATGATCTCACAACAAGATTGTTTCCAACATTATTTACGCTCATAATTTTTACAAATAAACTATTTCAGAGTAAAACTCTTAGATATAATCTTCCTTACAAATATAAGTCTCCTTAACACATGTAAAAACATGTTTATATCGATGCAAGACCTGTCTAATTACCCCAATAAAAATATTAACACACCTTAGTGTTCCACAAACATTAAATGTCTTCACATTTACAAGGCACGATAACACATTATAACTTAATGCATCACAAAATAGATCATGGAAACTATAAAATAAATCAAATTCAACTTCCATGATTTTAAAGATTAATTATTAAATAGTGAATAATGACTCCTTCCATAACACATCACAAATATAAAGAAAGTCACAAGAAAAGGTCCCACAAGATCGTATGACTTCACAACAACCATTTACCATGAATTCCTTTGTGTCATGAGTCTTATGTTAGCTCAAAAATGATATTTAATATTATCTTAAGATCTTAAAATGATTTGAAGCTTGACACAAAACTTATACAATGAAAATCCAATTACCTCAAAAAATCTTACCTACCCATCTATCTCTTTGTGAAGAATCAACTCGATCAAATACTTTGTTCCAATAGGTGTCACAAACTGATAGAAGTGTATTGTAAATCTATGCACTAATTTGTGGTAATAGAATATTAACACAACATCTTGTGCAGAGCTTCATAGATTTACTTGGATAAGAAATAGATATAAGTATGAAACATAATATGCATAGAACATTACAACCATATGTGTGCTCATAGGTAAACACAAACCTAAACTAAACATATGCACTCACTAAGGATACTAAAAATATGATTTGTGCCACATAATATAATCACATATAGTTAAAACAAGACATGCACAATAAGAAATCTTGCACACACCACTTAGACAAATTCCTAAACTAACAAATATTTTTTGGTTGATGCAATATTGTTGGCAAACTTGGATGCTCCTGCATCATACACCCTAAACTAACAAGTTCTTTTTTGGTTGATGCAATATTTTTGGTGAACCTAGATGCTCCTGCATCATACACCCTAAGTAAGAAAATTAAAATGTGATCCTACATATATGGCTTCTAAGAACTCTACCGATAATATTCCTTATTTTTCAACTTTTGATGCACTAATCCATGTTGCATCTTATATGTTTCAGCTTTCCCATTTTACCAAATATTTTTTATATTATTTTCTTATTGTCATATTTCAAATTTGCATGTCAATCACTAATTATATTTCTTCATGCTCATTTTTAGGTATCCAAAATCTCCAATTTGTTTCTTCAAAATTCACACTTGCATTTTCACTACTCTGTCCTTCATAATATGGATACAAATCAACCACATTAAAAATATGTGATATATCTATATCTTTAATTAATTATATTTCATATGCATTATTCATAATTTTTTATAAAATTCTACATTAACTAATATTTTTCCATTTCAACTTATCATATATCCCTTTTAGAAATCTCTCCTTTCTCAAGTATGTTAAGAATAAGTATCTTACCGCATACCTAACTTCTCCGCTCTTCCTATATCTAAATTTTGTTTGTACTACAATTTATTACTTTTCAATTTTTTCACATTTTCTCATGCACTTATGGAATATGCTCTATAAAATATTTTTCTTTAACTCTTCACTTTTTCTCATTTTTCATGATGAGTAATTTTACAACTCCTCTTGGACTCAACACATAAACAATTTGAAATCACATCTTTCCTATATTTCTATTCACATAATTGTTATAAGTAAACATATTTTACATTAGAACATTATCCCCTATTATTGATTTAACTTAAATTAAACATCTCAAAAGATTATCCAAACTTATATTGACCACCTTTATTTGACCATTTATCTAAGTATGGTGTGTTGAATTGAATTGAAGTCTAGCATTCAACTTATTCCATATTGTTCTCCAAAAATGTTCAACAAATTTCACATCTTTGTCTAATAATATGAAAAACCATGTAGTCTTAAAACTTCTCTGAAAAACAAGTTAACAATATTTGTTTCATCACTAGTCTTTCTACATGCTATAAAATATGCCATATTTGAAAATCTATCAACTATCACAAATACTAAATAATTTATTTTTTGTGTCTTAGGTAACCCAAAAAAGTACATACTTATATCCTCTCTTAGTTTCTCTAGAATTGGCAATGGTTTATATAACCATGTATTTTGATTTCTTCCTTTCACTAGTTGGCTAACTCTACACTCTTAAACAAGTTTCTACACATCTACACTCATACAAATATAAAAATATTTGTTTCCACTTTCATAAATGTTTTGTCATAACGAAAATGACCTTGTAAACCTCTATTATGCTTTTATTTGATCAAATTCTGCCACATTGAACCTCTTAGTATGCATAATTTCCTTATTTTGAATGTCAAACCTTCTTGAATAAAATATTATAACCATGGTGTTTTATCTTTACTCGATAGTTCTCTACATGACTTACATGTTTCTTGAAAATATTCATCTCCTTCATACTTTTATTTCATATGATCAAATCATATGACTTCCACTCTTAAATATTTCATCAAAATAATTATTATATTCAATTCAACAATAAGTTTCTATTAAACTTTCCACTTTTATGTTTCAACAAAAATGAATACCTGTGAATAAATTCAACCCACTTCATATGTCTTCAATTCAACTTGTGCTAACTATTATTGAGCTATAATTCTTGATGATCTACATAAAATAAAAATTCATTTGGTAAAATATAATTTCTCCATTTCTTTAGCGCTTGAACAATTGCATATAAATCTTGATCATATACTCAATATTTATGTTTTTCATCATTCAAATTTTCATTAAAATATGAAATAAGTCTCTCATATTGACTCAATATTGTTCTTATTATGGTACCGCTCGTATCACAATATAATTAAAATATTTTACTAAAATATGGTAATTCCAATATTATTTGTTATGTTATCTTCTTATTTAAATATATAAAATAATATGTTACTTCAACTATCATATAAATTATATTTTATATTAGTGCATCACATCAGTGATCATTGCACATATTCCATTGAAAGCCTTGATGAACTTCATGTAAAAACTTGTTAGTCTAACAATATGTAGCCCAAATGTATTATGTGGTGATGGCCAATCCATTATATCTCACACATTTTTTATATCCATATTTAAACCTTATCATTAAATCCGAAATCCAAAATATACCAACTCTTTTTGCATGAAACTATATTTCTTCAAATTCACAAGTAATTTTTCCTCCTTTAACCTTTCTATCACTTTTTGAAAATGTCTTGAGTGTTCTTCCTCTATTACACTAAAAATTAATATGTCATCAAGTTACACAATGAAAAAAATACCCAAAGTTTTTTAACAACATCATTCATCAATCTCATGAATGTACTTAGTGTGTTAGTTAAACCAAATGGCATAACCAATTCCACTCATATAACCCTTTTTATGTTTTGAATGTTGTCTTACATTCATCACCATCTCTTATGCAAATTTGATGATATCCACTCTTAAAATTATTTTTTTTGAAGTATCTCAATCCACTCAAGCAATCCATTAAATAATCCATGCACGGTGATAGAAATTTATACTTTATGGTAACCTTTTTAGTGGCTCAAAAATAAGTGTACATTATCCATTATCCATTATTATTATTATTCATTATTACTAATGATACTACACATAGGATCAAATTTTATCTGATTAAACACTTATTCAACAACTATTTAACTTATTTTTTCACCTATGAATTATTTATTGGAGTCAATCTATGTGTTGATTTGTTAAGTGAACTCAAACCAGGTATCAAATCCATGTGATGAATTATGATTATCTTTTTCATTAATCTATTTGAAAAATTATTAGATACAATATGCTCGAACTCACTTCATACATTTATTTTAATCATGTGACATTATTTAATTTCTTGATATATCTACATCTTCTTGTGTTGGTTTTGAAATTAATGTATAACATTCACTATACTTCACTTCCTTTAGAAACTCATTTCCTAAAATTATTAATACTTTTGGATTCTTTTCCACTTATTCACACTTATCTTTCAAAGGATTAAGTCTAAATTTTAATCCATCTTTTCATTATGTATATGTATTAACATGACCATCATGTTGTGCCTTATGATCAAACTATCAAGTCCTTCCAATAAAAATATGATAAACATCCATGTTCATTATGTCACTTAAAATCTCATCTTTATATGTACCAATTTAAAACTTACCATACATTTTTCATTCACCAAAATTTGATGTCTTTTCAACAACCAATAAACCCTATATGGGTTTGGATGTTTAATTCTATTCAACTCAAGTTCATTTACCATTTCTTACAAAATAATATTATCTATACATCTATTATCAACAATCAATTTACAACATTTACCTTCAAATTTAAAAAGGGTTCCAAATGAATTATTTATCTATAAAAAAATATTTTGATCTTTCATGGGCTTCAAGAATAATTTCTTCATCATCAGAGCTTCTCCAATATCTGATTCATCTATGTTATGAATAGATACACTATTTTATTCATCTACTTTTATGATATATGTACTCACATCAGTACTTTTATTTCCTTTAATATGTATGAGTAAACTTAAATTATGTATGGCCAATATCAACACATCTTTACATTATTCCATTAAATCCACAACCTCTTCCTTGTCCATAAGATGCTCTACCTCTAAACTTAATTCTACCTCTTTGGGTATTAGCATCATTACACTGCAAATTACTTGCCTCACCCTATTTTATTTTCATATAATTACCTCCAATAGTTCCACATCCATGCATGAATATTCCTCTTCCTCATTTTTCTCCTTTTTGTTTACATGATAACTTTTCTTCTAACTTTAGTGCACACTAATAGGCTTCATCAACAGATCACAGTTTGATCATACCAAATTCATATTGAATTGCCATGGGAAATCCATATACATATTTGGATATATTATCAACATCGTATTCAACATGATCCACTCTAATAGTAAGTCTATAATAATCTTCACTGTGTTCTTTAACACTCATATCACTTTGTCACAGGTTTTGGAGTTTCTTAAACAAACTCATATTATAGTCCACAAGAACAAACTTAGCTTTCATCTTGGAAAATAATCTATTGAATGTATTAAAATTTTATTTGTCTTTGTATAATATCTCAACTTGTATATGTTATGAATCTAAAGATGCATTAATTTTAAAATTTTCACAAGAAAACTTAACTTGCTTGAGATCCTCCAAAATTTCATATTTAAAGTATTTATCAAACTCAATGATCTAGTCAATGATCTCTTCAAAATTATTTAATTAATTCTTAGGTCTAAATTTCATTATCGCAATAACTCACAAGAATATATCATTAGGTTTATCAACCTCTTATATTACATATTGATCTTTATGTGCTTCTTTTGTGATCTTGGTATCACTTTCATTGTCTAGTACTTTAACTCCGTGATGATGTGTAGTTTCTAAATCTTCTATTATATCTTATATTTATCTAATTAATTCTATCAAAGCATCTAATCTAGGTGCTCTAACCTCGTAGGATTTTCTATCACCTAAGCCTCTTGTATGCACAATTTCCTTAGAATTTTAGATCTTTATATCAAGCGATGATCTTAGATTAAAAAAAATTACTCACACCTTATTCTCAAAAATATTGTAATATTTATAAAGTTAATTTTTACCCACGCTCACAAATGCAAAAAATAATCATAAACAACAAAGACTACAATATTGCACTAGTACCCAATGATGCAGTCACATTTAAGGGTCTCAATTAAGAGATGCCTTAAATGACACAAATCTTAAAATTAAAAAAATCATAAATTTCAATTAAATGTATAAAAAATAACTCATATTTGTATTATATTTCAATCTCAGTAAATACAATTAACACAATGAAAATAATGACACCGCAATCTCAAATGAGATTCATTCCATCATTAGTTACACTTACTAACTCACAATATTTTCAAGTAAAATATTTTAGATTAAAACTCTCATATATAATATTTATTACCAATTTAATGCCCCTTAACATAGGTGTAAGGGTGCACTTATATAGATGCAAGACTCACCCACTTACATTAAGTGCCTTTATCCCACTAAAAACATTAACATACCTTATTGGGACACAAGCATTAAATGTCTCCACATTTCCAAGGAAAAGTAACACATTATATATTAACATATCACAAAAAATATCATGAACATTATTAAGTGAATACTTATCATATTCCATAAATTTCAATATTAAAGATCAAATTGTCAATATTGGATCCTTCCATAATTATTAACATTTATTAGAAATAAGGGTAGGGGATAATGGCCTATTCAACTAAGGAAAAGACTATTATATAAAATAGGCCAATTAAAACAATTATGCTGATTTGTACATATATATTTATAAATTTGAGTGTTTTTTGGTATAGACACTAATGTTAAACCTCGTACACTAGCATCAATGCTAGTGTCCAAGTTTAGATGGTAGTATCCTAGGGGATAGAAAATTACTAAATATATGTAACAAATAGTGTATGATGTTTATCAAATTTTAAGAATATTATGGGCTACATGTGATTTCGGTAATCCAAATATCAGGTTTAGACTATAATATAAGCATTTAGGCATGGCGAGATGGTGAACACAAATCTTATAGTAGCTATAATGTCTTAAATTGAAGGGTTGATCTATGAATGATATTTTAAAAGTGTGCAATACTATTTAATCATATGAAATCCATATTTATCATATACATTTTCACCCATTCCCCCCTTTCGTCCACCCCTCCCCCATATAATAATGCATAAGGATGAAACAACTAGATTAAAGGAAAAAATGTGTATCATGGTGTATACAAGATGCCTTTTTTTCACTTGAGATATACTTGTATTTGTTGTTTATGTGCTAAATGAAACTAAGACATGTTACAATTTAATTAGTGTATGTAATCATAAAATTGAAATAATTGAAATGTTTCAAATTAAAAAATACTGATGAAGGAGTACACATGTGTGTCAATGCAACCATATTTTCCATTGGTACTTTGTTTTTGTAATGATGTTTCCTAGCTAAGGCATTGGAGACAGGTTTTAAAATAAATCTTAGAGAATTGAAGAGGAGAATTTGAAGGTGATCATGCTCCCAATCCAGTGCAAGGGTGAGTTTTACCAAGGTCATCAAGAATATTGAAGTGTATACATATCTAGCAAATCTAGCCAATCTCACCTAAGTCAAATGGTATAGCCATATCAAACTATAAAAATAAGTAGTGCCAAGGCCATTGAGCTCACTTAATGCTGATCGCATAACTCAAAGGATCCAACTACTATAGATAGATAAAGACTCAAACATTACATTTTAGTAAGGTTGGTGAATATATGATATAATTGTGTATCTATAATTTTTATGAATTTGCATGGAATATGCACCTATAATGTGTCTCAAGATTAAGTATATGTCAAAATGTAATCTATGATCTATAACTATGTATAATATTTATCACAAATCTTAAAAACTCTATGAAAATTAGCTCCAAGTGCATAATATTTTATCCCAAATGTATATCTAAATCATGTAAATTGTATCAAATTATACCAATTCTTCCAACTATGTCTAGGTGAGGGGAATTTTATCTGATAGTCACATTATCTCAAGAGGATAAGAAAACCATGTTATATTTGTATAAATAATGTAGTAATAAAACATACAGTGGAATCATGTATAAGTAGATGTATCAGTGAAACTCATAGTATGCAAACATAAAAATCCCTAAGAAGCATGATATGGATCATAGGAATGTTTAAAATTTTAAAAAAAAATGAGCTCAAAAAATAATAAAGCACACACAAGATCACTCAATGTCATGCAAAGTGGGTCTAAGGAGACCAAAAACAAAGGGCATGTTTAAATTATGCATATTCAAATGGGAGGACATGCTCAAATTTCTGCACACTAAGGAAATAACAATTAGGAAAATGTAGAAAATGATCAAGGAACATGTTAAAAAATTATAAAATTCAAAAAAATATAGAAAAAAATAATTACACTCAAGTAAATTATGTGATAAGATGAATAAGTGAAATATAAACAACTAACATATGCATATCATACTAGCTCCTACATACATATGTTATAAAAGTGCCCTATATAATAACATATATATCACATTATGTAATATATAAGGATGAGTATAGATATGTGTAAGATTTATCATGTATAAGGTCAACATGATAATGTAAAGTGATCATAAAACAAGAAAACTTGTATCAATCATGATCAAATAGAAGCAAGATGGCCCCAATATGGGAAGAGAAAAGGTCCAACATCTACATATATATTTATAATGGATCTAATGTATTCCTATATCATACTCAAGTACCCATGAATCATATGTGTGTAAAGAAATCATATTCTATATACTAACATAGAGTAAACAACATATGTAAAAATTAGTAAACATGGGAATGCTAAATATTTTTTTATTTTTTATTTATTTGAATGTTTTTGTTTTCTTTTCGTATATTTTTTTAATTTTTAAATTTTTATAATGAGAAGGCTATCTCATTATCCCATATAATAAATTCTCATATAATACTCTAGACTCAATATGTAATACAATAAATTAGTCAAACTACTAAGGATCAATCTGTGTTAAATCTAAATATGTAGAATCTTTAATACTATGTTTATGCCTCATAGGACTTTATGATCATGAAGTAGTAGAATATTTAGTGGTTCATGGAACCCATAGGTTAGTTATCTATTGTTTTTTTAGTGTAACTATAACTTTGGATCTTTTTACCCTTTTTGAAACATGGTGATCTACTCTCAATAACTAGTTGGGTCATGTGGATGTAGATGGATACTACATAGAGTCCACTATGTATCTATGATGCAACATCCTCTCAAGTATTGGTTGCCTAGGAAATTAAATTCCATATTTCTTACCCTTTCACTCATTATTAACCTTAGTAGGTTGTATGATTAATTTTTTTGTAATAAAATTTTCTTATTATAATGGATGTTCATATTGAATCCATGAAACTATGATACCCATGTTGGCATGAATATATTCAAGAAATCTATGTATTGTGCAGGTACTACATTGATCTTATGAATCCAAGGCCATCCCCATAACATATCAAATACTCTCGTATGTGGTATGAATAAAAATGTTGTGGTCACACGTGCTAGACCAACTTATAAAGGTAAATCAATATCACAAAACACCTATTGTGTTTTCTCATCGAATGTCCTGACCATTTTGGTTGAAGGGTATAAATCATCATGTGCATATACCAAATATGCTATTAATGTCATCATATATACATTCTCACTAGAACCATTATCATCTAATAGGTTGATAATCATTTTGTACTCTAATAAATAATGAGTGAAGATTTGAATCATCATCCATAATCACATTGTCATCAAATGTAATAGAAGGCCTTTTAACCAGAGGAGATATCTCATGTGTAATTGTGCCAATAATACCATAGAATGGGTACCTATAATCTGGCATCATAAGATGTGCATTATATGCCATTTGTATTTTTGGTGTTTCTTCAAAATGATCTTATAACGGATTCTTGATCATATTCTAATTTTGGTGGTCACCATGTTGTGATCTTAAATCCTTTTGAACATCATCAATTGAAAATGTTCACTATTAATGTCATAGTATATATTGTGCTTCAATGTGTAGCATATGTTTGTAGAATGACTTACACATTGGTGATTGTCACAATAAGCATTGACATCATATCCTTTTACTAGATGTCTAATTGTATCGACCTCTAAAAGAGGAGGGAGAGATATGAACTAACAATCCACTAGATTATTGAGAATCGAATTTGCATACTTAGGTAATCGTGTAAATTATCTCTTTGGTGCATTATATAAGATGAGTTTATTAGGTTATTTTGATATGTTATTCACCATTATTATTTATTTATTTTTAGTGTTTGAATTTTTTACCTTATAGCTTGGTTTAATATTAAATTATGTATTTGATATAGTTGGTGTGTTGACTACAAACTTAATATTTTTTAATGCAATAAGTTTCATTTATCAATCTCAAAAAATATGGCATAAGTCATAAAAATATTTAAACTTGTTGAATACAATAGCCTTATGTAGTGGGGAATGTAAAATTTTCTTGAAGATATCTTGAAGCTCTTTATCTGCGATTAAATTTATCATTTTATCCAACATTGTCTTATATCTTAAAACATATTCATTGATAGGCTCATTGGTTCCTAGTTTTATCTTTTCAATTTTTGCATATGACATATTTTTAGTAATGTTGATAAATAAATGATCTATAATTTGATCCACTAGAGGCTTGAATGCCTTTATTAATTATATTAGTATATCATAAAACCATATTAAATCATATTCCTTTTAGGCTTATTCAAAATATTTTTTGTGAAAAGTTTGTCATTAGAATCATAATCAAGGTATGTTGTATAGAAAAGATTAAGATGTTGCTCAGGGTCATCCCTACCATCATAAAGTGTGAACTTAAGAGCTAAAAAACTAGTTGGAAAAAGGTGAAAATATATCTTATGCGTAATAAGATTATTCAATAAATTTTATGAATCAATAAAATGAGTTGATTTTGAATCATTTTGCTTAATATTTTTAACCTCATCTTCCAAAGCTTGAATAACTTGGAGAAGGGTTTACATAGTAGATCCAATTGTATTAAGAATTGATATTTGAGTAGTCACCAAAGGAGATGTAACCTCCACTTGTGTTGATGTAGGGATTGAACCTATAAATTGATTTGAAACATTGATTGTTCCCATGGAGGATGCAGTAATATTTGTTTGATCTTTGGGGAATAATAGCTTGAAAACATATCATGTGCCCCCACCAGATGTAGGAATTAATTGTGTGCTAGAGAGGAGGGATAATGGAATTTATGTTTAATAAGCATATCCATTAGTCTCAATATTTGTATCAATAGATATTAATGGTTATTCACATAAGCTTTTGGCCTTTTTAATGTTCAATATAGTATTGAGGATATCCTATAGATATTTAGGATTTTCACTAATACGCTCATGAAAAATGGCAATATACTTAACTTGCTCTTAATATACTTGATCATGTTCATTTTTCTCATGTGTTTCATTTTCTTCATGATTATATTAATTATATATGAGTATTTTTTCAATATTTTACTCATTTTCATTATTGGTACTCTCATTATTGGCATAATTTGGTAGGATATTAGCTTGAGACATTTTAGGTGGTATAATAGGAATATCAACATGTTGAATATGTAAACCACATATTATATCACTTCACCTAGGTTGAAAAAAAAGAAAATCCAAATATGAATAAGTAATGCAATCTAAAACTCTAGAAGGATGAAAAGCCTATGGCAAGCAAAAGTTTTTATAATAAGACTTAGAGGTTGGGTTCACCAAATATTTAACCTTTTCTAGAATTAAGGGTATGGGAGAATATCCTAATCAACTAAGGAAAAGACTATTATAGAAATCAATCCAATTAAATAATTCATATTAACAATATATTATGATAAAATGTTTAATTATATAAATATGCTAAATATAGAACATATAATTCTAAAAATGAAGAAAATATAATATTTAGCTTGTCCATTGATGTGCAAAAATATATAATAAATTTACATGCATAAAGAGGCATGATGCTACTCAGGGATGATTCATCAGATTCTATAAATCAGCTCTATGTTAGCCTAAATGCTACCATTAGAATCTAAACACTAGCGTCAACATTTCTATCCCATTTTCTATGTTTCTATCCACAATGAAGTACAAGTCCTTTTCTATAAATTCCACTTGCACATGTTATGTATTACTATCACCTTGAATATTCTCTATCTAGATTGCTCATGTAGGTTTTGGATATTAGTGTGTATCTGAAAACCTTAGTCCCTCCAATTAGGGTATGTAATCTTGAAAAACAAGGTTTAATGGGCTCAAGTGAAGTTGAGCTAACCCCAAAGACCCATCAATTAACTAGCATTGCCTACATAGACATATACTCCTAGAGGATATCATATTGATGTGGTTCTCCATTTTGTGGGCTTGTGTGTTAATATTGGTGTAATATGTTATATGTGAATGCATGTAGTGATCTAGCTTGAAACTAGACAAATATGGTTCATGGGATGCTCTTTGAATGCTTCAGACCTATAATAATAATGCTTGAGAGGTAAGTTGTTAAAATTTATTAATATAATTGATCTAGTTAAAAATGTATATTTAAATTATATTAGATAATAATGAGATTTTAAGTGATAATTTATATAATGAACATTTATTCGTAAGATTTTTTTAAATAAAATATAAAAAAATGAAATAATAATTTAAGTTTGAATATTATAGTAAATACCTTATTTATAATTTGTTTGTTATTTTAATTTATTTATTAAAATGAGTTTAATATTAAGACAATTCAAAACTTTTTTCATGTTATATTAAACAATAGATTTGTTTATGATATTTTATTTTTTTGGACAAATTTAAAATACATTTAATAAAAGAAATTAATTTTATTTGCATCAAGATTTAAATTTTATATATGAATATCAAATTATTATAATTAAAAAAAGTATTAATTTTCCAAAAAAAATTCAAGAAGAAATTTTACATAAAAAAAAATTCAAATTTTTTTTTATAGGAGGTAATTTCAAAGGAACAACTTAAAGTAAGAGACCACTAAATTGATATACAAAACTTTATCCCAAAATAAATGTAATAATCATAACCTATTGCTACTACATACACAAACAAAACAACTATATATATACAAAAAAAAAATTATAGGAGGTAATTTCAAAGGAACAACTTAAAGTAAGAGACCATTAAATTGATATACAAAATTTTATCCCAAAATAAATGTAATAATCATAACCTATTGCTACTACATACACAAACAAAACACACACACACACACACACACACACACACACACACACACACACACACACATATAATGTGGAAGAATATACAGATAATGATGATAACAATGTTTATATACATTATGATGATCATTATAATTTATTTTATTGTGATGGTAGTTTTGTTTAGTTTGCATACTGATTATTTATACATGTAAGTGAACACTCTCTTTTATATTCATTTTTATTTCATACTTCATATTAAGCATGCACTTCTTTTTCTAATCAAGATAATTATATTTTAGTCATATAATTTTAATTCACCCACTTAAAATCTGATTTACTTTCATGCTTTCATATTATAGCTTTTGCTTGACTTTCTTATGCCTCTTATATGAATATTTATGGTTTTCCTTCATATTTTATTATTATTCTAGAATTCACAATATGATAATAAAATACTAACCAATACCTTTTATATATACTCTACTTAGTCATGAATATTCCATAGGTTAAACATACTAAGAACATAGATAAATGAAATATAATAATATGAAAGGTATCTAAGCCACAAGTCAGCCACACATATCCATAGATGCATAAAGGTTGAGGAAATAACATGTATTCAGTCCTTGCCTTCTCAATTTAAAATATTTCAATACAATAGAAGACTTTAAATTTTGTATTATAAGTGGACACTGATTATTTCATATATAATTACAAGGTTGGATGGAATAAGTAGAATACTTAGAATAGTCCTAAAAAAACACATATAGTTACACTTTGGTATAAAATTTCTTACTTTTTATTTTAAATATAGTATTTTAAACACTAGAATAAAATAGGGGCATTTATATACACATAAATTTCATATTATACACTTTAAAATATTAGTTTTGACTAATTCTTAACATACATAATTTATTCATGCACATGACCTTTGATCACATTTTATCCTAGCCATTCATCTACCCATGGGATCAACCTTCTTGATTTATATCATTAATGTGAAATATATGCGTAATCTATGTCAAAATAGTTTATCACTCTAATTAGGATGTCACTATCTAATAGATCACTATCTCATCCATCCTAGACATTACTAGAAATAGTCAAATAGTATATGTTAATGGTAACATCTTTTTTTAGAAGTATCTCACTTTATCTAAACATATATTTTTCAAATTAAAACCCTTACCTAGGGTCAACCCACACATTTCACATGTCGGTTACCAAAGGAAATTACCTAAAGATTATAATATATACACATAAAATCTAAGCCCATTGCTATATATCTCTTATATATAGAATTGGTGAAAATACAATAGAGCAAAAATAATTAAGGTATACTCATATATCTGTGTAACTAGGGTTTTACAGTTGTAAATGATATTAATGTATTATATAACACCTAAATATTTTACACTTGGCAAACTAAGACATTGGATATTCTTCTCATTTCTGGACCTTTCTTATTTTTGGAAGTTCTATATATACTCTATTTTGTGCCCCTTGGCCTATCTCTTGGTCCAACTAGTCTTATGTTGATGACCCAGACCTGCTATCTTGTCCAAAATCATTAAAAAATACTTATCTCCCAACTCTACAATTTTTGAGCTAATAACTACTTTCAAGCTCCTTAAACATTAGCATTCTAGACAAATACCTACATTGACGTAAGTGTCCTATTTTGACGCAAGTGTTTAGTACCATAAAGTCATCTAGTTTTCAAATGAAATGTATTTTAATGATCAACCTGAGATATTTAATGAGAGTTATTTATCCAAAGGGATTGATATAAATAAAAGATCAATCATCATTCATTGTAAACCTAAAAAATTCTTACCTAATCACTAGGAAATTTATGAAAGGCATTAAATCAAGCACCCAAGTGAGCAAAGATTTATATTTTATTCTATCTCCATATCAGTCATAGGGACAACACATACACAATTTTAAATTTCTAAAGGAGCATCTCAAGAGCTATATTTTTCAAGTTACAAGCTAGGTCATAGTTATCCTCGATTTTCACATATTGTATGATTCACATACAAGTTGACACACAGGGGATAACTACGTCAATATGAGGCCCTCTTTGGAGTGTTAACTATATAGGCAATGGTCATTGATAGATAGGTCTTTAGGGTTAGCACGACACTGTGTGCCCACTAATTCATTTTTCCCTAAGGTCATTATGAGGATGAAGAATAAAGGTTTTGTAATTTCATGAGAGATAGTCCATGAGCTAGATTTGAATGCACTAGAGTGAAAGTGAAGACAAACCTAGAAGCATCCAAGTGGTCACATCCTTTTCTAGTGGGTATTCCATATGGGACACCTATATAAGGTTCAGACAGTAGTGTTGATATAACCATCCAAAGATGATTCTAGTGTCGATAGATCCATAGGAACTTAATCCAAAAATGTGGTGATTATTATAGAACCCTCTTCATGTTTATTTTCTAACTGTTCTAGATCTAGTATTATGTTACCATCAAAACCATCTAAGTACACTATTTCTTTGTCATTTACATATCTAACATAATTGTACTTACTATTTTTAGCCTATTTTAGTTTAATGAATTCAACATATGTTATATTTGAGTTTAGCATTTACTTGGCCTATTATAGAGATTGTTTATCACTCTTGTACCTTAAGCTATCTCTATCCCATATAACCCTAGAAACTCCAATATAAAAATTTAGGGTTAAACATTTAGTAAACCTAACTTATGAACTTAAAACCCTAACTACTTTAGAGATTTTTATCTATTTTTCTAAAACACATTTTATTTTTTGATTAATCTTAAAAATAAAATGTTCAAATTTACAAATAATCAAATCTTGTTTTTTATTAAAATCATGTTAGCTATGGATATATATGTTAATTATTTCATCTTCTAATACATTATAGTGGTCATTAATAATTATATCTCATGCCAAATTAAACGAGACTAATCTATAAGGGGTTCTAAACCTGCATTCTTGCATACTCGTTGTAATGTTTACAATGAGATTTTACCTATTACTATAAAATACCAAAGGGAGTACTAGACTAATCTATTATGAGTGACACCAGCGCATCCCGCTTTGAAGCCATGCTCGTTACCTCTGCCTGCGTGGCTGCCAATTGAGATTCCAGCTCAGCAATTTGTTTCTGCAGGTGATGAACTGCACTTGTACTCCCATGGACGGGGTCCTTCACCCTTGCATTGGCTTCATATACTATGCTATTCACTGCATTTGCTCTTTCATAATCCTCAAGACCCTAAAACAACACAACCACCACATGATCATATCCATGAGTTTCACTACTAAAGCAAAAGAGACCGACAACGAAAACATAAATTGTCATGCAATTACTTTAAGAGTTTTGACGACATGACTGGTTCCAAAAACTCTCTGCACAATTGCAAACTTATCAGGGTCTGTGGACGGAAAATAAGGAGCCAACACACACGACTCTGAACATTTTTTCCGCTGCTTCTTGCAGCATGCGCACCTAATTCCATTCTTTTTCGTTTCCATATATCCTCAAATAATTCTAAACTGACACAGATCTGTAGATTTGATATGCTATTAAATATATAATTCAAAATATAACTAGAGATGCCAATATTTTTGTAGCTCTGAGCTTCTCAACCAAAAAATATCTCAGAAATTTTAAACAATTTCAAGCCTCTTATAACAGAAAACTTAGGGGCCTCCAACAAAGCAAACCCTCTTGAAGAGGTAAGTGGGGACGATTCGCCGCTGCTTTCTAGTTTCAACATAGACTGGAAAGTTAGGATGACAGCGACATTAGCTTTAAAATGAATTGAGTCTGGCCCAGGATAGAAATGGGGTTGAAGTTATAAAATTGGTCGGTAGAGAAGACTCGTATTTATTACAGCCATATTCTATTCAATTCCATGGGACCTTGACTCTTAACCTTTTAAGGATAGGGAGTGTCAACTATGTGCAAAAGTTTGGCAGTATATGTTCATATACCATTTCATACAAATAAATAAGAACTGGTGAAATGCTAATTTTTTGGTTCATAAAATAAATGTACTTAATGTAATTAATTTAATACGTGTAAAAGTCTAACCAAAAAAATGGTCAGTTTGGTAGAGAGGTAAGTTGTTAAAATTTATTAATAGTTTTATTAATATAATTGATCTAGTTAAAAATGATTTAAATTATATTAGATAATAATGAGATTTTAAGTGATAGTTTATATAATGAACATTTATTAGTAAGATTTTTTTTTTTAAAAATACAAGATGAATGAAATAATAATTTAAATTTGAATATTTATAGTAAATAATTTATTTATAAATTGTTTGTTATTTTAATTTATTTATTAAAATGAATTTAATATTAAAATAAATTTTTTTAAAAATCATGTTGTATTATCTGTTTATGATATTTTATTTTTCTTGACAAATTGTAGATACATTTAATTTATTTATCATGTGGTGGTTGTGTTGTTGGATTATGAAAGAGCAAATGCAGTGAATAGCATGGTGTATGAAGCCAATGCAAGGGTGAAGGACCCCGTCCATGGAAGTACAAGTGCAGTTCATCACCTGCAGAAACAAATTGCTGAGCTGGAATCTCAATTGGCAGCCACGCAGGCAGAGGTAACGAGCATGGCTTCAAAGCGGGATGCGCTGGTGTCACTCCTCATCGATGAATGTCATGTTTTGAATCCAACACAACAAAATGATGATGTAATATTAGATAACGTGAATCAATTATGGGAGCCTCTGTGGGATCTTTAAATTTAAATTTTCGAATTTTTTTTAATAAGTTTATATAATTAGTGTGTTAAGTTGAATATATTTACAAATATTTAATTTGTTGAGCTAAATATATCATATAGTGTATCGAATGTTTATTTGAAGTTTAAATTTTGATCTAATGTGAAGTTTTTGTGGGATCTTTAAAATTTAATATTTTTTTTTATTGATATTTATAAATATAAATATTTAATTTGTTCAGTCATATAAATATATTGAATTTAAATATGATAATATAGATTAACAATGAAAATCTTTGTGTTTGTTGTGATTAAGGATTTAGATAACAAATTAAGGAATGTGAGTGTGAATAGTTTTGGTTATTAAAAGGAAATCATTGAGTTCTTTGTCAAATATAGGACTATTGAGAGTTTATAGTTGTTTTATTGGCTTATTGTGTTTGTAAGGTTTTTTCATTCTTATTTTTTGTTGGTGTTGTGTATACACTATTAGTGTATTATTTGTGCATTGTTTCTACCTCGTTGGAGGCTTTTTGTGCCCATAGAACAGCGTTGTAAAGGTTCAAGACCCTTTTTTCCTGCTTATCTAATCAAAAACAATGAAATTTTTTGTGAGATCTTTAAAATTTAAGATCTATTTATCATTTCTATTAATATAAATAATTAATTTATTCAATTGATTATAATGTATTGAGTATTTAATTAAAATTTATATATAATGATCAAATAATAGATAATATGGATCAATTATAGTAATTTTTTTGAGATCTTTAAAATTTAATATACAATCTGATAGAAGAGTTTATATTATTTATGTCTAAGTGCTTTATGTTGAATATATTGATTTTTTACCAGTTTCACATATAATATATAAACAATAAATAGTCAATAAATTCAGTCAAACATAGTTACTATTGACTTTAAAATATTTTTATAATTTTTCTAAAATAAATCTACAAAATTATTAGTCTAACCCCATAAATTATAACATCTGTTGTTTTGATAATTATGTTTACTTTTACCTTCCCATTAGAAATTAGCAATATTTTTTCCATTTCTTTTTTTAAAGTTGTATTTTTATTTTAATATTAATGTTAATATTTACATATAAAATTAGAAAAGTAATATGGAATCTAAATTCAATTCAATAATAAGAATTTGTATTAAAAATGAATTTATAAAAATAAATTAGATCAAATTTTATTATATCTACAAATTTATCATAAGATTGTTATTTTTTTAAAATTTAAAAATAAAAATATATGAAAAAAATAATTATTTATATACATAATATTATGAAAAAATAAATCTTTAATAAAGATCAAATGTCTCTTTTAAAATATATATATATATATATATATATATTAAATCATAAAGATCTCTAATAAAATTATATTGGTTTCTAAATAAACGTCCCTATTTATATAATTAAAAAATATTTAAATATAAAATAATTTTTAACTTCAAAAAACACGATGCAGTGCCGTAAAACTATACTATTTTTAATTTTGTTCTTTTAAAATTATAATGTATCTCGTTCTATCTTTCGTTCTTTTAAATTTATAATTTAAAATAAGACGCATTGAATAACTTAGATATGTTGATATAAGATGATTAGCAGAATAATTTAAAATGAGATGCGCTGAATAACTTGAGGATTTGATTATTCTGTTTATAAAATGCAGTTTATACCATTGAAAAGAGAGCCTAAAAGTTTTATAAGTTGATATTATGATGATTATTTTTTCAATGGAAGTAAGGAAGCGTAGCATTTAAAAATTACATCTTGTTTTATAAAAAATCTTTATGAAACAAAGAAAACTTAGTTTTTAAAACTAAAATTATTGTTTTTAAAAAAAAATATATTAATAATTTAATTTGAATTTTTTTTTTTTAAAAATTTGTTTTATATTTTTGTTTTTATAAAAAATTAATATCTAGTAAATATCTAAATAATTATAATTTAATTGATAAAGATGATAGTTTGTTATATCATTTATCAAAATGCAGATCTTTTGATATTATATGATTAATTAGTGAAAAAGTATTTTCATAATTCTTATAAATAAAAATCTCTCTTTTCACCTATTTTCTTCACAAGAAATATCTTAAAAAAACTCTCTTCTCAATTGTTTTCTCCACACAAAAAATATCTTAAAAACCCTCTTTTCTCACCTTAATATCCATTATTCTCCAGCAAAAATATTTTAAAAACCCTCTCTTCAAACCCTTTCTAACTATAATTTATAGATTTTTTATGATGCAAAGATACCATATGTATAAAGCATTTGTTTAGCTTTATCAACAATGTGGATATTTCAGGAGTGGAAAATCAAGATAATTCCAAGCTTGCAATCTTTTCTTAATATTGGTCATTAAATGTCATTGGTTAGCTATAGAAAGTTAAATGTCAAATGGAGTGCCATTGGTTAGCAAATAGAGAAATGAATATCAAACGGGATTCCCACGCAACATATGGTCTCCCCAGGTTTAGTAAACTTCGATTTTTGGTCCATCCAAGTTGGTGGATCTTCTTGGCTAGTAATCAATACCTATGCGTTTTTCTCACTAAATAATGCACCAAATACTTATGCAGATGTCTATCTACAACATGGTTCTTTGAATGCAATGTTGAGTCATCAACTCAACTCAGGTGCTAGTAATGAATCGTTTGGAAAATCGTTTGGAAGGAAATTCGTTAATTCAAGACCTTGGAAGGATATTTGATGCGGTAACATAAAAGTGGGGAGTGTAGAGCTTAGTAGGATAGGGCAAGACACAAAAACTTAATAAATAAAGGTTTTCTTATAAATTATAGGGTAAGAAACACCCAATCAATACATAAAGGTTTTTTTATAAAGTATAAGAACTAAAATGTATTGTTTACGAACTAAAATGTATTGTTAGAAGATGTATCATTATAATATAGAGATCATAAATTTGGTTGGAGATCAAAGATAAGATGTTAAATCTAAAAATTATGAGGGTGTAGATCCAAATAACAATATATCTGTGATTTGATGTTAATTGCCTCAATATTTAAAAATAAGAATATAATAACAAAATAATAATAACCTCATTTTAGTTATAATATCTTGATTTTTTAATATAAACTATAAGTAAAGGTTAGAGAATGCTTATTATATGAGCAATATGAATTGCAATACAAAAATAGTCTTAATACAAGCTTTTTATTTCAAATAACAATATATACAACCTCAATCACTAATATGGAGAGAGAGAGAGAGAGAGAGTTTAAATACTTTCACCTTTATTAACAAGTTTTTCATAACCACAAGCATGTACAAATACTACTCATCTATTTTTTTAGAAATTATTATTTATTTTGGAAAGAAATGTCATGTAAAAAATCTAAAAATGTATCAACAATATTTGTGATCCCTATAAGGGACCCTAATAAAATGTCAGTAAAAATGTGAGGTACTGTGAAATGGAAGAGAAATGGTTGGAATTTATTTATGATTGATGTAGCTTTGATAATTTTAAAGTATATATAGTTATAAAAATAATGAGAAATAGTACATTTAGCAATGGTGAAAGTGAGTGTGTAAAATAATAATGCCATGGAGTTTCATATAGGTTTAAAAGAGTTTCTAAGAATTTATTAAATAGGAGACCTAAAATATAGGGAGGGTCACATCCCCATGTTATTAGCATTAAAAAAAGGAACCTAAAAGGTGTAAATATACAAAACTACCTATTAACAATGCCCAAAAGCCTAAATAATAGTTATAAGTAATAAGCCCAATGATTTTTGAAAAGTGGGTAACCTGCCCTTAATGAAGAAAATTGATTCAACAAAATTAGTAGTAAAAATGCTTATGTCCCCATTTAAAAGGGAGAGTTAGCATATATGAAAAGGAATATCCTAAAGGAAGATAATAATTATGTATGACATGCCAAATTATAGTAGGGTTAGTCTAAATATAAGGTATGGGAAGTCTAAATAAGGTATAGTTAGTCTAAGGTATAGTTAGTCTAAATAATTATGTATGACATGCCAAATTATAGTATGGAATTTAAATTTGGTTTGTGTGCATGCTCCAGCTTCAATATTACATGTAGCTCTATCTCTTACTTCAACCTCGTCTTGATTTCTAAGTCTAAATTCAATCTCATGTTCATTTCTAGTTCCACCTCTAAGCAATAACTACAAATATGGATAAATCAAGTGACTAAAGTAGTCAAGAATTTCATTGACTGAGGCATCCACCTTGGCATTTTAGGATTTGGGAATATGGGAGACCTAAGAAGATATAAAGTGGGAAATAAAACCATGGATCTCAACAACGAAGGGGATAACTTAGCTCTCTAGACATTCTAGTTCTAGTTGAGGTAGGATATTCCAAGTAAAAAATTAAAATAAAATAACACATAGGAACCTCTGAGCTCAAAATCATCCAAAAATAAATTGATAACAACATGGCACTCTTCCAATTTATTAGTCTCATTGGGAAAATGAAACTGAGCATTTGTGATTTTTCCCCCAAAGAGTCGTCAATATTCCAAGTCACTCTAATCGATCTTAGATTACACAAAATTCATCCATCTATGTGGATTAAATTGGTAAAACATGGAGGTCGATTGAGAAATCTAGGCAAATAAGGAAGACATATATCAATATTGGGAGAATTCAGTCTCAATCACAAGAAGACACATAACCCATTAGAACATTTTTATTGTGCGTGTTGGATGATAAGAGTGGGAAAATAGGGACCATGGCTCAAACATATGTGAGAGGATGTGAAATACATAAGAGCATGTAAATAAGAACTGGTGAATATGATTGCATATGCTCCTAAAAATTGAGAGATAACAAATAAATTATCATGTGAGAATTGTGATGAAGAAAATTGGAATGTGAATCAAAATGCAAGCAACAAAGGATATTATCACCTAAAACTATCCCAACATTCAACAAACCTTTGATTAGGTAAGGTAGATAAAGAGGAATGTAAACAATAATGAAAATATGGAATTATAAATTCAATATGTAATCCAATTTACCTTCAAAATATAGTTGATTTTCCCCAAATGACAAGTAGATGATTGATGCTTGATTTGTAATGTTGGATTCCCTTGTGACTTAATACTTGGATAGAATACTAGTATCATTTGGAGGATTTATTTAGATAAGTTGATAGCATGAAGGATTGATCCTTGAATCTATTTCCATAAGTTGGAATTTACACAGAGATATGGTTTTTATTATAGAAAAATGGAGGGAATTTTCTAGGGATATAAAATTCCTAGAGAATTCTAGAAAGGAATGTGTGTGGAGGATTCTGTAGAATGTGTAGAATTCTATAATCCATTAGAGATGAATAATGAAGATTATTTTGTGATTAGGTGGGGATTAATAAGTGGATTTGTAGGAAAGCCTAGTAGGGGTAAGTGAGGGCAGGTGGTAAGGAATTTCAAATTCCTTAAGAATTGTGAGGATTTGATTAGAGGGAAAATAACATGTTAAATATGATTAATTAATGGAAAGGTTAGATGGGATAAGGGATAAATTTATTATTATGTAGGAAATGTGGAGGAAATGGTAGAATGGTGATACAAGGATAATATTAGTATAATTTTAATGTGTGATGATGCTTTTAATAGTATAATAGTATGTCTCACTTTTAGGTATAAAGAGGCCACATACACTTATAAATTATCCTCAAAATATCTTGAGTTTGGGTCATTGATATTAATAAAACAAATTTGTTTTAGATTATATACATAGATGTAGTGTATATCCATTTTTCCAATAAAATTAAAACTCAATAAGTGTTTTTTAAGATTTTTTTATGATTTTTTTAAATTTTTATGGCTGCCTCATGGGAAACAATATTTAATTTAACCTTGTTGACTGATTTTATATTTATATTATTTTCCTTTCTTTGAAAGGGCATTGTGACTGGAATAAGAGTAATGGTCTTTCAAAGTATAAATATGGTCATGGATGTTAGTAAATTAGAGGATAGATGATGCCCCCTCAAGGGGTCATATGGAGAGGAATGAGAGGTATGGCCAATTGAAAGGAAATGAGGGGTGGGATGGATAAATGGACACAAGGAGGGGATGAGATGTGCAAGATGTCGTAAAGGAGAAAATAAGATGTAGCAATGAGTCACCAGTAGGCGATGCCCTTGGTAAATACATATGTGAGGGAGTAAAAAATGATGGTGTAGTGACCATAGAATTCCCTAAATAGGAAGGAACCATGACAGGATGGTGATAAAAGGCTAGTAGCTTTAGACAAATTATAGGCAAGGACACATGTTAGGAGAGATGCATACTTGGATTGAATAATTCACTACAATATGTAGACATATCCAAGGTAAAGATTCATGTAGGGAGAGTTGTAAGTAAAATGGATGATGGGTTGCAAGATGTATACATATCAAAGGCAAGGACATATGCTAGGGAGAGTTATGTTTAAAATGGATGATGAACCAAAAAATTTAGACATATCCAAGGCAAGGATGCATACCAAGGAGAGTTGTGATTAAAAATAAGGCATTTGATGAGTGTTGATAGAAGGGTGCTAAATTTTAGACCTATCCAATTAAGGACTCATGTCGAGAGATCTATAACCTTAAAAATGATATTTTTATGATGATTTGATAAGTGTGAATCAAATCATAGGTTGAATGGTGATTAAATGACATGATTGATAGAGAAAATAAAAGAATCAAATGACCAATGGATGAAAGAGAATAAGTGAATAGGGTATCTAAGCTATCATCAGGTACTTCAAGTGATCGAGCACTACCTACATAGTCTAAAAATACCTCAGGTCCATGTAGTTAGAGTAGAGGATGGAAAATTATGGGTAAATTTATTATATACTAAATTTGACTCAAATGATGGATGACTTATAAAAATGATTTGATATTGGGTATTAGATCTTGTTGATGTGATTGCAGCTAAACTAACCTCAAAATCCCCATGTGACTAAGCACTACCTACATAGTCCATATGGACCTTAGGCTGATGTAGGTCTCATTAAGAAGGAAGAATGATATGGTGGATGAGATAATAGATGGAAACTAGATGAAAGGGATGTTTCAATAGATGTGTTATATTTGATTGATAGGTATGGATGTGCTACATAGGTACCAATCTATGAACTATGATGACATGATTAATATTGATGATACCCCTAGAAAACAAATGTGTGGGGGATCAAGAGATGACAAAATTGAATTCCTAGACATGCCACAATAAATGGAGGAAACCATAAAATTAAAACTATGAGAATATCCATAAGTTTTAGACCTATCTCAAATGAAGACACATGCTTAGGATAGATCTATGTCTCAGATTTGACTAATTGGTGGGGACTGACATGTTCTTAAATTATGGAGTGATTAATCAATAATTATGGATGATTGATGGAAGAAAATATGGATGTCATGATTTTTTAGTCTCAATAGACAGGTGCAGGAGATTGAGGAATGATTGGGAGGTGACTTGAGTGGGTGGTGATTGATTGATCAATTGATATCATAGCTCAAAGATTTGATTGATTTATGAACTAAAGATGATGGAGGATTTGATAAGATGAACTAGGGTAGAGGAGTAGATATTTTACTATATTTAAATGAATGAGAATGATTTTGAAAGATGAGATAGTGAGGAATATGGATAAATATATAAAATGATATGATTGCATCTAAACTGACATTAGAAAACCCATGTGACTAAGCATTGACTACATAGTCTAAAAATACCTCACACCAATTTAGTTCTCCCTAGAAGGGAGTGATGTGATGATAGATGATAAGATAAGTATGATGGTGATGATTCCCTAAGGATTCCCTAGGGTGACAAATCAGGATTGATGAGGATGATGGATGTTAGCAAAAAAATTAGATTAGTGATAATTATGATTGTTATATATAGTTAAATGCATGATAGATGACTAGACTTAGGTATTCAATTTGATAATTAGATATAATTTGTTTGATTTATAGATGACAGGATTATATGACTTGGATGATTGATATGGAATAGGATAAATGATTTGGTGATGATAGGATGTTGATGGGGGTAGACTTGTGATGTCATGGTCTTGATCCAATTTGTGTTTTGCAATCCTTTTTAATGTAGCACTAGGTAGTATGACCATGACATCCATGCAATCATGATGATATTTTTCTAAAGTGCATGTTAGACTAATGTAAAAGACACAAAGATAAAAAAATAAGTGTGTAAAAGTAGCACGTGGCATAAGGCACCATTGGTATAAGGAACCAAGATGACATGCTTGCTATATGATGTTGTACAAAGTAATACAACATAAAGTGATAAGACAAAAATATGTATAAATATATTCACATAATGCCTAAAAAAATACATTGAATTGACCATAGATGAGTAGACAAATATAAACATAATAAAATACATTTGAAAAATTCAAACATCATAACATATCATACAAGTAAATCACATAGGTATCTATATGCATATTAGATAGTGTTTTCTCATGAATCAAGAGGATTTACATCATGAACACAACTTTTCACACAATATAAGAATATAATTATGTTAGATGATTATTTTCAAGAACATGAAAGCTTATAAATCTTCACAGGGTGGTTATGGTTCTCAACTAACCCATAAACTAACTCTTATTTAACATAACATAACATTAAAGCTAATACTTAACCAAAACATTAAAATAAAAGAACTTAGATCATACACCCAAAAAACTCCCCTTGATCTAAAGGGGTATTTAAGAAGAAATAATTGGAGCAATTAATTTGAAGTCATCAAAGTAACTTTGTCGTAATTGCAAGTGGTTCACTCTTCCTCTAGCACTAAACAAAAACTATTATCATTCCATAAAGAAGATCATCCATATGAGTTGTGAAAAAATGGTTGATAAACATGATCAAATCCTATTCATCCCTAGTGATCATCATATTGTAATGTACTAGAACATGATCAAGAATTTCCAACTACATCAACCCACATAAGGTCTCACATAGGAACCCATCAAAGTGAGATACCCATATAGTGTATGGCACATATCCCTGATGTCCAAAAAATGGTAACAACCTTTGCTCAACACTGAAGGTGCTATTAACTCATACTTACACTAATAACTAATAAAAAACCAATAAATACAATATCTTCTCCCCTACCAGGTGAGAGGTGAGAAGTCATGCATTGAGAGAAACAAAAAAAAAACTATGTCTACTCCATGTCATCAAAAATTAGATATAGAAATCCAAAAAATAAACTGAAAGTAAGAATGCAAGCCAAAAAAATTCTACTATAATATATCATGATCTTGATCTTAATATCTCACATAAAATGGGTGAATTGTTGATCATTCATAATAAGTTGTCAGGTCCATCAGGACCATAGACCTCAGCCATATAAAATGCCTCCTAATCAAAATATGTGTCAAAATAACTAGAATAACTAGAGTAACTAGAAGATATACCACTAAAATTATCCACATAATTTGCTTCAACTTTATTTTTACATAGAGAGCGGGGTCGTCATGAAGGACACACATCTGCAAGATGTCCAATACCACCACATTTGAAACATGTGGGATCTTTCCTATGTTTACGAGATCCAGAAGATACTAAATCACTAGAAGAACCATTGGATTGATAATAATGCTTATGATCATGTCTACATTTGGAAGACTCTAGAGAGTGTTGATGTGAATGTTGTGGAATAGTCAAAAATAGTGTGTAAAATGTCTTTGAGAGTGTTTTATAGAATGCTTCTGAAACTATCATTTTACATGGCAATGATCTGTATACTAGGAGTGTTTTAGGAACTTTTTAGTAGTATATTCATGCAACATTTGATAATCATCAATCTAAATTTCAATCATCACCCATAGAAATATCAAATACTTTATTTGAACATTCAATTTTTATTTTGATAGATACAGGGGATAAAAAATATTTTATATCTCTTAAAATGCTTAGTAAGTTATCTAGAAGAATTGGAATAATATAAAATGCATGGTTAATATAATATGGGAATGACTCAAAAGTTATGGTCAACAAGTGTTTAGTTGAAGTAGAGATTAGGTTATCTGAATTCATAATAGTAGTGGATTTGTATCAAGTACCACTAAGTTCATATGATGTGATCTTAGAAGTCAACTGGCTTTCAAAACATAAGGCCAAGGTTGAATTATACTTGAATAAGGTTGAGTTTTTAGATGATTTTAAAAATTAGACACAAATTTAGGATGAAAAAAGAGAGTTGAGGCTTAGGCAAATTTTTACAATGCAATTCAAGAGGGCCCAAAGAAAAGGGTGCTAAGTATTTATCATCAAGATAAATTAAATAAAAGAATCTAAGGAACCATCCCTTGAAGATTGTCCATTATTTATGAATTTTCATGATATGTTTTCAAAAAAGTTACCAAGATCACCTTCTAGATGTAAGTTGGTTTTCTCTATCAATATCATACATGGATCAAAACCACAATCTAAGGTACCATGAAAGATGACAACCATTGATTTAGTTGAATTTAAGACTCAACTTTAGGAGTTATTGTCAAAGGGGTTGATCAGGACAAGTGTGTTACCATGGGGTGCACTAGTTGTCTTTGTCAAAAAGAAGGATCGTACTCTTATACTTTGTATTGATTATAGAATGTTGAACAAGGCAACTATAAATAAAATAGGTATCAGCTACCTCATATAGATGATATTTTCAATCAAATGTAGGGAGCAATGGTATTTTTTAAGATTGATCTTAGAATAGGATACTATCATCTGAGGATTAGGGATGAGGATATTCCAAAGATAGCATTTTAAATTCGTTATGTGAATTATGAGTTCATAGTATTACCTTTTGGATTGAATAATTCACTGATAGAATTCATGAATCTTATGAAGAACATGTTCAAATATTATCTAGATCACTTTTTTTCAGTCTTTCTTGATGACATTATTATATAATCTAATAATGAAGAGGAACATCTTCAACATCTGGAACTAGTCTTGTAAAAAATTTGGAAGCACAAGTTGTATAGTAAATTATTTAAGTACATATTTTTTTAAGGAGAAAATGTAATATTTCAGACATATTATTTATGTAGATAGTATTTTTCTAGATCCAGCGATGATAAGAGTTATTATAGAATGGTCGGCACCAAAAAATGTGCATGATGTAAGAAGTTTTATGGGGTTAGCAGGGTATTACAAGAAATTCATTCTAATTTTTCCAAAATAGCTAATCCAATTACTTGTTTATAATGTAAGAACCAAAGTTTTATTTGGTTAGATAAGTGTGAAGTAGATTTTTAAGAATTAAAAAGAAGACTTACTTCAACACTAGCGTTAATAGTTTTTTACCCCAATGATCAATTTTCAGTGATCATATATACATCTATGGATGGTATAGGAGGAGTCCTTATGTAGGATGGTACAATGGTAGCTTATGAATCAAGAAATTTGAAATCATATGAGGTTAACTATGACCCTAATGACCTAGAACTTACAGTAATTGTACATACTTTGCAAGTTTGGTAGCATTATTTATTGAGAAAATAGTTTGATCTCAAGACAAATAACTTGGATCTCAAGTACATCTTCACCTAACCAACTCTAAATTCTCATTAGAGACACTATCTTGAGTTCTTGTTTGATTATGATTTTGATGTCAACTATATGGAAGGTAAGTAAAATAGAGTAGCTAATGTCAAGTCATAGAATATACATAGTAGTTATGGCTACTATCAGGAGTACTTTCAGGGATTTTGAGTGATCAAATTCTCTCCAAAATATGAATTCCATGATAAGGTTAGAAAATCATTGTCTGAGAATGTTTAGAATCATTGGTATAAAGGATTTATGTTAGAGAGTGATGATATTTTATGTTAAAATAGAAGGATGTATGTGCTAGATCAAGAGAATCTATAAAGAACAATGCTAAAGGAACTACACAAAGCTCCATATTCAGGACATGCAGGATTAATCAATCTCATGGTAGAGGTTAGACTACTATATTTCTATAAAAAAAAATTAAAAAAGATGTAGTATATTTTGTGTCATGTTATCTACAATGTTAGTGAGTGAAATTCAAACATATGCATTTACATGGGTTGTTATATCAAAGATATACCAGAATGAAAGTGGCAGGTGATCAGTATGGACTTTGTCCAAGATTTACCAATGTTATGAAATATGTATGATATGACCGTTTTGGTAGTTGATAAACTAACCAAGGTGGCTCATTTTATATCAATAAATTTGATAGAGGATGTACCTACTCTTGTGAAGAGGTTTGTAAAGAAAATATATAAGTTTCATGGATTTCTAGAGAAGATCATTTTAGATCATTATCTGAAGATGACTTCTAGGTCTTGGGTAACTTTGAATTCAGCTTTGGGTACGTAACTAAACTTCAACACTACATATCACTTAAAAATTGTTGGTCATATTGAGCAAGTTAATTAAATGTTAAAAGATATTCTTCATATGTATTTCATGGATAAATAATATAAGTGAGAATATTATCTTATATTAGTTGATTTTGATTATAATAATTCATATGAATCAACTTTGAAGATGGCATTATTTGAGGCTTTATATAGAAAAAGTTGCAGGACACCAATCAGTTGAGACAAGTTGGAGGATAGGGTAGTCTTTGGACCTGACATGATTTCACAAATAGAAGAACAAGTCAAATTAATTAGACAAATATTGTTTGAGGCCAATGATAAATAGAAGAGTTATGCTAATCTAGAAAGGATAGATAGGTAGTTTTTAATAGGTGATAAAGTGTTCTTATGAGTTAAGTTGTAGAAGAGCTTGATTAAATTTGAGAAATCAACGAAACTATCACTAATATATATGGGACATTTAAAAATATTAGAAGTGGGAAATTATATAGAGTATAGGCTTGCATTTATACCAACCCTAGCTTTATTATATAATCTCTTCCATATTTCTTATCTTAAAAATTATATTGTTGATCCTACATATGTGTTGGATTAGAATGTTTTACAAGTTTTAGATCTTATGGTGGTTATAATAAAATCAATTAGAGTAACTGACACTCACAAATTTCATTCGCATAATAGGGAGATGTCATAGTACAAGGTCCTATAAGACCAATACTCTGAGGATAGTATTACTTGGAAAGACTATGATGAGTTTTATAAGATATTTCTATATTTATTTGCTTGATTTGATACTTTATACTATGCTATTTTTACGATTAACAATATTTTTAATTCAAAAATTATGTTTGAATAAGATTCATTCATGATGATACCTAACTTTAGGGGGGAAGAATGTTATATCCTGATTCCTTGCTAAGAAAAATTAATTGATTATCCTTGGATATTTATGGTTGTCAATTTGATTTGTTTATTATTTATCTAAGATATGAGTTATATGTTGTTATGAGATAGCTGAATAATATTTTGGTTTCATGATTACATTGATATGAGTTAGTTATAGTATATATTTTTATATTATAATTATGATGAGTTGGTATTTCATCTATATTTATGATGTATGTATGTCATGGTGTTATAAACTAACTACCTACTTCTTGTGAGGTAGATGCAGGAGAGACTCATACCTTAGAGTGTGATAGAGGAATAGCATCATAAAAAAAAATGACATAGATCGAGATGTTTAGAGACAATAGAAAAATTGACTAGAACCATGCACACACCAAATTATTAGTACATGTTCTATGCACAGTTGAAGGGTTAGTGTAAGTACTTATTGATAATTGTCTACATTTAGATGATTTAACATGTGTGTTAGTTTAATTTAAATTTATGTTTATGTATAATTAATATTGTAAGATTTATGTTATGGTTTTCTTAATTTAATTTGAATAATAAGGTATTATTTACAATTTTAATGATGGAATGTAATAGTATTTTAAGAGGTTATTTATTACCATAATATTTTATTTAAAAAATAATATTAATACATAGATAATAAAAGAGAATTAATAAATGTAATATAATAAAAATATATATAGAAAAAGTGTCAAAAAAAAAGGAATAAAGGAATTAAAACAAATAAAGAAATATATTTGGAAGCTTTTAAAATATATACAATAAAACAAAAAGAAAAGAAAACTATGTCTTTTCATGATAATAGAATGGAAAGAGTTATTCAAAAATAAAGAAGGAAAGAAGAGGATGGCATAGGATAAGAAGGGATTAGAGAAAAAAAAAGGGAGAATAGAAGAGTGCATAGCAGTACGAGTTGAAGAAGAAAAAAACTAGAATAGAGAAGAACAACACAAAGTGAAAGAAGTTTTTTGGATCAAGCGATTTCAGCATTGAATGCATTGCCAAGTAGGTGAAGTAATTAAAATTATTATTTAGAATTTAGCTTTATGTCTAAGTACACAGATTAATATACTCATTATTACAATTAATATTATAAGATTAAATTTGACTTCTGACAATCCTGTTTGTATTTTTTTATTATAATAAAGATAATCTTGAAATATGAATTATCAAAATTAAGGATATTGCTATTACCATGATACTAATAACAGGTATAAATTCACTATATAAATTCTATTTAAAATTAATGTATCAGAGCTTATGTGGATATTAAAAATGATCTATAATATATTACCATATTATACTTATCCAAATTATAAGTATAATATTACCATACATATTATATATATGACATCTAGGGTATATCACAGTAATATAAACTGGATAATGGAAAATATTGAAATACAATGAATCAATGAAATAGTACAATGACTACAAAGTAAATTTATAACAATTTTATTAAGATATATACCATGACTTATAGTTGCTACCTACAATACTTTTATTACTTGAATACTATGAATTAATTTGAAACTTTAGTGAACATGTTTAAGCTCATACACATCAAATTTATATAGACATATATAATAATGTTGGAATATTATTATATGGTGGATACAGGTGTCATCTATATAGCATGTATAAATCAGAATAGTAATGTATTCAATCAATTAAAACTACAAATATTTACCTTATTATAGTGCACTCATGTTCCAAGAATCAAATATATATATATATATATGGACCTAATTGTTTGGAGAATTAGATTCAATATCACATAATAGGGATAGTTTACATAAATGGTGCCCTGTGTATATAAGATGATCTATTCATTAAGTTAAATAGATCTAATTTGTTCAATGTATAAAAGATCATATGAATAATGTTAGTTGGATATATATAGCGCATATATGTTCAATATATAACAGACAAAATGAATATGAATAACGAAGCATACATGCATAAGAATACCTAAAATAGTAATACTTATTTATTGAGTGCCAAATAAAGACAACAATAGGTGTAAGGAAGAGCTAGGACTAATGTTATTCAATCCATAGAAGAGACTATGATTGTATAATATAGTGACCCTATGAATGGTGTGGTATATATATGTGTATAGAGAATTATATTCAAATCACAATGATTATGCAGTATGCATAGTGTATTAATTAGTTAATTTATGTATACATAGTGATTATATTGTAGATTTTGTTTGTCGTACAAAAATGTTAGTGAAGCCTAGATTAACCAAAGTACTAAGAATAGGTAACTATGAATGACGTAGCCTATATGTATGACATTTATATAAACAATATACATATGAACCATATAATTTGATATTTATACTAGGTTGATTTGCATGTATAGTGTAATCTTTCTTTCAAAACTAGATATATGAACTAAGCATGTACTCATAAAATTAAAAAAAAAGAGACGTATGAACTATAAGTTTATTAACACTCAAACAGGAGGATATATTTATGTTGTGTAATAATAATTGATATTTATTTTGATGATTCAAGACTAAGTCTTAGATTTTTGTATATTAGAATCCTATCTATGTGTGTAAATAATCTCTAAAAATAATAATAAATGTTAAAACAAAATACTTTATGTTTCATGAGAACTATAACCTTTTTTTTTATGACTGGTTATTTTTATAGAGTAGTTGAACTCAAGAATAATGAGCTATGATAATATGGGTTGTCATAGAGTACATTATATTGAAAAATTACTAATAATAATTAGAAAATTAAAATTTAGACATATATTATACCTAAATGGTATAAGTTGTAGTTGTTATTCTTGTTATTTATGTGTTAAATAATATTATAGAGATTTATTCATACATTTGATGGACTAAATGTATGCATTTAGATTATTTATGTACTTAACATATTGTATGATTGCTATTAGGATGTAATCTATATGAATCGTTTAGTCATATTATGTTAACTAATTTCATATTGTTGATACTGAGTAAGTAGTCAGACATACTTTACTAGCTTACTAGCATCACAATATCAGATGAAGGTAGTCTGATCAAGTGGTGTATTTAAAATTGATTGATCCTGGAGATTAATAACTATTAAAAAGTTTGGTCCAAGTAATGTTAGTTAGATATTATCATTTTATATGTATGATTTACATGTTTATGTGATATCATGTTAGAATATATTTCTTTATGATACATTGCATATTATTATAAATAATATAGCACATGGGTACTAGCTTGTCTCTCTAGATTCCAACACCCTCACTATCTACTCATCTGTGAAGGAGGGTCATTCCATGATAAGAAATTATGTGATGGATCGATGGTCTGTGGTTGGTATGAAAAAGTGCTCAAATGATGGTCTCCCTCCCTATAGTATTACTTCTTTGGAGACAACACGTGAGATTACCATAGATATTAGAGATCCAAAAACTCATGTTCCGTGGAACCATGTATCTTGTTGTTATACATTATATTATATTTATTGTTTAAATATTATCCTGATGAACTGTAATTACTTACTTATTCTACATTGATAGTAATGGTTCTATGTTCTACCAACCATGACTGAAAGTCTATAATTTACTTTTTATATTCAGTTATGATGTGTTTCTTATGATGATAGTGATTAGTGATGAATGATGTCACATGTTTATTTTTTAGTTATCATACATATAGTACTTTATATGGATCACTAATTATATTCTCGTGGTGTAATCTAATTAAGAAATATATTGTTAAAGTTTTAAAAAATTACATATTTCTAAGTAGATCCTAGTGGGGATATTACAAAAATGCATTGCACATTGAGCAAAATATCACTACTTATTTCAATTATGCATCATTCTAATAGTCATAAACTAAGTCTAAATATAATTTATTGTAGGTCAATGGAATCCATGTCAATCATTTCAATCAATCTTATAATTCTAGTTGCATAATCACAAATCACATAATCACTCTATAAGAGAGAACTACATCATCCTGAGGACCATTTGGCCTATATTGGCAGCACTTAGTTATGCAAGGTTTCTGAGGCCAACTCGGCTATTCTTCTTACCTATTTCACCCCTTTTAGATTTGATATGTATCTTTTTTCTTGTATAGGATATAGGGTTTTATATTTTTCAGTTCTTCCAAGTATAAACATATCACACAGTTCATCAGTCAATCTTTATAGGTGATCGCACATACCCAAATCAATAAATCATGAATACAATCAACTAAAATGTGGCCACAGTCAATAAACAAGGCCATAGTGCATCCATGTCTTCCACCATTGTTTTTCCTAACATAATTGTGTATTTTGTTCTTTTGGCATAGTTTGCACTTATAACAATACTATATAGTCAGATTTCTACATCAAGTTTTCAGAGACACTTCCTAACCCTAATCAAAATTAATACTTTTATCAAGTTTATAATTTCTATAAATTTTATAACATAATATATTTAACTGTATTTTAATATCAAATCAATGTATATCAATATTTATATTTTAATTGTTTCATTCCATTATTTTAAGAACACTTAAATTAAAAAGGTTAAAGAGATAACTAACCTCATCACATCTCTACAACAAAAAGAATAATGTTTCCAAAGGAATTATAAGTTTTAATAAGCCTTTCAAATCATTAAGAAGAGGTTTGAATTTTAACCAATTTTATGTAATTCGAGATACCATTTTTTTTAGTAACAAGATGCCATGGGGATGGTTTGAGAAACTACCCACTCTTAAGCTTCTTCAGATACGCCATTATCTAATTCGTCCTCAGTTTCAACAACATACTCTACTTCTATGCTAGGTGATAATGTGGAAAGAGTAATCCCCGAATGGTACTACCTAAGCACTCTCACAGGAAAAATGAAATGTATGTGCGGAAATGAATTTCTACTCTCATACCAAAAAAATTGCGAGTGATGCCAATCTCTAGCTCCATGAATTCCAAATTTAAAGGTAGAACTGCTAGTTAGGCCACATGGAAAAGAGCCAAATATTCAAGATTCTAATATGATAATTTCAAGTTATTTTTTCGGTAAACTTGAGTTGGCAGCTCTAGTGATTAAAGTTCCACTAGAATTGAGAGAAAGTGTAAAGAGTGGGCAGGGAGTAGATGCTCTCTCAAATATATTTGGGAGTTGGGGTCTGAAATTTCATTGGAAAAGCTCAAGTGGTTTAGGATCATAAACTACTCTTATTATCCAATGAATCTGCCTCCACCTGAATTGGATGATGATAGTCACTGTCACTCTCTCAAATCAAGTACCATTCCAATTGAATCCAATAATGTTGGGATGGTGAATTCTTTCCTTAATTTAAAAAGATGCTTATTTTAAAATGGATATTCAGAAATTTCAGACATTCAATTGAGCTGCGGAACTCTAGAACATATAACAGTGACCCTTCACTTCTGATTGAAAAGTGGCAGTCTAGTGGAAGTTATGATTATGGATACTATAGTCTATTTAACTATACTTGACAATCAAAATCCACATAAGAACAGTTTATCAAAAAGCAATGTTGAGAAATAAGGACTTCTTCCATCAGATATGTTTATTCAAATATATGATTAAGCTCTATTTAAAAAGAATCTTATTGTAGTCTGATGATTTGCAGATATTATTTTCTCAACTTGCTGATTAGATATTCCCTATTATTTTATGCTATATTTATGTTTTGTGTTTTTTCTTAAGAACTTGAAATTTGTTAACCATATTTTTTGGTTAACGTTTCTGATAATTAATTTTTACTCATCTGTAAAATCATATATTACAGGAAAATCAAGGGACAACTGCACTGAGTTTGGTGGTTGTTCATGGTGAAGTGTATTTGCTTAGATTCCACACACATTTGCAAGATTTTTCTATGGGTGTGTCCATGCTGCATAGTAGAGAACCATATCTCCTTTCAAAGAGACTAAAATACTAATCTTTTTCTAGATCATCATATGCTCCTTTTATTTTAGACTAAAACACAAGTGTATATTTTGAAAGAATATATAATTGAAACCCTGTATTTATACAGATTAGATGTACATATTCAATCACTGTTGTTTTTTTAAAAAAAAGTATACAGTAAAAAAAAAACATTATAAAAACTTATCTCGAACAAGTATTTTTTAATAGAATAGATCCATTCTTTTGAAAAAGAAAAAGAAATAAATCTTAAGAAATCTACCTCAACTATGATACTATGAAGGATGTATGGGGTAATATATTGGGTCCGCTTTTGACTAATATTAGAAGTCCCAGTATGAACGGACATGTTAGGTATTGATTTGGTTTGTGAAGTCTGCATAGACTGCAGGAGCCTAATCTTTGTAGATTTTTAGTTACAAATGTATTCACTTACTAATTCTTCACTTGTTTAAACTCTTTTTTTTTTTTTTCCAATGCTTTATTGGAAGATTATAGAGTTAGGTTCAAGCTGGCATAATAGATAAATATTTCGATTTACGGTTAAATCCCTCCTCCCAGGACTTCATGTATAAACTAGTGTGACCTATGAGATATGTTCCATTTTAAAATATTTCAGATTTTTTTTTTACCAAAAGAAAAAATGAATTGGAAAAAAACCTTGAGGGAGAAGTTTTATTTGATTTTCAACCTTTTAATTTTTATTCTTAAACGCTTTTTTGCAGATCTACTACACTTTGTCAAAACTCCACAAATTTGTAAATTAAGGTATTATATTTAAGATTCTTGATGATAGGCTATCTCCTTATCAAAACTTTGAATGATTTAAATTTCACTCATAGTTGAATTGATATGGGAGTGAAAAAAATTGTGTGAAAACCATATCTTTGTTTAATCTCTCTTCATGACTTCTTAAATATTACTTTGGCACAAACAATTTTACTAATCACTTGTTAAATTCTATTTTTACTCACCATATTCCTTCACCAATTTTTTAATAATTATCTTGATTTAATTATTATAATTAATAAATAAAAATATTTTACTAATATAAATCCCATCAATGTTTCATTTTCTCCCATATAATAGAAAATAGATGCATGGTGAGACTCCCATATCTTTATCCACCCTCCTTATTGTTTATTTTTGAAATGTGATAATCTATGCCAAGATTGAATTTTCCCAATTGAAAAGAAAAGATCAAAAAAAAAAATCTAATAAACTGTTAATTTATGAATTACCAATTTAATATACCATACATAGCTAACCTATTGCAACATTAATTGTAATCACCTTGCTCATACATTTTAGATTTTCAATAGAGAAATTTCATTCCTTCAAATGGGATGCATTCCTTCGTGTTCGAAGGAGCATTTGTTTATTTATATGCGAAGGCCTGCATCGAATTCCACATCAAGAGGGGGAAGCGTTTCACGGAAATTCCTGATTATAACCATTGTTGGGAACGTATTCTCCGTTTCCATTGCCGAAGCCGCCACCAGACCCGGCGCCGTAGCCATTACCGTTGCCAAACTCGGTGTTGTACCCGCCGTTGCTTCCGGAACCTCCGCCGTAGCCCGAAGCATACTCCGTACCTTGTCCGTTAGAGCCGTGCCAGTCGCCAGAGGCATAACCGCCGCCGTTGCCCGAACCTTGCCCTCCGTAGCCCGCGCCGGCGGCGTTTTCCGTGGCGTACGCGGCGCCCCTAGCGTAGCCATTCACGCCTTCTCCGAATCCGCTACCTTCACCCGCACCATTTCCATAACCGCTGCCCTGCCCTTCAGTCGACCCGTAGTAGGCATTGTTTAAGTTGTCGGTGCCCGTCGGGTAATACTCTTTGGGGTCCGTGTAACCGGCGGCCTCTCGTCCACTGGGGTTAGTGTTGGCAGGCTCTTTGCTAAAGAAACCGCCCTCCCTCGCCGCTACACTATGCATGAGCACTAAACTTGCGAGCAGAATTGAACATAGTATTTTAACACGGAGATCCATTATGAGAATAAAAAGGAACCAAGTTAGGGCTAGCTACAGAATTAGTAGATGATGAGAAGTTGAGAAGCAGTGGAGCAATATTTATAGCTCTGTGCTTCTTCCATTTGGGCTGCTGCATTGTTTAGTACCGAATAGTCAGTTTATCCCCACATGTTGAGGTCCCTACATACCCTACCTGTTCTATGTATTTTCCATGATTTTAAAGATAAAGTGTGAATCCGCTGTTGACAGAGACAAGTCTACTTCAATCACTATGCAGCTGCCCATGTCTGAAAGTAAACAGCTGTTGTTTCTTGGTTTGAAAGTAGACGTCTTAACATTTGCCAACACGCAAAAGTGTTAAAACAACTTGTTTATTAACTCTAATCAACTGGAGCGTACTGACTGTTTAAACTTTTCTTTACTTTAAAGATTTTATGTATCAACATTCCATGTGTAAATAGATTTTCTTCGGTTCTTTTTAATTATGATTTATAGTGTTTGGTGTATCAAGAAATATTCTTCTAAATCAAATGATTTTTTTTCAATGATGAGAACCATAATTTGAAATATAAATGTCCACCAGGAAGCGCAATCTCAGCAACAATTTCTCTCTCATCCAAAACTGTACTTTGTTAATTTTAGGTTGAACATTCTTTCCACTCAACCAAAACACAGCTAATATTTGTCGGTTATAACGTGTCCTCGGGAATTTTAGGCTGAACATACTTTGCAAATCAACTTCCGCGAGTGTCGCTGCCCTTATGTTTCGGTGAAAACCCAAGTCAACAAAGCTGGCCGCGAATGAGACGGGCCAACTTCCAAGGCATCTTCCGTTGAAGAAATAAAACCAAAGTTCTTAATTTTATATGAGTTTATGATCTATGAACGTCTCATCTTCCATAAAACATGATTATCCTCATTCACTCGTAAATTACTACTATGTAGTTTTTTAAAAATTCAATTTATTTTTTATTTATTTATTTTTTTTTTTTTTTGGGGTTGTGGGGAAGAGTTGTAGACTAACACATGAGAGTGATAATTTATTATATCATTAAAGTATAAATATTTTTAAATATTAAATATAAAGAGTTAAATAGTTAGAATTAGGATTATTATTTGAGTACTTTCGATGGATTAGATGTCTTTTAATCATCTTTTTTAATCGAAAGAATATTTATATTCAAATGTACATTTATTCATCAATTGTAGTCAGTTATACGTAATCCAAAATATATGCAGATATATTGATATCTATATAATTTTAAACTTCTCAATAAAAAATAAAAATAAAAATCAAATCTTCCATATTATAAAGTATGTATACCTCATATTTAAAATATAATTACATGTTTTCTATACATTAAAAATAGGAAGTGATATTATATCATGAACTTTAAAAAAATCTTTCCTTTCACTTTTTCACCTAAAAATTATCCTTAATGGGTTCTTTGTAAGTCAATATTATCCTTGTGTCAAAACCGTAAATTGTTACTTCTATATCTATCTCTTCCCAAAAATGTAGAAGAAATATGTAGTTGTCACCTATTTTAAAACATCACATTTTAATAACAAATATTTATGAAAATCTAAAAAGACCAAAATAGCATTGTAACAACTTCAATAATGTATTGATTTAAGAACTAAGGTTGGAGTTAAATATATCTTGGGGGTAAAGACCTAAAGCTATTTTGCAATGTAGTAGTAGTTCTAGAAGTCTTTAAAAAATAAAATTTTCTTTAAAATTGTAAAAAAAAATTATCAAGTTTTCAGGAGCATTATATAAATTAAGAAAACACTACACAATGAATTTATAAGGTATTTATGTTATGTTTAATATATATTAATTATATGATATTTTTTCAAAATAATTTGATGGGAAGTATTCTCTCTAAATTCAAGAATCTTAAGAATGCAATTGATTTGGCCTAAGGCACCAGGGAAGATATTTTTAAAAAAACTTTTTCACTAAGAAATTTTAACAAGTAAAATGTAATATCTCCATTGAGACTTATTTAGAATAAAATAATTTTTTTATCAACGTATTCTTTTATTAGATTATATCATGAGAATCTAATTAGTGATCCAAATACAAAACTCTAAGTATAATAACTGTAAAATAAGTATGTGACTTTTACCCATCACTATCATCAAATGAAACAAACATAACTGAATATAAAAAGTAATTACAAATTTTTAGCCATAGCCAATACAAACATTCAATGAATACTGTCATGGTACAATAAGTAAATAATTTCATTCCATCAAGTATAATATTTTAATAATAGTAAATATGATATAATGTACAAGATACAAGGCTCCACGAAACATGAATTCTTTGAACTCTAATATCTATGGTAATCTCAAGTGGAGTCTCTGAATAAGTACTAATGTGGGGAGGAAGAACATCATTCGAGTATTTTTTCACACCAATCACAAACCATCAATCTTTCACATAATCTTCTATCAAAGAATGGCCCTCCCTTCACAAATGAGTAGATAATGATAGTGCAAAAATTTAGAGAGATAAGCTAATACTTGTGTGTTGTATGATTTCTAAAAATTTATAGTGTACCATAAACAAATTTATTCTAAGATGATATCGCACAAACATGTAAATCATACATATAAAATGATAATGTCTAACTAACATTAATTTGGCTAAAGTTTTCAATAGCTATTGATCTCTAAGATCAATCAATTTCATACACACCACTTGATCGAATTACCTCCATCTGACATTGGTGATGCTAGCAATCTAGTGAAGTCCATCTCACTACTTACTTAGTACCAGTAATATGAGATTTGATTAATATGAATATAAACAATAGATTTATACATATTACTTCTTACTATCAAACATAAAACATATTAAACTCAAGAATAATCAAATATATACATTTATTCTATCAAACGTATGAATGAATCTTCACTATATTATTTACTACATAAATAATAAGCATAACAAGTATAATTTTTATCAACCAGGTATTAATATATATTAAATTACAGAATTTAATTTTCATAAGTAGATATAAATACAATACATCTTATGAAAATCAATTATATCATAATCTTTCATTTTCGTCTATACACTACTCCATTTCAATAGCCATTCATAATAAAGAAAGTCATAATTCTTACAAAATCATAATCTTTCATTTAAATAACTTGTCATATTTTTAGTAGACTATGTTCATGTAATTATAAATTTTTGATCTTGTAATTTTATGGTCTATTTTTAGTAGTTAATAATACTATAAATATAATCACCCACCCACACACACACACACACATATTAATATTTTTTATATATACGAACACTTGTACATCCTTAACATATAACGTATATAATTACTCAATCAATATATAAATACTATATGTAGATGTCATCAATCATTTTTCAATTATAATCAGTGTATAATCATGATCTTCATTAGTTCATGGTTTAGTCTAATATGCTTTCCAAGTCTAGTTAGGTTTTCTATTTTCTTTACACATATTTTATTCTTTATGTTCAAGCTCATGGTTTTAAAAAGTGGCATAATCACATTATTCAACCACCACATTTTCAAGTGTAAGTTTATCTAAGTAAATTATATTAGAAACTATAATTGTATAGGATAATATTTAAGAACTTAGGAATGTTACACATTGTTAGAGGTACAAACATTGAGAGAAGGGGTGAATCAGTGATGCAAGATAGTTCAATTAAATTCTCAACTCTTAAATATCTAACATATATCAACTTGATTAAGCAACATAAAAATGAAAGCACATACATCCAAAGTATACATAAGATCATACATCACATGAATACATCATATATGTGAGAAACTCTTTTGGAGGATAAAACCCATTGAACCATATAATATGTAATACAATATTATAAAATAAGATCTAATATTTAGACCAGCACCCACTGATAAAGTAACACCCATCCCTTAGTTTAGTCAAACACCAATCCCATAAGGAGTTACAACCCCTATCTAGCTAGGCACCCACCACAACTAGACATTTATCAAGATTTATCTTGTAAGGAGGAATAAACACTATAAGAAATCAAACACACACTCAACTAATTGAATAGATCACTTTAAACACTAGTTACTATTCTTCAACTAATGATGATCACCTTTATTTGAACTCTTCTCTCTCAGGCTGCCTCTAGGGCTAAATCACTTAATCTACCTCTTCTAGGCTCATTAGGTTTAATGACTTAAGTACTTACTCAATATACCTCTTCATAGGTCGGTCACCATCTTATTATCCCTAAACCACCTTTAGGCCTTGGTGAGACCTAAAACAATTAGGCCTACATACTCACACATTATATGTGAGATTACTTAGACCACCTTCATCCTTTACCAATTCTTTGAACACATCAAACCTATCTCCAATAAACCCTTGTTCACTCTCATATGGGTCCATGTCACCTAGAACACCAACTCAACACTTGAACCTATCAATTAGGTTTTCTTGATTTTCAAGTCTTCATACACAGAAAACATAGTCTCAAACTTATGAAGTAAAAAATCAATTCTTTCACATAGAAATATGATTAGATCACATGGGTGAAACCTTAAAGATATTTTATACACCTCCATGTTCTTTATACAATTCAACATAATATTTTAAACACTCAATTCAACTCTCTTGAAATGACCACTTAGATTGGTCATATACAGTCAAAATACATTTATACTATTTTGACTCTCTATATCTTATCAGGGGCATATCATGACATATAATAATTTAACATAATCCTTAGATACTTATATAATATCTCCATACTCATTTACTTCTTAAATTCTACTCATAATTCTTCCAACACACGTCTGCAAAGTGGTCACTCAATCTGCCAGTGCATTCAATAAACACAGTCAACTTTTAAGTAATTATTCATATTGAATATGGATTGATAAAACACACACACACACACACACACACACACACACACACACACACACACACACACACACACACATATTATTAATAGATTTTAAAACACTTCCAATAGTTATTTCATCTTGAAACATCAAAATACCATCAAGAACAACTTAATTATCCTTCTTGGGTCACTTGCAGAACATGGTCAAACACATAGTCAACTTTAGATCTCAATAAATTTGACTATACAAATATTAAATCCTTATAACTATATTATTTTGATGCACCTTACATTCATCATCAACTTTTCCTTTTATGCCACCATTAAATTTTGCCTAGATCAAAAGATATAGCTTTAAAACTATATGTTGGTTTTCCCTCGTTAATTTGAATATTCAAATTCTAACGATCACTATGTAAATATTAAACATTAAAAAAAATTAACTCATCTTATGATCCATAGAAACTTTGAAATAATATTCACTATTTATCTCCTTAAGAGTATCTTGATCTTTGACTTTTAAATATTCATCATTGATCTTAGATTTGTGTTTCCATAATCATACCACTTGGCAGCTCTGCGTGCCTTTTATGTACCCTATACCATTTAGTTAATGTGCTTGATCCACTTGGAAGTTTTATGTGTGATATTGACTATTTCACTTAACACATACCATTGATCTCTAACTACATGGTCATACACTCATCATTGGATCTTCATCTGACAGGGTTTATGCTCTTTATTATATCTACTACTCAAAGTCAATGACTGTGACACATGTCACTAATGCATGAAATCTTGAATATTTGAATTTCAACCACACCATTGGCTCCTTATCTAGTTATATTAAATTCTCTTTGTTAGATTTTTGATCTGATTAAATGCTCACTGTAGATCTCTTATTGCAAATTTGGCTAAGTATGATAACTTACTAAAACTTTTCCTAGAAGGCTAACTTTATACCTTAATAACTTTTCCTATTCTCCATGTCCAAACCTAAAATGTGAACCACATGATCCGATCACATATAAAAATCCATCTATATATCGAGATACTCTTGAAACCTTCACATGTGTAAAATATGATGTCATCAATATACTCACTTAGCTTTATCTATCAAGATGACTACTTGAATCTAAACACTTAATTGATTTCTCTGATAAATTTATTTCACTTATAAAAACACTTAAAACACTCATAACACCCCATAGGGTGTTTAAAATATGCCCATGTCATAAATATCATCTACCATCTACTTAACTAAACCGAACACTCTCTAAACCATCAATATGATCACTTTGTCATTAATGCACTAGTACAACATGGTCTCCTTGACATCAATGATAAACAAATATCAATGACTATGCTAAACAATCTCCCCCTTTGTCATTGATGGTAAAACATCCTCATAATGATTTATTTTTAACAATGACTTCATTTGAACTCTTTCATTCTTATCTTTCTCCCCCTTTGACATCAATGACAATGGATCTCTTCTTCGAAATGCCAACAAACATTCATCAACATCATGAATGTATTCAAATACTATTTAAAATGCTTGGGATACTTACATATTTTTAAGCATATGAATCAAATGTTTCCCCTTTGACATGCATCAATCTAAACTTAGAATTCTCTGATCCTTGGACCTGACAAACTGCTTACAGAGCTTAGAAATATCCCCCTAATATCAAGCTCCATCTCATGTCATTTTTTCTTTGACATATATCAATATAAACTTGGAATTCTCTAATCCTTGAACTTGTCTACTTACAGAACTCATAAACTCCCTTTTCTCATGCATGAAGATTCAATACCTTATCAAAATATATGACTTGGTTTGATCAAGTCATCATATTAATCTTCTTGGATTCACAATTGTAGTAGACATTTTCATATCTCAACCATGATTGGAACATCTCACATGTGTTCCCCTTCACATCATACACATCTTCTTCAGGCCACTCAAGCTAACTGAGTTAGATCCCCCTTAGCCAAACACATATTTAAATGATATTCTTGTCTTAACACTTAAATCAAAGCTCAACTAGCATCCATCATGCTTCCTCTTAATGTTTAAGTGTCTCCTTGAAGCCTAGATAGAGACACCCTAATCCACAATGTCCTAGAACAATGTGAAACTAGGAGTTTCCCACAACTGCTCATATTCCTTCTCCTACTTGGTCATCTGATACTGATAGTTTTTCTTCTTCTTCTTAAGCTTAAGAGAATCAACATGCTCATCCATTATAATATTTTGTTTTTATTTCAAGAATGAATTGACAATACATGGAGACAACAAATATTCATGACATACCTTTTCATCTAAAGAAAGAAGCTCATCAATGGGCATTGACAACTGATATTATTTTCATGAAAAATGTTCAACAATAGTAGGATGCTCTCTTGGATCCATACACACCTAAGAACTATCCTTAACTAGCACCTTGGTCTTTTATTTGAGCTCAACTTGAGCTAACTTTTGATTCTCCTTTTCTATCTGGATAGATGACACATTCTCTTGGCATCCTAAACCTTCTTCATATCTGATTCATCTTTTTCTTTAGTAGGCAATCCACCTTGATCTTTCAGCTCAATTGAATTAGTTTTTTTGGTCTTCCTTTCCTTATTATTCCATGCCAAATGTTGACCTTTCTTGAGCACACTAGAAAGTCTATGATCCTTATGATTTGAGAGCTTGCTTGTATAATATCTTGCAATATGACTAACTTAATGACAACTAAAACAAATAACATCATTCATACCTTCTTCTTGATGAATGTTATGAATCTCAAAAAACATATCATCTTGTCTTTTAGGTTCATTATGCTCAATCTTGACTATTTTAGGTCTCCATATGTAGGTTAGTCTTTTATCATGCATTCTAGGGTAGAATCTAACAATATATCCCATGTCATGACAATTATAGTAGACTATATTATCCATATCTCTATTTGACCATATGCTCTTCCTTCTATAATTTCTTTCCTTATGACCAAACCTGTGATAAGCATAACATTGACCATTAAAATATTTTTCATACCTCATGGAACTTGGCTCCCTGATGGATCTTTTCTTGTTGATCTTCGTGATTGCATCCTTTTTGTCTTAATTTTACCCCTCTTACTCTTTCTTATTCTTGTTTAATTTGAAAAAAAAATTTATCATGCTCATTATTCAATTAATCTAGTTTAGTTTTCAATTGAATGCCCTCTTCCACTTTAGCTCTCATACTTAAACATGTAACCTCTAACTAAATTTTGAGAAATTGTATAGTCCCATTATCCCTCTTAGCTTCTTTATCCATGTCATCCTTCATTATACATGATTTCCCTTTACTAATATTTATAGATTCAAGATTGGACTTCAAATCATCATGTTCACCTTGCTTTGAACTGAACTTGGCATTTGTCCTTTTTAATTAAGTTTTGAGATGTCTACATTCTTCCTCTTTTGAACTCAAATTTGTCTTTTTAATCCTTAACTGATCCTTAAGATCCAAAATGGTCATCTTATCTTCTCAAACTATTTCACATATTCCCTCAACCTTGGTTTGAAAAAGGGTTACCTTTTCTCTTTGTTCCATGAATACCTTGGCTTGTTCTTGAAGATCATTGACCAATGACCTTAGCTCTAAATTTTTTTTCTCAACTACTTATCTATATTTTACCTTGGATCACCTTCAAGAGGTTAAACTTGCAAAGAAGGTCCTACTCTGATATGAATTATTATAGGTACAATCATTGAGAAGGGAGGTGAATCAATGATACAAGATAATCCAATTCAATTCCAAAATTTTAAACATTTTTCATACATAAACTTGATCAAGAAACATAAACATGAAATCACATATATCCAAATCATACATAAGATCATACCTCACATGAACACATTATATTTGTGGGAAACCCTCTTGAGAGATAAAATCCACTAAAACTTGAAAGATGGACTATGATCCTATAAAACAAGGTCCAAAATTTATACCAACACCCACTAATTAAGGAATACCCATCCCTTAGTTTAGTGAGACATCAATCCCATAAGGAGCTACTACCCTTGTCTAGCTAAGCACCCACCACAACTAGACCTTTAGCAATATTTACCTTGCAAGGAGGATTCAGCTTGCTAGGAAACCAAGCACCCACTCAGCTACCTAAATAGATCACCTTGAACATTGATTTATAAAATTCAAGTGATGATGATCACCTTCATTTTCACCCTTCTCTCTCAAATTGCCTCTAGGGCTAACTCACTCAATCTACCTCTTATAGGCTCATTAGGTCTAATGACCTATGTATCCACCTACATCAGCTTGATTAATTAAACATGAATGATCCTATTTTATCTCTAATATTTATCACTAACATATACCTTCTCTTTAAAATTTTCTCTCCTTTACTTGAATCCACACTTGCACAACTAACATAATTAGTCCAATTATGCCTTGTATTTATACCACTCTTTTCCTTTAACCCATCTTGGTTATTTAATATGATTTACATATTTGAAACACATTTAACATAGGTCCATGCACATTTTATATGTGATAACCACACTCTTCATAGGTTGGTTATTACCTCATTAGCTCCAAACCACCATTAGGTCTTGGTGAGACCTAAAACAAGTAGGCCTTCATACTCACACATTACATGTGAGACTACTTGGGCCACCTTCATCTTTTACCAATTCTTAGAAAACATAAAAAAATGTCTCCAATAAACCATTTCTCACTCTCATATGGGTCCATTTCACCTATAACACTAGCTCAATACTTGAACCTACCAATTAGGTCTCATTGTTCTTCAGGATTTCATACATAGAAAACATAGTCTCAAACTTTTCAATAAAACACTCAATTAATTCACATATACATATGATTATATCACATGGTTGAACCCTTCAGGACCTATTATACACCTCCATGTTCTTTAGACACTTCAACATAGGATTTTAGGCACTCAATTTAACTCTCTCAGAATGACCACTCAAATTGGACACATATAGTCAAAATATAGTTATACTATTTTGACTCTCCATATCTAATCAGAGGTATATCATGACATAAAATAATTTTAAAAAATCTTTATATACTTATATAATATCTCTATACTCATTTTCTTCTTCAATTCTACTTAGAACTCTTCTAACACACTTCTGCAAAGTGGCCACTCAATCTACCAGTGCATTCAACAAACACAATCAAATTCTGGGAAATTTTTCATTATAAATATGGATTTATAAAACATCTAAAATTCATAAAAATAGTATCAATGAAGTATAAAACACTATCCAATATTTATTTCATCTTAAAATATCAAAATACCATCAAAAATAACTCAAGTATCCTTCTAAAGTCACTTGCAAAACATGGTCAAACACACAATCAACTTTGGAGCTCAATAAATTTGACTATAAGAACATTAAATTATTTTAAATATATTTTATATATTCACCTTGAATTCCTCATAAAGTTTTCCTTTTAAGCCACCATCAAATTCTACCTGGATCAAAAAGATATAGCTTTAAAACTATAGACTAGTTTTACATCGTTAATTTAAATATTCAAATTCTAACGGTCATTGTGCGAATGTTAAACATTAGACACTTTGACCTCATATTTTGCTCATTATAAACTTTTAAAAAATATACACCATCTATCTCCTCAATATTATCCCAGTATTTAACCTATAAATGCTCACCATTGATCTTAGATTTGTGCTTCCATAATCATGCCACTTGGTAGTTTTGCATGCCTTCTACACACCCGGTACCATTCAATCAATGCACTTACACCACTTAGAATTTATGCATGAAATATTGAATATTTGACTTAGTTTTCATTATTTATCTCTAATTTCATGATCATACACTCACCACTAGTTCTTCATCTAACAGGTTTCACATTGCTGTTAAACCTGTTGATCAAGCTTTGTGATTGTGACACATGTCACTAGCACATGAAATCTTGAATATTAGAATTTTAACCATGCCATTGGATATTTATCTGATATATTAAATTATTACTTTTATATCTATGATCTGATTAAATGCTTATCATATATCTCTTCTTACAAATTTGGCTAAGTATGGGAACTTAGTAAAACTCTGCTTAGATGGCTAAATTTGCACCTTAATAAATTTTGTTATGCTCCATGTCTAGACCTAAAATTTGAACCACATGATCTCCTCACATATATTAATCCATGCATATATCAAGATACTCTTTAAACCTTCACATATTTGAAATATTATGTCATCAATTTACTCACTCAGCTTTATCTCTCAAGATGACTACTTGAACCTAGACATTCAATTCATTACTCTAATGAATTCATTTCACTTTCAGAAGCAATCCAAGAACTCATAACACCCCATATGGTCTTTAAAATATGTCCATATCATCAATATCATCCACCATCTACTTAACTAACCCAAACACTCTCCAAACCATCAATCTAATCACTTTGTCATTAATGCACTAATACAACATGATTTCCTTAACATCATTGACAAAAAAACATTAATGACTATGCTCAACATGCATCTCCTTAACACATACCTTAAATTTGATCATAAATATATCTGTCAATGGAACTAAATATTAAAATAGTTCAATCGCAAGATCAAATCTTCTAACTTTATTAATGTATTTTAAGCATCTCATCCAACATGATTATTGTAAATGAATATTCTCTAATTCCTCTATAACACATAATATATTCACACGATAGGGTTAATAACACACAATGTTCATTCTAATTTGCCATAGTTATAATTGGTATAGATTAATGAATGATAATCAGTAGCATATCAATTTGCCTTAATCATAACCTACAAAAATCATATCCTACACATAATATAAATCTAATATTATATTAATCTATATCTATAAATCATAATCTATCGATAATCGAATGATAATGATATGGAAATCCAAAATCAAATAACACTTATCATCAGTTTCAAAAATTATAACATAACTATAACTATATGAAGAGTATCAGCTATTATACAAATGTAATAAAATAAACAACACTTAGGTTTACAAAACACTAATTTTCACATCCACTAAATATACATATAGTGAACAACATCAATCTATTAATCTCTTAAAACATCTTTCCTTTGATCGGATGTTATAAATATGATGTTATTATCCAATAATAACATGTAACATTCTAGTCTTGATACCACCATATATGTTGACTGAATACATCCAAGTCCCAAGTTAAGAGATATAAAACATTTATATATTATATTCAAATTTATATGTCCCCTTGAATTTACATGGTCATCATAAACAGGGAATGTTTATGATGTGCCAGATTATAGTGTAGTGGTCATTACTAAACCCAGATTATTATACTCTGATTATATCATTCCCAAATTATTATTCCCATATTATATATAAATTCACTAAGTATCTATAAATCCAACACTCTGTCATGATTATACTAGTTATATTGTTTCCTTTAGATGTTTATATATATATAAATCCCAAATATATATATCCACTACCTATAGTTGTTCATCATTATTTATATATATATATATATATATATATATATATATATATATATATATATATATATATATATATATATATATATATATATATATATATATATCATTGTTTACATATAAATCCATGTAGATCTAATCCAATATACATTTAAATATATATCCACATGTAAATCATCGTTTACATATAAATCCATGTATATTAAAATAATACTCAACTGAATAATTATATCAAGTTTAAGACTATGTCTGACTTGTATAATGTAAGGATCTATATAGGGATAGTCCATTATAATCTTAAAATTGCCTTATTACATTTTGAGTAACAACAATAAATTATAAGGATCAGTTATTGATATGTACCATGTTACTTTAAGAGTAATAATTTAAACTTACATTAAGAATATGACTATAGTTAGTAATAATTTAACATTATAACAAAGAATATAGTATCAATAGGTGATGTTTAATATTATTTTCTTTAGCTGACCACATGTAACAATGATAAATTATATTTGAAGAATCGATAAAAATTCATATCACTATTAATACATCACTATCATCTATATCATGATCTAAAATGTGTTGATAGATATATGTGATATGCTCAAAAATTCATACACTTATATCATCAAAAGGTCTACATAGAATTTATTTATATTATATAGTTATACTCAGCCTAACCATTGTATAAGTAAATCACATATGGTTTTAAACTATTTCGGCACATACATTGCATATATAGTTTTACTTCGCACATATATAGGGTTTTCCTAGCCTGATATAATACTTAGAAATGAAGAATAGGTAGATCACTATCATAATATATGTAATGTACAAGTTCTTTAATCATCATACTTAAATCAACCCATATATATGTGTGTGTGTGTGTGTGTGTGTGTGTGTGTGTGTGTGTGTGTGTGGTTTGATGTTTCTTTCTGTTGAGTATGATTACTATCTATATAATTACATCAAACAGTTCACTATACAACTAGATCTCTATATCTATGTAATCATTTTGATATTTCTATACAATTCACTTGGTTCATTGTCTTAAATACATGATAAATACATTGTTAAATAAAGGTCTAGAGTTTGACTAAAAAAATTCACATGATTCGCTATGCAAATCAGAGATCAAAAAATATAGGATTTTTTTAAATTTAAGACAATAACAATAGTAACCTTTTAATGGCATCCAGTTGATACCAAAAGATCCTCCCTCTTCTTGCTCTATCTTGTCTCCTCCTCAAATACGCACTCCTATTCACACACTGCAGCCCCTCTTCTCTACATGCTACACCCTCCTTTAAAGCTCCCCACTTTCTTTTTTGAATGACTTTTATCTTTTTTTTATTTTCTATTTTTTTCTAAAAACTTTCCATTATTATTTTTATTTTATTTTTTTAAAAAAATTCTAACTCAATTCATTTCCTAATTATAATACAATATAAATGTGTTATTTATTTTATTTTCTAAGTATAATAAAATATAATTACTTAATTTATTACTAACTTAGAAATGCTAATAACATTAGATTTTAATAGTAACCAAACTAATATATATAGTCTATTATATTCTTTTAATTTTAAATGGTAAATTGGACGTCAATTAAACCAATCATCAACATAATCAAACCGAAACATTATAAATTTAAAATTATGCATAAAATCTACAATGCAATCACACATGATGAATTCCACATAATCATTAAACTAAGCTACCACACAATTAATCATGTGTAAACAATTATCTAAATGTAAATAGCATCAAAAATGCACTAATGTTAAATATTTAATTATGCATATAACATGTACTAACTAATATGGTGTGTGCATGGATTCTAGTCATTCCTCTGGCATCCCCCAACACCTTCATATATGTCACCCTCTCCAATGATGCTCTTCCTTTGTCATACTCTAAGAGGTGAGTCTCTCCTACATCAACTCATGATAAGTAAATAGTTAGTCCATAACATCATGACATATATATCATAAAATACTACTGAAGTAATAAATCAATGTGATCACAATGTAAAAGATATACAATATAACTAAACTCATAGCAATGCAATCATGTTATCAAAGTAATATTCAATTTTACCATAATAGCATATGACTTGTAGCTTAGTTAATAGTAATCAAATCAAATTACCAATTATAAATAGCTATGGATATTCAATTTAATTTGCTTAGTGAGAAATTAAGATGTAACATCCTTCCCCCCTAAAGCTAGTCATCATCTTAATGACATTCAAAAATAAGTTCTAAATTAAAAGTATTATTCAATAAACAAATAATATAGTATAAAGAATCAAATCAAGTAAATAAATATGTAAATCATTTTTAGAACTTATCATAGTCCTCCCAAGCAGAACTATCCTCAGATTATTAGTTTGATGAGACCTTGCACTATGGCATCTCCATATTATGCAAATAACGTGTATGAGTGTCAATTAATCAGATTGGTTCTATCATGACTATTTTGAGGTCCAACATTGACAAAGCATTCCAATCCAACACATATGAAGGATCATCTATATACTTTTTAAGATAAGAAACATGGAAGATATTATGTACTAGAGCTAGGGCTTGGTGGTAATGTAATCCTATATGCTATAAAATTGACCACTTCTAATACCTCAAAGGGTCCCACATATCTTATTGATAATTTCACTGACTTTTTGAATTTAATTTTCAACCATAAGCACATGAAATCACAAAAAAATCTAAAATAAATGACCAAGGAGAGTTCCACAAAGCCTCCCAACCCCTTTGCACACCTCTCTAACATAGAGATTATTTTTATCATTCTTAAGAAAATTATTTAGACAACCTGGTAAGAGCAATGTGTATAAGTTAATACCATTTATACTCTATGTAACTCATGATAAGTATAACATGTCAATATTATTGCTACTCCACATAGTTCTTGACAAATATGATGATAAATAGAAACTAAAAATAATATATTTCCAATGTATACAAGATTAAGTAATAAACATTCCTTGATATAAATGTGTATGGCCATACGATTAAATTTGACAAGTTTCCCTTGCCAAATCCTAGATTCAACAAGCTCCCCTTGTCAAATCCAAACTCAATAACTACCAATTCAATGTGAGACTAACTAGGATCTACTCCCATCTCTCAATATTCAAATTCCTAATTCACCACTCATCCCTTAGGTCTCCATGACTATATGATCTCCAAAACGTGCACATGGTTCAATGAATCATAAATCTATACAAACATTCCATAATTGCATTAAGTTACCTTTAGCCAAACATAACTAGTATCAAATTTCAAAACTTAACCCATCTCTATTATATTCATATTTATGAAGAAATAATGTTAAAATTAATATAACAAACAAAGGCCAAGGATCACATTGTCCTTACAACCTTATAAAGGGAACTATTTTAATGAATTTTAGCTTATATTTCAAGAAAAGAAGAAGAAGAAATTAAATATGGGTATGGTTGAAAAATATATTAGGTTGTGCATGCATTAAATCAGATGATTGTGAAGAAATAATATATGGCTTGGGAGGATGACCTGTAAATAAAATAATACTAAGAAGATTTGTTTGTTAGATAGATAGATGGGTAGATTTCCTAGTGCTAGCTAGATCCCAAAAGTAAGAGCTTCCTCAAGGGTTGTCAATCCACATATTTTAAACAATTAAGTTTATAAATAAAATGATAAATTACTTGCATCAATAATCAAAAGGTACTAAAATTGAACATAAAAAATTCTTAATAGAGAAATAGGTTAAAATTATTGATATAGCAATAAACAAGTCAACACTAGTGCTAAATGGGCCAAGTGTGCTTTAGAAAATAGGTTGTGGATCTGTGATAGGTAGGGACATAGGAAATCAGGTTTGGTTGAGGGTCAGAGGTTGAAAATAACTCGTTATTTTCTACCATAGTGATCTTCAGTGGTCGATGGTTGGACAGAACATTAGTGGTCAAGTTGATCATCAACAATTACTATGTTTAGGTTGTAGGTAATAAATGGTTGGTTGATGAGTTTTTAGAAGGAAATTTTTGGAGGTGGGTTGGTGTTGAGATAATTATAAAATATAAATAAAGTTAATGAATACTAGGAAATAAATACTTAGCTTGCAGAATATTAATCAGATGAATGGTTGAGGAGGTTGTCTCGTTGATAGATTCTAGCATGATTCTGATAGAGTAACAGTACTTGAATATCGACCGAGGGGTGGAAAAAATTTGGCTCTCTATCATGATGGTTGGATCACTAGATTTGTATAAGAACACCTATAAAAATAAGCTTTGGATGCAAAATCTCTTGATAGTTGTGGATGTGGTCCTTTTTCACCTCCTACTCCTCTCTTCTTATAGGTTATAAAGGAAAGGTGTAACAAGATGTTAATTGGGCCTTATAATTATAATTTGTGCATATAATGTCTTTCACGTGGATTTAGATGAGCTAATTTTATAAAAGTAAGGCCAATTTTTACTTGTTAGTTTTTGGGATGGTGGTCCTTGATCATCAATGGTTGAGGGTCAAGGTAGAAAGTAGGTTAAAGGGTGGGTTTAGTTAGTTGGTCAAATTGACCATGATTAAGCTCGACTGGGGGTCAAAGGGCCAAGTTGGTCCCAAGGGGGTCTTAAGGTGTTACAAGGGTGTTTCAATATTTGTGTGTAGATTTTTAGTGTTTATATTTTTCCCCTTTTTGTTATGCAGATTTGAATCAACAAGATGCAAAACAAAAACTAATTACTAGTCAAAGGTTAGGTTTCTTCGAGTATGGGAGAAGGTGTTCCCCCTTAAATCAAGAGTCAATGAGGTAAAATAGAATTAGGTGTGGGTTTGATAAGGTGGATGAAGGTGATGATGATGATGATGGACATCATGAAGGTGGGTTATAGGCTGGGTACTGAAGCACAAACAAGCACATAAAGTGTGACAAAAAAGTGTGATAGTCAAGATCATGAATTGACTAGGTTACCATAGTTGGTAAAAATAAAGGTCAGTGCTATAAAGACAAGTGAAAAGTGGATTATGTGATTGTATTTAAATGTGGTAGCTAGGTATACTCATAAATGTAAGTCTCTTAGGTAATGTTTGTGTATCGATGGGTATCTAAGGCAGGAAGTGTTCTTCGTGAAAACACAAATGGGTCAAGTGTCATGTGTATCTGAGGTAGGAAGTGATCTCAAGAAGACACAAGTGGGTCTATTATGCACATGGTGGCATAATTTTAAAAGGTGGTCAACATGGAAATGTTATCATAGCGATCAAAGGACCAAGAAGAAGTCATCGCAAAATGTATGCTAGTTGGGCTGAAATAGACCAATGGTGAGGTGATGAGGTAGTCAAGGTGGGTAGAGAAGGTAGTCTCTATGATAAGCTTAGAATATGGCTCATTATTGAAATGTTATTTCCATTAATGTATATCTCTAAGGATATTATCTTATACAAATCATAGATTGTTAGATAGCTATTACATAGAAAGTAGATACTTGTCTTGTTTATATTGAACCAAAGACTAAACCTTTATTTTGTCATTAATGTCTAATACATAGCATGTTTTATTGATTTTTATTATGAAGAATGCTCAGGAAGAAGACACAAGAAATGTATAGTGAAAGTTCAATTTTGATCTCCATCCAGCAAAACTACAAACTCACATAGAATGAATCTACAGACTCTGTAGGTCCCTTTTTGGGCTTTTGAGACACATGTGTTCATATGATTACATGGGAGGACCAACATTAAATAGTAATAAATCATCATTAATGGAATCAGTTCAAAGGAAGGTGTAGGCTTATTTTGATGGACTCTACAGACTTGTTTCTATGGACTCTACAGGTTTATTTCTATGGACTTCGCAGGCTCATTGCTACCGACTCTGTAGGGTCAATTCCATGATTGTTTAGAGACAAAGCTACAAATTGGGAAGCTAGTATCCAAATAATATGAGAGAGAATCATTCCAGCTAGAATCAAATGCGTAAAATACTCAACTACTATTTTTTAGGATTTACTTTTGATAAAGTTGTATATATTTGGATCTTAGGACTATTATAGGATAGTATATCTATTTCATCAGAATAATTAGATCTCTTGGAAGTCCAATCTCCTATTTTTGGATGAGTGGATCGACCAAGGAATCTTATCTCTTTGCATCCTATTTTGTGTTGACTATATTAGTATAAAATGTAAGACTTTTATTATTAAAAAGATAATAGATGAAAGATATGTACAAGTATATTACAAGTTTTAGACAAATTGTAATCATTTCAATTTTATGAATTATCACTTCAATTTCTAGCATTGATTAATCTTTATTCTTGAGTCTGAGAGGCGCAAGGGCCCACTCTCCTTGAAACTAGGAATTGTATACGGTATTTATGTTATGTTATATTAACTCTTTGTTATAACTAATCAAAATCTTACTAATATTTGCATTCATTCATAAAACATCAAAATAAATTCATAGTTCAAAAGGCATTTCTTTATTCCAAAGTCATTTCCTTTCTAAGCAAAGTGTGTTTTCTTTTACAGCAAATGTGTGAAGCAAATTTCCTTTTTTAAGTTAAACATCTCCATTTCCACGAAAGTGTAAATAGAAGTGTGATTTTACTTTCAATAAAAAGAGTAGATTCATTTGATTAAATAGTTACATCTTTTCCTTTTCAGAAAAAGAGTGAATCAAGTAGTTTAAGACACATTTATTTTATTATTCAAAGTTAGAATAGGACCATTAAACACCCCCACAAGCAGACTTCTAGATCTACCATCCTACACCTTACTGCAGATAGCTTTGGACACCAGCCCTGGTTGATAAGACATCAATTAAACATTGATTAAATGAAGAGTTGAATGACACTCATCATTTTTGGCATCGTTGCCAGGGAACAAGGTGTTAGTAAGGTAATAATTATTTGTCTAGAGTGAAAAAAAGAAAAAAAATTATAAAAACCATAAAATCCCAAAAAAATCAATAAATTGATGTACTGTCCTAGAGACTCTAAAGGATTATTCATCCCAAAATTCCCACCAAGAACACAAGTTGAAACTCCTTCAACATCTATGAGTAGTGAACCATAAGTTATGAGTGAAACCTATCTATAAGAATCTTCAAAAACTTGGGTAGAAAACATGCCATTGCCATAAGCAAGCCCCATAGGATAAATTCCTTAGGATTAATCTCTTGTAGGAAGACATTATTTAGAAATTTCCAAGGACTTAGAAGAAACATTTCAAAAATCCATAGCTAAAGAAAAATTTTAGAAATTTGAACAACCCATAACTGATACCACAAATATTCATTAAGAAGATCATCCCAGCTTTGAAACATCATCAGAAGAAGAAAATATGGCTCTCCAAAAAAATCCACAAAATCAAAAACTTGCACAACCAGGAAGGACTTTTTTCTTTCCTATTGTTGTAGATCCTAATGATCAAACCCCCATGAAAATATTTTACCAACTAATCTACCAAATTTCTAAGGAAGATCTACAAAAGATCTTGATCAATTCCTATTTGAATTTAAGGTGTTATGTCAAACCTATGATTACATAATAGATAGCCATAAACTAAAACTATTTCTATCTACACTTAAAGATGTAGCTATGGGATGGTTCATGGATTTACCTGGAAATTCTATTAGAACATGGGATGACATGGAGACGTAATTCTTAAATAAGTATCAAGATTACTATCGAGTGTGAGAAATAAAAGAGGATTTCTTCAAAATCAAATAGAATAAGGATGAAGCTTTAGAGGATTATTTGGATAGATTCATGTTCACTCATAAAAAAAGCAATTATCCACTCACTAAAGAAGTTTAGAAATTGGTTTTCTTAAAAGCATTAGATGAAGATACTAGAAATGCCTTAAATCTGATGGGAGGTGGAGATATAAATAAATTGGCTTTTGATTAGATTTATAATCTTTGTACCAACTACTCTCGAACAAAACCCAAAATTAGGAGAGGAAGGTTTGGGAAATATAATGAAGTGGCTAATCTAATGGAAGAATTTTCCAATCTAAAGATAGATATTCTAGTTACATTAAATAGTACTTTGGATGGCCTTCAAGCTAAGGCAAATGCAACAGAACCCTTAGCAATATATTGTCCTAAGTACAGATAGAAACATGCCCTTAGAGACTGCCCTCTAGATAAAACCAATGTTTCATCATGTGGGATCTGTGATGCAACAGATCATGATACCAAACATTGCACCCTTCTACCTATTTTAAAAAATCAAATGAAAACACAAGTCCAGTCCATTGAAGAAATAAATTATATCCAAAGACAAAACTTTGCCCCATAAAACTAGGCTCAAGGATAGTTTAATGCAAGAAACCCAATTAATCTATGGATAACACCATGGAATGTTTTAGTTCCTTCACCTTTTTGGAATCAACCTCAAATTATATCAATCCAAAATTCACGGGTAGGATAAAATTGGATACCAACACCCCCATGGATGGTGCCATAGCCACAGCCATAGCAATAATGGGTACCACAACAGCAATGGATGCCACAATAATATCAATAATGGAATCCATAGTGGAACCCACAATAATAATTCACCCAACTAAAAAGACCAATTCAATAGCAAACTATAATTTCACCCCTAGTTATTCATCAACAAGAACAAATCAATCAACCCTCAATGCCTACACATCCAATAGAAAATCCAAAAAATAAACAATTAGCACCTAGTTATGTTAATGAACAAGAAGAGACAATAAATGTTAGAGCTATTGATTGTTCAGACATACATTTGAGATCAAGGAAAACTATACAAAAACCTCTAGTTCTCATTTCTGAGATACTTGATGAAAAAGAAAAAATAGAATTATCTGAATTAAATACTAGATAAGCTAAAATCAAAATGAGCCCTAAAGCAAACAAAGAAAACACTAATACACCAATAGTTCCTTTTCTTGAAAGAATAAAAGAAATTGATATTAAACTAGAATCAAACTTGGTCCATGAGTTTCAAAAGATAAATATTGAGGTACCCCTACTACAAGCTATTAGGGATATACCTGAATTAAACAAGATCATCAAAAACCTTTGTATAAAGACACATGGGAGGAAATAAAAATATCTAAGAACCATTCATGTTGATGGAAAAGTTGCTGATTTATTAGCAGGAAAACTATTAGTTCCAAAATATGTAGATCCAGGAAGCCCAATGATCACAGTCATAATCGGAGGTAAATAAATTCCTAATGTCTTGGTAGATTTGGGAACAATAATTAATTTTATGACAACCAATACTCTCCATACATTATCTCTTATGAGAATTCAACCCACAACTACCATTCTTCAAATGGCGGAACAATCTGTAACTAAACCATAAGGGACTATAGAAAATGTTAAAGTACTATTAGAGTCTTTGGAATATCCAGTAGATTTCATGGTCTTGCAACCTAAAATAAAGAATCTAGGATATCCCATAATCCTAGGTAGACCATGGTTGGCTTTTGTATCAAAATTAATTTATTGTAGGTTAGGAGACATGATCATTTCTAATAGGTTAAAATCTAAATGCATCTCTTTGTATCCTCCTGCAAAACCATCAACAAATCACATACAACAACTTTAGGTGGACTAATCAAACAACACATCAAATAATATTTTCTCCTTAGCTATGATCACAATTAAAAAACACTTGGAATAATTGAATGGAGACATATACCTAGAATCTATGGACTCTTCCAGTCTGAGAGCTATGGACTCTACTAGTTTGAAAGCTATAGACTCTACTAGTCTAGAATCTATGGACTCTACCAGTCTGAAGGCTATGGACTCTACTAGTTTGAAATCTATGGACTGCCTCAGTTTAGGATTCTTGGGTCAGACAAAATATTATGAAACCTCTACTCTACTTCTTCTATTATTTTCTCACCATATGATCATGGATTGATTCAAGAAAGTGTGTGGAAATTGGCAGAACAATAGCAAACTCATTTTATAGATGTATTTCATTATTCTTTAATAAGAGTGATTCCTCTTGGAGAAGAGTTTGTTGATAATGTAACCATGTTTCATAAGCTACTTTCTCATCCATGTCCTTTAAACTCATTGATTAGTTAATTTAAGCAAATAGAATCCAACTACCCAGGCACAAAACTAATCATGGTATTACCTAGAAAGATTTTGAACATTAATAGTTGATTAACAAATGAAGAGGAAGATAAACTCTTTGAAGTACTAGAAATACATACCAAGGCTTTTGCTTGGGATTATACCAACATGAAGGGAATTCACCCCAGCATATGTACTCATCACATTTATACATTATCTATCAAACCAGTCAGAAAACCATAAAGAATAATAAACCTAGCATTAAAGGAGATAGTCAAAATAGAGATCCCAAATTTGCTAGCAGTTGGGTTTATTTACCCCATCTCAGATAGCCAGTGGGTTTCACCACTGGTAATTATGCCCAAGAAAAATGGAAAATTAAGGGTATGTGTAGATTATAGAGAACTAAATAAGGTAACACTAAGAGATTATTTTCCTCTACCTTTCATTGATCAAGCTATTGACAATTTGGTAGGAAAAAGATATTTTTGTTTCTTGGATGGGTTTAGTGGGTATAATCAGATAGCGGTGGTAGCTGAAGATCAAGATAAAACCACATTTACCTACCCTTAGATAACTTTTGCTTACTGAGTACTCCCATTTGGACTCTATAATGTTCTAGTGACCTTCCAAAGAGCAGTTTTGGCAATATTCTCTGACCTTACAAATGATTTTGTTGAAGTATATATAGATGATTTCACCATTCATGGTGGAACTTATGAAGAGGCTCTTACCAAATTAGAAATATTATTGATCAGATGTGAAGAACATCAATTATCTTTGAGCCATGAGAAATGTTTATTGATGATGGATGAAGGAATAGTGCTAGGACACCATATTTCTACAAAAGGCATTTAAGTAGATCCAAAGAAGGTTGAAATAATCTCCAACTTACCCATCCCATAAACACAAACTAAAATTAAGAGTTTTTTTGGGACATGTTGGTTACTACAGATGCTTCATAGATAATTTTAGCCAAATAGTTGCCCCTAATTTTACCTTGCTTATAAAATATAGTACATTTTAATGGAGTGATAGTTACCAATAGGCCTTTGAGACCATCAAAGCTAAACTCATTACTACTCTAGTATTGAGAGGACCAAATTGGACTTAGCCATTATATATATACACAGATGCTTCCAATACAACAATAAGAGTAGTCCTTGGATAAAAGGATGAAGAGGATAACATGTAAGCTATATATTATATTAGAAAAAACATGACACCTGCTGAAAGAAACTACACCATAACTAAAAGGGAATTCCTAGCTGTAGTCTATACAATTAACAAATTTAGACACTACATAAAAGGATACAAGGTATTTGTCTATACAGACCATTCAGCTATTAGATATCTTACTAACAAACCAATTGTGGGAAGTAGGATTATTAGATGGTTGTTGCTCTTACATGAATTTGATGTTACTATTATAGATAAACCAGGGAAGTCTAATGTGGTTGCTGATTTCTTGTCAAGAATGAACACTATAGGTGAGGAAGAACTAGTGGAAGATGACTTTATAGATAAATAACTATTTACTATTTCATCAAAATCTCTGTGGTTTGCTGATATAGCCAATTACTTCACCACCAAGAATTTTCCTCTATAATTTTCACAAAAAGAAAAGAAATGTTTAATAAAAGAAAGTTCTTATTTTAAATGGATTAATAGAATTTTATTAAAACTTGGACCTGACCATGTGTTTCACAGGTGTGTGATAAATTTTGACGCTTATAATATCATCAGAGCTTGTCATAATGAACCAAGAGGAGGTCATTACTTAGCTCAAAGAACTATACACAAAATCTTAAGAGCAGGATATATTGGCCTCACCTTCATTAGCAAGTAAAAAGATATGTCATACACTGTGATGCTTGTCAAATAATTAGACAGCCTACTCTTTCAACAGAGATGCCTCTGCACCCTCATCTTCAATTAGTTTTAGAACCATTTAAGAAATGGGGAATTGATTTTATAGGTCTTGTGGATCCCTCTTCCATAGGAAAAGAATATCTCCTAGTATGTACAAACTATGTGACCAAGTGGGTGGAATTGGAAGTATTAACTCATGCAAGAGAACAGATTGTAACTAATTTCTTATATTTCAAAATCATGTAAAGATTTGGTGCTCTAAGGGAGATAGTCTCAGATCAAGGACCGCATTTCATGTCAAACATGATAAAGCACTTCATGCAAGTATATAAAACTCAACATAGAAAAACATCTCCATACCATCCATAGGCTAATGGGCAAGTTGAAGTCACCAACAGAGAACTAAAAACTATTTTAACCAAGATTATTAATTCTAGTAGAAAGGATTGGGTAGATAAGGTATCAAAATCTATTTGGGCTTATAATACTACTTGGAAAATAATAACTAGATTTTCACCTTATGAATTGGTTTATGGTAAAAAGCCTTTATTCTCTGTTGAATTTGAATTAAAAACTTTGAAAATAACTATAGAAGTAGGGATTGAATTAGAATAAATACAAAAAAATACTCTTACAGCTTAATCAACTTGATGAGATGAGGATGGAAGTACTACAAAAAATTGAATTGGTATAACATCAAAGAAAAGTTTGGCATGATTTACAGATCAAGCAACGAAAGTTTTAGAAAGGAGATTGGGCACTATTTTTTGATTCCAAATTTTAATAGTTTAAAGGAAAACTACAAATGAGTGGTTGAGACCTTATCATATTGAAGATGTCTTTGAAAATGGTTTTGTTAAGCTAATACCTATTAATGACAGTAGAAGAGCTCCATTAGTCAATGGGAATAGATTGAAGCTTTATCAAAAACCTCTCAATAAAGAAGAATTTGTTCAAAAGGTAAAAGATTAAGTAGCCTTTTTGGAGGACTCTGCTTCTTCCAGAGAACCTACTCCTTGATGATCCTGTAAGAGAAAAAAATAAAATAAAATAAATAAATGAATAAATAGATATCAATAGTGAAAATCCTTCCAAGGACACTATTGACAATGCATGCCCAGAAAACTAGCTTGTTGGTTGGCTAAGCATTGCAAAAATGGCTTTGGTGAGAAAACCAACAATGGCTAGCCAAAGGGCAAAAAAAAAATCTCATCATGTCACTATGATTAGTCTTCTCCATGCAATAAAAGCTTTTCTTTCAACACCTGTTGACTAATCCATGAAAACTTATTTGTGTAGGACAAATGGAAAGCAAAGGATAAATCTAAGGTCAAAAGTAAGTGAGCTATATATTCTATTTATTTATGTTTATTTAACTAATTATCTTTGATTTAATTAAGATTTATTCTATGAAGATGACCCAAATTTGAGCATTCCAAAATGGAATGACATGACACATACCATAATGGATAAGCATGCAAATAAGATAGCAAAGGTGTATGTCTACATCATGATGACCTATGAAGATTTGGTACAATCAATTACGTCATCAATAATTATAATGATAGGACATCATAAATGGGTTCTAAATGAAATGATAAATAGTTATCACCATCAAAGTGCCATGTCATCATTTCATTTTATTTATAATAATTTGATAAAATAGCTGGCACACTCCATATACATGTGAGGCATTGAACTGTATAAAGTAATCATGTCAACCTACGAACTCATGAAGCTATGGAGTTTCACACAAAACATTTCATTTATATAGGTCCTCAGTGATTGTTGCCTATATATTTCAATAGAAGTTGGTCTAAACCCTAATCTAAGTTAAATAAATAGAGTTTTTTGTAAATATAAGTAAAAATAAGACAAAAAATGAGATCACAGCTGAAGAATGCAATAAAGATTCACAAAGACAAAGATTTTGTGGTAGTGTTTAGATCAAATGGTTGGCTACCTTTCATTGAAAATTTTTAGGGTTTCCACAAAACAATGGTAAGAGAATTCATCACTAATATCACCCTTGAGTTTTTAGTTGTTAAAGGCATTGTTATTCCTATTTCAACTCAAATTATAAGTCAAATCATACAAGTTCCAAAAGAGAAAATGAGAGCGACAAGTAGAATTCCATTTGATGATTTAATTATTCAGTTTAATGGTAATGAGTAGACTGGGAATTCATGTCTAATAGATTCCAAGGTAAAATTAAAATGGATTCATATAAATTCACTTCCTGAACATTGTAAATTTGTATCCAAGTGGGTACTCAAGTATATTATTTATGAGGGGTAAAATAGTCTTTTAGGAGGAGAAGCCATGAAAATATTAATACACCTTAAGTATGGGAGGCAAAACCCTCATTATAAGTTTAACCTCCCATCCTTATTATATGGTGCCCTTCAAATTATGAATACAACTCCTAATGTTTCTCTTAGGCAACATGGCCTTATTCACCTAATTATCCAACATCACTTCCTTCAACAAGGACAAGAGGTCTGGGAGGAATTTGAGAATAGTGTAACATAATAAATTCCAAATCTACCTACACAAGAAACCTCAAATTTACCATAGGAACATTCATCTCCACCTACTGCATCAGTTAAGAAAATAGCTCCAAAAAATAAATCGTAGACTTTAGTCTCAAAATAAATCCCTTCTTCAAGAAGAAGAATCACAAGGTCTCAAATCCATGTAGTTTCAAGGTCTGCACAAGAACCTGAAGAATCTATAGTGCAACCAATTCCCTTGTTAGGAAGAAGAAAATTGAAATGAAAGGTTGCTACAGAACTTAAGAAGACTGAGGGTTTGATGGTTGAAAAGGAAAGACAACTGAGTGTAGCTCAGAGAATGACCAAAAGAAGGATAAGGTTAATTCTGATAGATGAAGATGAACAAGAGGTTGCAAACATTCTAGATAGTCTTAAAAAGGTATCTCATTTCCCCATACATCAAAGTATCCCTAAAATTGTATATGTTGAAGAAAATCCTTTCAAAAGGAACTCTCCAATCATAATATAAGAGCCAATTCTAGGAGAAGAGCCAATCATAGCAGAGGAATCAAGTATGGCAGAATAACCATATATTTTAGTTGAAACTATAATGAATAAAGGAAAAATTATATGCACAAATGAGAAAGGAGAGTCATATAATCTAAATAATCCTATTATGTATTTAACCTTGAATGTTTCTCAAGATCAAGCTCTAGAGAAACAAAAAACAACTAACATTGCTGACTTGATCAGTCAATTATAGAATAAGGATCATCTCAGCTCATTGTTGGTATAAAAATTGGACATAGCATCTGCCAATCGTGTAGCAACAGTTCATAGATTAAAACAAATAATAAATAAAAATGAAAGTGAACAAATAGACCTTTGGATATATGTAGAAAATTTGAAGGAGAATAGGATATTGTAGAGTTTGGTAAACTCTTCCAAAGCACCTTCTAATGTTGCACCTTCTCCTCCTAAGGTAATTATTGACCGAAGTTGTCAAACAAGTTGTCCAGTTATTCCTACCTTGCAAATGCTAAATCAAATTGAAGAAGAATATTCCATACTCAAATAAAAAAACAAAGTTACAACTTCTTCAAACAAAATATTGGAAAATGAAAAGAAAGAATTAGAAGCTAAGGTCCAAGATTTAGAAAAAAAATTCAAGATGTATGCAAATTAGGGGAATTTATTTTGGCATGTAGGAATCCTTCTCTTGCATATAGTTTGTTTTTATTTGAATTATTTTATAGATGGTAGCTTCTAAGGATCTCTTGTCATCTTCCTTACAAGATTTTACAACCAAAAACATTTTTGGAAATTTTCTATAATTCTAAACCTGATCAATAGGATTTGTTTTACGAGTTTTATTTTCATGATTTGATCATAGGAGACCATGAGCACAATAAGTTCTTGATAAACCTTCATGTAGGAGAAGTTCAACTGAGGGCATTGCAATCTACATCCAAAAATCAACTAGCATGGAAAAAAAATTTTGAGGATTATACAAATCATGCTAAGACTATAGGATTGTGTATCAGACTAGCCTTTTCTATCCTCAGATTGATCAAAAAGAATTTTAACTATGCTTGTTTAAGTGATGAAGTTAAAACTCATTATTTACAAGATTTATATTATTGTGTTATTTCTTTTGACTTGTTTTTAAGACAGAGTTTTGATTCAGTGGTGACTGCAAGTGTGAAAAGGTGGGACCAACTTTTAGTGCCTCTTAGAAGATGAGAAGTCATGTCTCTAAATAACTTAAGATGGAGTATGAAGAGAGATACCTCAATTTTGGAAATCTTAATAGAGGTAACAAACTCTAGGGGAGAAAAGAAATGGATTGGCATGAGATATAGACCCCCTTTGTTGATCATACCTATTCCAGGATGGCAGAGTTGGGCTCCACAATTAGAGAAGCAATTAAATATATGAAAACAAATTATTTAAGAACATCAGGGGTTTATAAGCAATTTAGACAAGCATATAATAGATGAATTTGATGACTATGATTTGAGTCAGAGTTTGAAAAGGAAATGCAAGAGATACGAATGCAAATGAATGTTTTCAATGGGACTTGCAAAAGGTAAATCCTAGGGGAGATGATGAGCTCAAAATATGGCTCATTATTGACATGTTATTTCCCTCAATTCATCTCTCTAAGGATATTATCTTATGCAAATCATAGATTGTTAGATAGCTATTACATGGAAAGTAGATACTTGTCTTGTTTATATTAAACCAAAGACTAAACCTTTACTTTGTCATTAATGTCTAATACATAGTATGTTTTAGTGATTTTTTTTGTGAATAATTATTAGGAAGAAGACACAGGCGATGTATAGTGAAAGTTCAATTTTGATCTCCATCCAGCAGAACTATGAACTCACATAGAATGAATCTACAGACCCTGTAGGTCTATTTTTTCACACTTTTTAGACACGTGTGTTCATATGATTACATGGGAGGACCAACATGAAATAGGAATAAATCATCATGAATAGCATCAATTCGAAGGATGGCATAGGTTTATTTCTACGGACTCCATAGGCTTGTTTCTACGGACTCCACAGGCTTGTTTCTATGGACTCTGTAGGCTCATTTCTATCGACTCTGCAATGTCAATTCCATGAATTATATAAAGACAAAGCTATAAATGGGGAAGCTGGTAGCTAGATAAGATGAGAGAGAATCATTCCAGCAAGAGTCAAATGAGGAAAATACTCACCTATTTTTTTGTAGGATTTACTTTTGATAAAGTTGTATATATTTGGATCTTAGGACTATTAAAGGATAGTATATTTGTTTCATCGTAATAATTGGATCTCTTGAAAATATGATCTCTTATGTTTGGATGAGTGGATCAACCAAATAATCCTATCTATTTGCATCCTATTTTGAGTTGACTATATTAGTATAAAATGTAATAATTTTGTTATTAAAAAGATAATAGATGAAAGATACACACAAGCATATTATAGGTTTTAGATAGATTGTAATAATTTTAATTTTATGAATTATCACTTCAATTTCTATCATTGATTAATCTTTTTTCCTGAGTCTGAGAGGATCAAGGGCCCACTCTCTTTGGAACCAATAATTATGTATGGTATTTATGTTATGTTATATTAACTCTTTGTTATAACTAATCAAAATCTTGATAATGTTTGCATTCATTCATAAAACATCAAAACAAATTCATAGTTCAAAAGGCATTTCCTTATTCCAAAGTCATTTCTATTCTAAGCAAAGTTTTTTTCTTTTAAAGCAAATGTGTGAAGCAAATTTCCTTTTTTAAGTTAAACATCTCCATTTTCACGCAAGCGTAAATAGGAGTGTGATTTTACTTTCAAGAAAAAGAGTGGATTCATTTGATTAAATAGTTACATCTTTTCTTTTTCAAAAAAAGAGTGAATCAAATAGTTTAAGACACATTTCTTTCATTAGTCAAAGTTAGAATAGGACCATCAAACACCCCCAAAAGTAGACTATCCTACACCTTATTATAGATAGCTTTGGACACTAGCCATGGTTGATAAGACATTAATTGAACATTGATTAAATGAAGATTTTAATGACACTCATCACTCTATGGGTGGGATTATGCCTAATTGTACCAAAAAAGTGTGATGGAAAAGCCAATTGGTAAAAAGTGAAGACCTTGACCATTAGTGGTCAGGGGTCCAAAGAGTGACTATTGATGGTCACCCTAACCATTAATGATCAGGGTGAAAACCCTAAGGCCATATAAGTTAAAATTAAAAGTGAATGTCATTTTTACTCATTATAACCTTTGACTATTGAGATTTGGCAATTAGTGATTTGGGTGAAGGTATTACTATTGATGATTGTGTGAAAGGTGATAGGTGGGTAGACTTAGGGGATTGAGTGATTGAGGTTGACTAAGGTAAGATGCAGTGTGAATGCAGATGAGGACAAGTGGGTCCCCAGATTACTCCTCAATGATGGTCAAGGAATGAGTTAGGTGGCATTCTTAAATTGGTATTTATAGTGGCTTTGGTTATATCAATTGAATGGGCATTTTTTTGTTGGGTTGGGTTTTATATTTTTGTGCCCTAGGTAGGGTTTTTGATTTTTGGTAAATTTTATAGGTAAATTTTGAAATTTACAAGGTGAGGTAGGGTAACTGGTGTGGGGTTAGATATTATGTAAGAAAAGAGAGGATATTGCAGGTGTTTTTTATATTTTTAAGGTAGATTAGGGTTGGGCATTTGTCTATGACAATTATACATAGAGACCATCAGTGGTCATCTTGATCACCAATGATTGACATCCATCTGTAAAAGGGTTACCTAACCATAAATAGTCATCATGACAAGCGATGGTTAGGCTGAATGGTAGAGATTTTAAAGGTAAGTATAAGGGATGTGATAGGTTTTAGATAGGTCAATGGTTAGACTAAATTGTAAATAGTGTTGGTGAGAGGTTTGAGGGGTAATATTTGATGAATTAAGATATTAAGTTGGTAGGTTTTAAATGTTAATTTTGGTAAGATTTCTACCAAATGGTCAAATGGGAGAAGTCAAGTAGGGTGAAGTGGCTAAGTTCATAGGCAAAAGAGTATTTACTATTTATTTCTTATAGGCACAAGAGTAGATATAGATGTGCGATCAGGTGTTATGCATCTTCATATAGATTCACTAAGGGATGACCCCTATAGACTGGGCACATATGGAGGAGGTTAGCCTCAAAGTGATGAGTCACTATCATCATGTGCCTCGTGATGCATCTATGATCATGGACCTCATCGAGAGATGAGATCTAGCCATGAACACTTTCCTCCTACCGACTGGTGAGATGACTATCTTGTTAGAGGACATGCACATGATCACTTAGTTGCCCTTATGGGGTGACAAAATTCACCACATAGAATGGGAGGATCATGATGAGCATCTATATATATTATATGGAGATGATAGTGATCATGTTAGATGGCATGTTAGAGGCTTCAATTATAGTATGTTGAATCATAGGGTGCCAAACAAGAGGAGATTAGTGGTGCTAGTGATGATGATGATGATAGTTTCATGTTTTTCCCTTCATGACTCAAGTAGTGGGAGATTCCCATACTTGCTGATGTGGGTGTTAGTTGAGATGTTGTTGAGGTGGACAGTATTTCGATGGGTACCAGTATTATTTATGTAGATATATATGGAGTTGTGGGGTTTTAGGGCCCACATGAGATATGACATTAGTGGCAGTCTATTTTTACACTATTGGACCTATGAACACGTTCAGGTGTTGAGGCTGATGGGATTGTCATGGATGGGATATGCATAAATTGAGTTCCCAATTAGTTACATGAGGTGGAGAGCTAACTTTGTTACTTTAGGTGTAGGAGGAGGATCCCAAGATGTTAATTGGTTCAAAGGTGCACGAGATGTGCTAGTTATTGGAGATATTACCTAGAGACCATATGTTTAGTTTATAATATGGGATAGCTATATGAATCATACATTCTCCTTAAAGAGTTATATTTGGATCCTCGGCAAGAGGGATGGGGAGGTAAAGCTTATTTATTTTGACAAGGTTTGTAGGTAGTTCAACCTGGTTCAAGGTATTCCAAACACATTCCATAGATATGGGTGTGAGGACTCAAAGATCCTATTACCTGAGCCACATCCCTTGAGGATGCTATTATATCATGAGAAGTTACCAGCCAAGACACAAATAGATGATGCAAGATTTGTAAATGGATACATGGAATGCTATTAGGATTTATATGTGGCAATAGATTTTGGTGGTGGTGATGGTGGTAAGAGGCTTATGTATGTGGACCTAACTAGGAGAGGGGGATAGAGGACACAAGTATAGGGGGTGCCCCAAATGGATAGGTAAGGGTGGTGCTAGTTGTAACATAAGCACAAGTCATAGCACTACAAGGTCAGGTGGCTACCTTACAGGGGATAGGGACCAGGCTAAAGCTTCACTAGCCTTAATTACATAGGAGAGAGACTCCTTAAGGCAAGGAAGAGGAGGAGGTGTATCATCTATAGGACCAATTGACACCATCCCTATGGTGTGATACCTATCCATAGTAGAGGAGATACGATATTATGAGGCTATAGTCTTGAGACAGTGTCTTGATGAGCCCCAATTTAGTGATTTTAGGGTGATGCTAGCATGAAAACTCTAATTTAGTGGGCAACATCTTTAGGTGGATAGATAGGTACTAAAAGGGGATAGGCAGGTACTATATGGGTAGGAACTAGGATCTAATGGTACTCTAGGAGATAGTGGTTTCCCAAGGGCATAGTCATGACATAATTCAGATATATTTATATATTGTTATATATCATTTTGATTCTGATGTACAAGCTGATGTGGTGAGATGTAAATTTTGAGAGGTAGAGACATGTATATCTTTTGTATACATTATGATTTTATTTGACTCATGAGTTATATATATGATATTTATTTATTTCTCATTGCTCATGTCTTTGCTTTGATGTTAATGCTTATGATGTGATGTTTATATTGATTATGCTAATGTTATATTGATTATGCTTATGTTAGAGATATAGATGCAGACTCACCTAGTTAAGTATATGATGGGATGTATCTTGTTTTATTTATGGTTTTGATTTTTGACATGTATGTTGATGACATGCTAAAATTTAATGAGTATATGCTTCATTGTTTAGATTTAGGCATGTGGTGGAAAATGGTTGGTTGATTTATTTTTTATGGATTCTATGATGTTATTATTCTTGTTATGGATATAATTATGGTTATGTGTTTGCTTATGACATAGATTGATATGATGTGATGATTATGATTGTTATTATTTTGCTTAGGGTAAAGCACATGAAGCAAGTTAATTAACAACACTAGATGTGAGAACAAAGAATATAATCAAGAAATAAATGTCTTAGTGAATATATAAACTAGTTATGGGAGGATAAATAGAGGGCATGATGATTCTTCTTTGACAAGTTCTAAAACAAAAACCAAAGTTGAATTGCCTTAAGGAACATAAGCCCTTAGAATTCTTTGTATTAGTGTTTGTTAGTTGGTTAAAAAGGTGTCGTGATCACATAATGTTGAGTAAGCTCAAAAACCCCTTGTTTATAGGTTATAAAAGGGAGAAGGATGAAAATAGAACCTTATTTTGAGACAAGCATGCCTCTTCTGTAGGTTTCCAAAGATTTAGTATAAACAAGTATATGTCATACAAAGTGTAGACTAATCGATGCAGGAAGTCTACTCATGAAAGCTGATTATGGCTTTCAAAATTACTTTGATTATGAGAGTCGATTATGGCTTTATAATATATTTGGTTTTGTTATTGCTTATTACTAGGTCCTTTTATTTTTATTTTTGTCTCATGGGGATTGGGGAAGCTAATCGATACAGGAATCTTCCAAGAAATTGCTTGTTCTAATAAATTCTTTACTCAGCCATCCTTCGAAGGAGTAGCCAAAGTTTATATATTTTGTTTAATGTTTTTGATAGTTGTCCTTCAAGGGAGAATTCCACCTTACTTTGAGAAATTTTAAATATATTTTTGACAACTTTCCTTTAAGGGAGTAGTCTATGTATGCTTAGGAATGACCTATTATTTCTATTTTCTTTGGATTCTTCCTTTTGCTTGACATAGGCATGCTTATATAGGCTTAGAGGTTCACCTTTATGAAAGCAAAACTAAAATCATAAGAAGGTTGATTAGGTGTAAAGAGGTTTTAGGTGATAATGATAATGGGGATCTATCCCTATAAAAAGGGGTAAAAAGTACCATGATAATCATGCCATGGGTAGAGTTGCAGTCCCCATTGTTCAAAATTAGGATATGACTGTGATGGATAATCACATAAATCATTTTTAATCAATTTTCCCTAAAATAGGGAGATGAATGTGTTTAAAATCAAAGGATGAGCTTAAGTTTTAAAAAAAAAGGTGAACTTAATCCTTCTTAACAAAATAACAGACATATATGTGAAACATTGAGGGGCTCAGGCTCTAGGTTTCCCTCAAGAGAGGACAACTGATAAGCTCCTGATCCATACTTGTGGGTTATGATATAGGGTCCAAGACAACTAAAATTAAACTTACCCCACTTACTTTTCTCCATATTGATGACATGTTGATTTTAATTTAGGAAGAGGTCCCTAATGTTGAATTCTTGCACTCTAAGGTGTTTATTATAGGAATGTTTAACATGATTTTGATAGACATGGAGATGGGTAAGGGTTGTTAAGCGATGCTCATCAAGTAACTCAAGCTATGTTAAATGGTATTGAAAATAATCATCCTTATAAATTATATCTTGCAAAGATATGTAAAGAGATAAGATTTGGACTAAGAGGTAAGATTGTCTCCACTCCAAACACAAGGAAAAAAGGGGTAGCACTTGTATGGGTTCGAATGTTAGTACCAGATTCATTGACCATTATAGTGAGAATGTTGTTAAAAGTTTTGTTAGAGGACTCTACCTATCTATTCATTTGAGTGAAATGGGGTGAGGATAAACTTAAATTAATACTTAATGCATCACAAAGTCCCTTAAACTTGTTTGTTCTTAAAATATTTTCCATTATCGATGATAATTTTGTGAGGAACATCAAAATGACAGATAATGTGATAGTTGATAAAGTCGATAATATTCTCCACTTTGGTCAAGACTAGAGGAATAACTTCTTCCCATTTGGTAAAATATGTGGACATAGTGATGATAGAATGGTGTTTTTATAAATAACGAGGGTTAATTTCACCAATTAGGTCCAGACCCCATTATGAGAAGGGCTAAAAATTGGTGGAGACACGAAGACTATGGCTAGGTGCATGATGTAGATTAGCATGTTATTAACACTTAACACACTTTTTCACATAATCACAATAGTCTTGGTTAAGGGTAGGCTAGTAATAGCCAAGGCAAAGGATACATTTAGCTATGGTGAGGCCACTAAAGTGTCTCCCATATATACCATTTTTTTTTTTTTTGATAGCATGAGAGGCTTCATGAATGTGTAGGCAATAGAAGGGGAGACTATCAAATCTTTGTTTATAAATAATTCCACCCATAATTGTATAATGTGAGGTACTCTGGATAAAGGCTCTTTGAGTATTCTTAGAAAGACTTGAAGGAATGATGGCAAGGTTGACATAGTCGAAGGTCTGCTGATACCAAAGGTCGAGTTAGGTCTCCTCCAAATTTAAAATGATGGGAAAATATATTTTAACATAGGAAGACTAGGTAATTATATGGATAATGATAGATAGCTTAGATTCAGAGGGTGAATATGGGATTTAAGAGGCTAGGAAAGCCATGGTATTGGCAAACTTATTGGTAGATCATGGGGTTGACTAGATGTGGTAGTGTTCAAATGATGCTAAGAATTCATCAAATAGTTATTTTTATTATTGAAAAACATCATTATTACACTAGTAAGAGCCACTGATTTGATTGACCACAAGTTGGGAGTCACCAAAGATATTAATTGTTTTGACTCCCAAGGCAAAGGCAGTTTGAAGGCCTCTCACTAGGGATTTATACTCAGCCACATTGTTAATACATTCAAAATCAAGCTTGAAAGATAAAGGAAGAGGTTCACCGTGAAAATGAATAAGGATGATGATATCTCCCTTACCACATTGACATTTTGATCTGTCAAAGAACATGGTAACCTAATAGGTGAAGTCCGCTTGAGAGAGGGTTGTGATGGACTCATCAGGGAACTCAAGAGGAGGTTGGTTATCTACTAACAGTGCTTCATCCAATTGGTTGATAATTACTTGACCCTTAATTGAATTTTTTTGAAGGAACTCAAGGTCAAACTCTATTAAAAGCATGAGCCACTTGACCATATCTTGGTTTTGGTATGGCATAGAGTATACATACTTGAGTGGGTCGATATTGGTTATAACATAGGTTTTATGGTTAAAAAGGTAGTAGAGAAGTTTGGTGGCCAAAAATACTAAAGATAATCAAAGCTTCTCGATGTGGGTATACTGAGTCTCATACTCTACAAGCATGTGGCTAATATAGTAAATGATTTTCTCCATGTGTTATTCATCCTAATCTACAAGCATGTGGCTAATATAGTAAATGATTTTCTCCATGTGTTATTCATCCTGATGAACAAGCATTGCCTATATGGATTGGTTGGTAGTGGAGATATAAAGGTAGAAATGTTGGTCATCCTTAGGAGGGTTTAGGACATGTGGATACAAAAGGTACTATTTGATTGAATCAAAGGCCTTTTGATAGTCATTATTCCACTTAAAAGTTACATCCTTCTTTAGAAGGTGGTGGAAGGGTTGGCATCGATCTGAAAGTTAGGAGATAAAATGATGGATGGATTGGATTTTCCATTACAAACTATGGATTTGCTTGAGTTTGATTAGAGGAATCATGTCAAGGATGGCTTTGATTTTGGTTGGATTGGCCTCTATTCCTTGAAAGGAGATAATAAAGCCAATAATATTTCTTGACAAGACCCCAAAAATGCACTTCTTAAGGTTAAGGTAGGCATGGTAATGGATGAGTCACTCAAAGATAATCTTGAGAATAACCAAATGATCTTTATGATATTTAGATTTCCCAAGAAGGTCATCCACATAGTCCTCGATAATTTTATGGATAAGGTCATGAAATATGTATGGCATGGCACATTGGTAGGTTGTATTAGTGTTTTTTAGTCTAAAAGGAATGAATCTATAGTAAAAATTCCCCCATGGGGTGGTAAAGGTAGTCTTGTGCTGATATTTAGGGGAAATTAGGATCTAATTGTAACTTGAGAATCCATCCATGAGAGATAACATCTTGTGTCTAGTTGTAAGATCAACTAGCTGGTCAATGATCGATAGAGGAAAGTTATCTTTAGGGCAAACAATGTTGAGGTCATGAAAGTCCACACAAATGCGTATTCCCCCTATCAATTTGGTGAAAGGTATGACATTTGAGACCCATTGAGGATAGTCAATAGGTTGAATTAAATTTATAGATGAGAGGCATTGAAGTTCTTCTTTGATGAGAAGGGTTATGTGAGGGTGCATGCACAGAAGTTTATGTTTGATGGGTTTGGCATCATGGTTGGTGACTATGTTATGGGTGGGAATAATAGGGTCAATTATAAGAATGTCTCTATAAGACCAATCAAATGTTATGTTTTGATATTATAGGAAGGAGGGGAAGTTTTGAAGTACATTGGTATTCAATGATTAGCCAAATTTGATAATGTGGGGGTTGTCTAGAGTGCCCAAGTTGATATCTATGGTGGATTCATTCAACATGGTCAAAGTCTCAAGATGAATGAATTTATGGATAGAAGAATCTAGGGCACCAAGGTAGGTGAGAATGGAATCATCATCCTAGGACTAAATAGTGTTAATGGTAGGGGAGTCATCTCCTATCATCTCAGGATGGTTCAAAGGGATGGTTACAGTTTCCCCTTCCTTTTGATAAGTCAAGGGTTCAAGGCTGATCATGTTGATGTAAAAAACTTAGTTGGGATGATGTCATCATCCTCACACATAGGTGGAGGAGAGGTTGGTGAGGAAGGGTTGTCTTCTTCAATAATGGTCATGGTAGGTGGTTTAGTTTGCTTCTTGGTGGGTAGAATGAAACCAAGGCCATGTTTCTCACGAGGCTTTTTGATCTCAATAGAAATCAACTCATGTGTGCCATGCTCATATCATCTAAGACCAAATCATTTCTAATCAAACCTGTGGAGGTGTCTTAATAAAACTTAGATTGTCTAGATAGGAGAATTCAGAGGTGAATGGTTGAGGTAAAGAGGAGGCAATAAAAGGGTCAAGTAGTTTGTCAAGTCCCCCATAGATTAAATGGGTTTGATAGTGTTAAGTTCCAAATGGAACAATGGCTCTAACATTGGGGTCATATCCAGGTTAGTGGTCAATTTTCTCATACTCTTGGGGAGTAGGTAAAGCATCAAGGGCAAGGAGGCAATATTCCTCTAGTGAAAGATATTAGAACGTGGATTCTAAGTGGTTTGAGGTAAGGATCTGATTATAGGGTATGGATGATCTAGTTGATGCCTCATCAATAGGAGAAGGTATGACTTTATCTTTCATCGTTGAGGACTTGTGTTTGGCTAATGAGGGTGTGTTAGATGGAGGTAAGATCACATTGTTGGGTTGATAAGTCATGTTGCATGATGAAAAAGGGATTGGATCAACTTGTATAGTGACAACCTAACCTTCAAGCTCAAATTTAATACAATAATGAAGGGTAGAGGGTATGTAACCCATAGAGTGGATCTAAGGTCCTCCTAGTAAAACATTGTATTGGAATTCACCTTCCACTATATAGAAGAGTTTGGGGAGCATGTGAGGTCCTAAATGGATATGAAGGATAATATTTCCCAACATAGTGGCCATGGTGTCATTCAAAGATTAAAGGATGGTCAAGGTTTTAGACATGACATTATTTGGTAGATTGAGTTGGTTATATGCATGGGAGGAGATGATGTTAATACTAGTTCCCCCATCAATCATGACTCATTTGATGAAAATTTGGTTGATGTAAGTAGTAATAAAGAGACGGGGATCTAGGTCATCTAGATAGATAGAAGGCATTTTTGAATCCTTTAAGGTGACAAGGTTATAAATTTAGAGAGTACCAAAAAAGGCTACTAGATGTTTTGGTCTTCAGGTTGGACCTGTACCGATTACAATTCCTCTATCATTACATGGTGATGATTAGGGGAAGTAGAGATCAACTCATATAATTTCATCTTCATCAGGGTCTGATGATGTTGTTTAAGCACCACTCTCCTGATTGATTTGGAGGGGTTAGATTGGGAGGTACCCAAGATAGAAACCTTGGGTTTGGATGAAGGTGAAGGTGCTTGATTTTAGTTTGGTTGATATGTGGAAGATGGGTATGTATATAGAATAAACACTTTGGCCTTCCCCTTATCCTTCTGTTGAGCATGTGATCATGTGACCACATGGATAATATGGATAAAGGGAAGAGTTAGGTTAGGAAATGGGTTTAGTTCCTCACCACTCTAAGGTGAGAGTGGGGGAGTATGTAGGTGTTGGGTAGTGGTTGTTGGTTGTAAGATTGGTAATGGGCCCATGAGAGGTTCCTCTATTAATAGGTCATCCTCATCATAGAATTGATATATAATGGTTTGGAGAGACTTGCATTTCTTCGTTTCATGTCCTAGTGTCCTATAATAAGAGTACACTTGGTGGTCATTATAGCATAAGGGATTTGGATCGAAAGTGTCAAATAGTCTGATGGGAGGTAAGGTTAGGCAAGAGGCTTTTAATAAACTTTGGAAGATAATTTAGTAAGGCTTAACTAAAGGTGGAGAGGTTTTATAGGTTTTGGTCTTAGTTGGTGAGATGGAAGTCTTTTGGAAATGGGCTTGGTGGTAGGATGTTTGGGTAAGGTAGTGTTCTTAGTTGATGGTTTGGGTTTTGGTAAGGTGTAGGTTGATAGGTTGGAGGTAAGAGGTTTTAGGGTAGGTATTTTGATCTTTGATGGCATGGTGAAGATAGGTGTCTTAGAAATTAAGTGTGTTGGTGTTACCAAAAAAGCAGTTGGGTTTTGGTTAAGACAATCAACTTCCTAATCAGATTGGAGGGATTAGGCCCCAAGATAGAGGGAAAGGTTGAAGGAGGTAGGATTTTGGCCCTCTAGCCCTTTGGTGGCTTTACTTCCTTCATTAATTTGGTTTTTTGGTTGGTTGTTTGGTTTGGTGAGGTATGAGCCACTTTCACAAATGGGTGAATAAGGTTTTGTGTAGGGAAGGTGCCAAGGTTTTTGGTTAGTTTTGTTGGTTTGGTCGGAGAAGGTGAATTGGTTTTTTGGGGTTTAGGTACATTAAATGGGTGAGGATTTGTTGGGTTGGTAGAGGTTTTTATCAGTTTGATTGGTAAGATAGGGGTTTGGATAATAGGAGTGGTGGGTTAGTTTGTCAAAAGTACGATTGGAGGTTCTTACTTGTTGATGTAAGGTATTATTATTTGCTTCCAAAAGGTGGCTCAATCCATGTCAATGTTGGAGATAATTTAAATTTCTTCACTAACCTAGAGAATGGTTTGTAGATTGGTTTTGTTCCCTGGGTAGTGGACTTGAAAGACAAACCCATAGGTTAAGACAGGGGAATGGTGACCTTATCCTTTTCCTCAATCAAAGGAGGAAAGGTTTGGATGGGTGACTCATCCATGTGGGGGTAGACATGGTGGCTTCCTCTTTGGGAATGATCTCCAAAGGGATAGTAAATTGCTTGATAATTAAGGGAGAAGGTAAAATGGGTGTTTATTCTAGTATGTCAATTGAAGAGGGGTTAATGGCTCCACTACCTCAATAAGTGGAGGAGGATAAGGGGTTGCTTCCTCAGTTCATATTTCCAAGGAGGATAAGGTAACTCAACTACCTCAATAAGTGGAAGGGGTAGAGAATAAATAAATTAAGTGGTAGATTCTTCAGTAATGAGCGTGTCAAAAACCATGTTAACAGTATGGGCATCATGAGAACACTCAACCTTATTTCTCTCATTTTCGATAGGTGCATGATTGGAAAAAGGTTGCCTAAAAATATTAATGGATTGGTTTTGAGGTGCATTGGGGTTGTCTAACACAAGCTCCCCCTTGTCAATGAGATATTTGATCATGCTCTTAAAGGTATTACACCTACTAACGTCATGCCTTACTACTCAATGGAAAGAACATAGATCATTATCATTTCACCAACTAGGTACAAGATGAGAAGAATAAAAATTTTGGGGAGGCTTGATAGCAAGAAGTTGTATGATATTAGCCTTTAGTAACTTCTCTAGGATTGAAGCATAATATTCTCTAAGTGGAGTAAATTTCTTTTGGTTATTCTAGTTTTGGCCCCTCATGTTTTGTTTTTAGGAGTTAGAGGAGTTTGGTTGGTTGAAAGATGATGGAGAAGTGGCTTTAAGGAAAACTACATTCATATTTCCCTTTCTCTTGGTATTGGTATTGGTTTGGTTGCTCGGTTTAGAGGAAGAAGCCTCATTGGTTTTGTAGGTAGGGTTCTTTTTATCAATTTTATCTTTCCTTCGTCGATGGCTCTATTCTCTAGCTTACATTCCATGGTAAAAGCTTCATCAAAAGGTCTAAAGCTCTGAACACATAATGTAGAAGAGATGTGCTTGGCACATGCCTGACCAAAAAAATTTATTAGTTCAAGTTGAGGTAAGGATAAGGAAAGCTGATTGATTAGGCTCATCCAATGAGCTACAAAATTAGAAATGGATTCATCATCAAATTATTAGATAGAGTAAATTTAAGTGATGGAAACCTTCTTGGAGATATTTATTGAAAAGTGATCTAAGAAGGTTTGGGTCAATTAGGTGAAGGAGAAGAGGGAATGTTTGGTTATGGAACTATACTAGTCTAATGTTGGGCTGAATAGGGACATGGGGAAGGTACAAAGAAGGAGGGAATCATCATAGGTAATAAAATAACATGCATGCCTAAATTCCCTAAGGTTTATTTGGGATCCTCCTTACTTTGAAACTTGGAGGACTTGGAGAGATCTCACTAAGAAGGATATGGTCTGATAAGGATGTACGGGTTGATGGGTTCATTATAGATCTGATCATATGATAAGATGTTTTGAGCCCTAGAGATAGATGATTGTAGAGTGGTCATCTTATCCATTAGAATTTTCATTAGATCTATTTGTGGTTGTGCACCCAAAAGGTTTTAAGGTGTATATTATTGTGGTGGTTGGGTGACATATTGATAATTGGTAAGGGGTTGAGGAGTGGCCACATATTGGTGGCTAGACATCGGTGATTGGGTGGAATCTATGTAAGGGTAAGCAAATGTAGGTGGTTGGGTAGTAGGTAGAGGAACATGCCCTTGTGTGTTATGGATTTAACTTGATTTTGGTGAAATGGGCATCTGTTGATTAAGAGTGGTGGTTGGGTTGGTAATAAAAGGAAGGTTAATGACCTTTGTGATGATGGGTGGTACGGTAGAAGGTATAGGCACCACAAGATTTTTAAGTGGAGTATTGGTCAAAGGAAGGTTGGCAATGCTAGTGGTAGGCACTCCCATGGTGAGGGGAGTGTAGGTGTATAGAGGTTGGATTTATCCTAAGTTAAAGTATTTTTTGGTGGGGGTGGAAGGTATAAGGGTATTTTTAGGTTGGGTAGGTTAGTTTTCCATAGTAGTAACAAAGGGATTTTTAGTATATGAAGAGGCTTGGGTAGATAATAGTTGGGTGGTGACTGTGGCAATAGAATTTTTTCTCATGAGGTGGGAAGGCATTCCATAAGTTCGATCTATAGGTAAAACCGAAGCAGGGGTATGGTGAGGCATGGTGTTAAGGGAATGTTGAAGGGTCATAGGGTTATTATCTAGGAAGGTGGCAAAGTGTATATCTCCTTGGGGAATTTTATAAGAAAAAGAAGGAATTCCTAAATGGTGAGGAGAGTCTATTGGTTTATATATGTAGTCCATGGATGAGGAGGTAGAAGATTCTAATTGGTTTAGTGATGGGTTATATTCTACTAGGTTCTTTCACTACTGGCAAGTTAGAACCATCCAAGGTAAGGGGGAGAGAATACACAAACAATCTCACCACTCAAATAAAGAGAATACAAGAAATGATCAAGGAAAACAAATCATAATTAAAAAATCATGTTAAGTCCTAAAGTTCCTTTTAGTCTCTCTTTTGGCTTATACCTTAAGCTTTTAATAAATTGTGTGACTAGAACTAACTTGTAAAGCAGGTAATAGAAAAGAAATCTATGGATGGTTTCAGGTTATTCAAGCTCTCAAAAATAATCTATATTTAAAATCAATACGTGGCTTGGTATTGGGGCCTACCCCCTCACTTCACACACTGCAACAATTAGGGTATCAGGTGCTTAGCCAATATATAACAATTTCTAGTGTTTATAATCAACCAAAGAGTTGAGTTGGTTCTCCCCTTGGTAATGACCTCCAAGTAGGATTTTTAGGAAATGGGAAGGTGACTAATAGGTGATGAAATCCTAATTGGACCTTGTATCAAGCTTGTTTGATGTTTGATTGATGAATGTGGTTTATTTTAGTGTGTGCAATAAAAGCGATGTTATGATCAGATTACTTTAATTTAATTTAGATTATATGAGCTAAACTTATAAGAAACCAATGTATGCAGTCAAATTTAAGACCAAAATAAAATTTGATGTTGTTTATGACCACAAAAGAGAGAGATGAGTATATAGCTACAAAATAAACAAAAAAGAAAACATGAGTAGAGACTCAAGGTCTTATCGGGCATGCCAAAATGTTTTAGTGAGTTTCAACTTATATTTCAATAAAGGAAGAAGAAGAAGAAGAAACTAAATACAATTATGGTTGAAAAACCTATTTGGCTATGTGTACATTGAATCAGATGATTGTGAATAAATCCTCTTTAGCTTGGGAGAATGACCTACAAATAAGACAACACTATGAATATTTTTTGTTATATAGCTAACTAGGTGGATTGCCTAGCACTAGCTAGATCCCAGAAGCAAAAGCTTCCTTAGGGGTTGTCAATCCACACATTTTAAATGATTAAGTTTATAAAAAGAATGGCAAAATACTTGTATCAATAATCAAAAGGTACTGAAATTGAACATAAGAAATACTTGATAGAGAAATGGGCTAAAATGATTGATATAACAATAAGCAAGTCAACACTAGTGCTAAATGGGTCAAGTGTGATTTAGATAATAGGTTAGGGGTCTGTGAACAAGTAGGGACACAAAAAATTGGGTTTGGTTAAGGGTAAGAGGGTGAAAATAAATTGTTTTTTTTTCCAAAGTGACCATCGATGGTTGATGTGACTTTTGGTGGTTAAGGTGACCATCGATGGTCAAGGTGACCGTTAGTGGTTGGACAAACCATCGGTGATCACACTAGCCATTGACAGTTACTGTGTGTAGGTTGTAGGTAATAAATGACTAGTTGACAAGTTTTTAAAAGGTAATTTTGGGAGATGGGTTGGTTTTGGGATGATTACAAAATAAAAATAAAGTAAATGAATACTAGGAAACAAATAATTAGCTTGCATAAGATTGATTGGATAAGTGGTTGAGGAAGTTGACTCATTGAAAGTGTCTGGCATGATTTTGGTAGAGTAATGATACTTGGCTATCAATTGAGGGGTGACGGCAAGTTGGATCTATATCGTGATGGTTAGATTGTTGGATTTCTATAACACCTACAAAAAAAAGCTCTAGATGTAAAAACTCTTGATAATTTTGGATGTTGTGTTGTGGAGCCTATTTCTAAATTATAATGTATTTTCAAATACTGTACATTTTAAATGTACTATACACTCTATATGTATTCTTACTAGGGTTCTAGACCCCCTTTAATAGGAAACCATTTTTGGGTTGACTTTGCCCATGGTTTTATTACCCATTATTTTATAATACCACTTTTTTGATATATTATGCATAGATAGATATTTCATAGGTAATACATCATGAGAACAAGGGTTTGAGAAGAAAGAACAAAGTGAGTGAATTCAGGTGTGAATTCAAGAAGATTTGTTAAGTGCATATCCAAATAATATTTTTGCATTATAATTGTGAGAATACTAATGTGAGAGTGGTTTGTAATCTTGTGGCTTGTAATAAATTTTTAAAAAGTGTTTCTTGATGAATGTAGCCCATATTGGGTGAACTATATTAAATATGGTCTTCTTATTGTGCATTTTATTTCTATTCTTTTTACATCTATGTTTATATCTATTATTTCAATTCTATAAAATTATTTCACATCAATTTTTGTATTTATTCCTAACAACTGGTATCAGAGTTTCAGGTTGTATTTACTGAAGTATTGAATCGTAGGAAGGGTTATTAGTTCAAGTGGGAGATATGGCTAATGATCACAAATCAAAGGTTGAAAATTAAACAGATAGAACTTTGGTCTATGGAATATGTAGATGAAGGATTACCTATATCAGAAGGACCTCCATACTCTCATGGGAGAAAAAGTAAAGCAACCAATGAGTATGAGCCTTGGGAATTGCTTGACAGGAAGCACTTGGGGCCATTAGGCTATACCTTGCATCTTTGATCACACTTAATATATTGTAGGAGAAGACCACAAAAGGTCTCATGAATTCATTAGGCAATTTATATGAGAACCCCTCTACTTATAATAAAATATTTTTAACGAAAAAGTTATTTAATATGAAGATGTCTAAAAATGGTTTAGTTGTTGATCATCTGAATGAATTTAACAAGATTGTGATTATGTTTAATTCTATAAAAATTGATTTTGATGATGAAGTTAGGGATTTGATTATTTTGTGTTCCTTTCCAGAGAGTTGGAATAGCTTGGTAATGGTTGTGAGAAACTCAGTCTCTATTAATTCCAAGTTGAAGTTTGAGGATGTCATAGGAGTAATCCTTAGTGAGTAAATGTGAGGAAAAATCTATGGGGAGACTTATACTTTAGGTGATGCTTTGATTATGGAGAGTAGAGGGAGATAAAATTTTAGAGGAAAAGGAAAGTGTAGAAAGTCAAATGGTCTTTGAAGGTCAAAATCAAGGGTTAGGATGGTATGATGACACTATGGAAATATTGGGCATGCAAAGAAGGATTTTTGGTCTCTTCATAACAAGAACAAAAATCAAGAAGACACTAAGGAGGTGAATGTGTCAACAAGTAAAAATTGTCAAGATGCATTAATTCTCTCCATTAATAATATTGCTAAGTCTTGGGTTTTAGACTCAGGGGCTTCTTTTTTTTCTACACCATATAGGCATTATTTTATTGATTATGTTCAAGTGGATTTTGGACATGTTTACCTTGGTGATGATGAGCCTTACATCATAGTAGGAAAAGGAAGCATTCAGATCAAGATGCAGAATGAGAACACTTGGCTACTGAATGATGTCAGTCATGTGGCTAAGTTGAGATGAAATTTGGTATCTGTAGGACAGCTAAGTAGTGAAGGTTGTATGGTGATATTTACAGTAGATTCTTGGAAGGTGACCAAGGGTTTTCTTGTGGTATTAAGAGGTAAGAAGGTTGGTACCCTGTATTTATCAAGTAGTTTTGATTATTATAATTTAGTTACTTCAAATGTAGATGTAACTTTTTGGCACAATCAGCTTAGTCACATGAGCCAAAAGGGTATGCAAATTTTGAAGGATCGATTATCTGGATAGAAAGGATCTGATTTAGATTTTTTTGAACACTATGTGTATGAAAAACATAAAAGGGTAAAGTTTCTCAAGGTTGGACCTACAAGGAAGGAGAATAAGTTGGAGTTGGTTCATTCAGATGTATGGGGGCCAACTTAGGTATATTATATTGGTGTGCCATTTTATTATGTCACTTTTATTGATGATGCAACTAGGAAAGTTTGGGTGTATGACATTAGGATAAAATCTAATGTTTTTGATACATTTAAAATATGGAAATCCTTGGTTGAGAATGAAACAGGTCTCAAGTTAAAATGTCTCAGGTCAGATAATGGTGGGGAATATTGTAGCAATGCATTTTTTTATTACTATTCAAGGAATGGAATTTGTAGATAGAGGATGGTTCCAATAAATCCATAGTATAATAGAGTGTCAAAAAGGATTAACATGACTATCACGGAGCATGTTAGGAGCATGAGATTTCATGGAGGACTACCTCTTCAATTTTGGGTAAAAGTAGTAAACATAATAGTATTTATGATAAATAGAGGTCCTTCATTTGCTTTGGATGGAGGCATACCTAAGTAAGCTTGGCCTAGTAATAATATTTATTATTCATTTCTTATAATATTTGGATGTGAAGCCTTTGTTCATATTGATAAGGATGATATGACCAAGTTAGAGGCTAAGTGTGAAAAATACACCATTATTGGTTATGGTGAGAATGAATTTGGTTTCCAGATTTGGAGTCTTAAGGACAAGAAAATATTTAGGTCTAGGTATTTTATCTTTAATGAAAAAGTCATGTATAAACAATAGTTGCAGGATTAGAAAGAGGATTCTAAAAAAGAGTATACAGTTCAGGCACCTACTCCACAAGAACCCCAAACTCCTATGGTGAGAAGGTATTTTAGGGTAAGAAGAGAACCTAAATGTTTTTATCCATCTCTTAATTATTTATTACTCACTAACAATGGAGATCTAGAGTGCTTTGAAGAAGCAATGCAGGTAGATGTCAAGAAGAATTGGGAGCAAACTATAGGTAAGGAGCATTAGTCTCTGATAGAAAATCATACTTTGGATTTGGTAAACCCACTTGAAGGTAAGAGAGTATTGTATAACAAGTGGGTGTATATAGTTAAAGAAGATGATGGATGAAAGAAAAGGTACAAGGCCTGGTTGGTGGTAAAGGGTTTTACATAGAAGGGAATTGATTTCAATGAGATTTTTTCCCTAGTAGTAAAGATGACTTGTATTAGGATTGTTCTTGGGATAGTCACAGTAGAAGATTGAACTTAGATAAGTTGGATGTGAAGACTATGTTCCTTGATGGTGATTTGGAGGAGGACTTGTCTATGGAGTAGCCACAGGGATATGAGATTATAGGGAAGAAAAACATGGTGTGCAAATTGAAAAAGAGATTGTATAGCCTAAAACAAGCTCCACAATAGTGGTACATGTAATTTGATGGTTTTATGATGGATTAGGGATACTCCAAGTGTCATTTACACCACTATGTATATATCAATAAATTTTATGATGGTGATTACATTATCATTTATTTGTATGTGGATGACATGTTAGTTGCAAGTAAGAACATGTAAGAAATAAATGTACTCAAAGAATAACTTAGTAATTCCTTTGTTATGAAGGATTTGGGAGCAAAAAAACAAATCTTTGGTATGAGAATAACTTGGGATAGGAAGGAATGAAATTTGAATTTATCTTAGGAAGAGTACATCAAAAAGGTCTTGTAGAGGTTTAGTATGTAGGATGCTAAACAAGTTTGGAATCCTTTGGCAGGTCATTTCAAGTTATCAAAGGAGTAGTGTCCCAAGATATAGGAGGAGAGATTCCAAATGTCACATGTACCTTATTCATCAGTTTTTGTTATCTTGATGTATGCCATGGTGTGTATTAGGCCAAATATTGCCCATGGAGTGGGAGCAGTAAGTAGGTACATGAGTGATCCAGGTAGAGAACATTAGAAGGCAGTGAAGTGGATATTTTGATATTTAAGAGGGAACATGGGGACAATTTTAATCTATGGTGGATTGGACACCACTTTATGTGGTTATGTATATTCGAACATGGCTAGAGATTTAGATAGTAGGAGTAAAATAGGGTATGTATTTACTGTAGGTGACATAGTGGTGAGCTAGATTTCTTGACTACAAAAACTTATGGCTTTGTCAACCATGAAAGTTGAGTATGTTTCTACAATAGAGGCAAGAAAAGAAATGATTTGGTTATAATATTTTATTGAATATTTAGGGTATAAGTAGGAGAAAGGGAAGCTATATAGTGATAGTCAAAGTGTTATACATCTAGAAATGAACTCTATTTTCCATTCTAGGATGAAGCATATATAGTTGAGGTACCATTTCATCAGGATAGCTTTGGAAGAAGAGAATTTGAAGCTGGATAAGATTCATACCATTCAAAATCCTATAGACATGATGATCAAGGTGGTCACAAGGGAGAAACTGAATCTATGTTTAGTTTTAGTTGGCCTTCATAGTTGATAGTGAAGGGTTGAGAATCCTTCTTAGAAGAAATCAATCTCCAAGAGGGAGATTGTTGTGTTGTGGAGCCTATTTCTAAATTACAATGTATTTGGTAATACTAGACATTTTAAATGTACTGTAAACTCTATATGTATTCTCATCAAGGTTATGGACCCCCTTTAATGGGAAACCATTTTGGGGTTGACTTTGCCCATGGTTTTAGTACCCATTATTTTGTAATATTGCTTTGTTGATGTATTATTTATAGATATATATTTTTTATTTAATACATCATGAGAACAAGGGTTTGAGAAGAAATAATGGAGTGTGTGAATTCAAGAGGGTTTGTTGAGCACAGTTCCAAACAATATTTATGCATTGTAATTGTGAGTAGACTGATTTGAGAGTGGTTTTAACTCTTGTGGCTTGTAATAAAATCTGAGTAAATATTTTTTAGTGGATGTAGCTCACATTGATTGAACCATGTTAAATCTATTCTTCTTGTTGTGTATTTTATTTTTATTCTTTTTGCATCTTTGTTTATATATATTATTGTGATTTTGTGAAATTATTTGGCATCAATTTTTGTATTTATTCCTAACAGTGGATGTGGTCCTTTTTCACCTCCTACTCTTCTCTTCTTATAGGTAAGGAAGGAGAAGAGAAACAAGATGTTAATTGGGCCTTCTAATTATAATTTTTTCATGCAATGGCTCTCACATAGAGTTAGATGAGCTAATTTTAGAAAATCAAGGCAGATGTTTACATGTTAGTTTTTGGGATGGTGGTGCCTAACCGTCAATGATCAAGGTGACTGTCAGTGGTCATCCTAACCGTCGACAGTCAAGGGCCAAGGTATAAAGTGGGTTAAAGCATGGGTGTAGTTATTTGGTTAAACTAACCATGGTTAGGCTTGGCTAGGGGTCAAAGGACCAAATTAGTCCCAAGGGGGTCCTAAGGTAGTGCAAGGGTGTTTCAATATTTTAGAATTGTGGTGTACATCTTTTTAGTGTCTATAATAACAAGTGAGACAATACCTCCGTACTTTCTCATCTAGTTACACATTAAGTTATAAGCTTATCTCAATCCCTTAGACTAACAAGATTTTATGCACATCTTATTCCATACTCACTCTAAGACAAAGGTACATAAATGTCTCATCAAAATAACATGTTTTAATCAAGATGAGAATAATACCAATCTAATCAAGGATTAATCATATCATAATGATTAAAATCAACTTATAAATCTTAATCTAGAACCAATCAAATTCAAGGTTTGCCACTCCTCGTGGTCAAAGTTTATAAGCTTAGATAAATTAGCATTGTAAAGTGTGACTCTAAAAAACCACAAGTATAAATTAGTGAAATAATATCTCAAAAAAAACTCTTAAATACCCTCACATGGTATGAATAAAACACTGCAACACAAGTTTCCAAAATCACTACACACATACCAAACCTTTAAGTGTAGTATCATAACATGTTTCCACAACCAGAAGGAAAAGTATTAACTACATAGATGCATCGACCCATTCCATTCCTACAACTTATCTATCAAAAAAATTATAAGACACTATCCCACAAACCCCAGGGAATATTATCAAAACAACATTTTAGAAACAAGTTTTTGATTAAGGGAACACTTAATCAACATCATGAAAATATGAATCCACTCAGTGGGCTTATAATGCTATCAAAAGAGGGTGAGAGAGTAAAAAATCACCTCTATTTTAGTTATGTGAGATGAAACCTCTTCCTAATTCACATAAACATATGAAGTGTCAATCCATAAGCAAACTCTTAAAACATAGAAATCCTCAACAAAAATTACTACACTCCACTACAATGAGAATTCCCACTGCACTAAGTGGTGTTAACCCATAATTTGTCTTTTATAATTTCCTCCCCTAGGATTAATGTACATAAGACACAAAACATTATCAAAAATACGCATATTCTTAAGTGAGAAGCATCCCATGCTTTTTTAACTCTCACAATACAAAACAAAAGTGATAGAGGTGACTTGATTACCAAGTAAGGATATATTCATTCTCGAGGTGTTTGATTTAAGTGATCAAAATTATTTTAGGAATCTCTTGTTCATTACTCATGAACTATGATATTCATTCACCTATCCAAATATTGTATACAACCATCACCATCGAGACAATTAATAAAACAACCCTTTAATAACTCTAAGAGGGTACGAGTGATCCTTAGGGTACACACTCAATGTACCACATAACATTTCATGTTTTTGTAAAACAAATTTCATGAAGTCAACTATCAATCCTTGTCACTTCATAAATAGGTCACATATGATTATGCCTTATCCTTTCTATAATTCCCTTCTATTATGTTGGTGCTCCACACATCTTATGATTTAGTTAGATATTTTCTTAGGCAAATCAGTCCTAAGATCTTTACTAGAGGCTAGTTTATTTTTAGAGCAACTCATATATGAAAAAAAATCAATGACTACCTAGAAAAATTTTAGGAAAGACCTTGTTCAAGGAGTCAAAATACAAAATACACTCCTAAGAGATTAAGTTATTTGATCAAATGTAGAATTCATCCACATAGGTAAACATAATTTCCAAGAATCGTGGATGTCTATTACCGATAATAGTCATCAAGCCATACATGAGGATATACTAAATCTCACAAATCCAATCATGGTGTAGCATGATTATGCACTAAGGCACTACAAGTTTAAAAGACACTTCACTTAACCAGTACAATACTACATGTCACTAGGTTCTCCATACATGGGTATAACATGTCCTATCCAATGATGTAACAATCAACACAAAGGGAGAAATTTAAGCTTTAAGGGAATGTGTTGTTTAAGTTAAATAATATTAATATATGTTATTGAATTTTTGATTAATAAGACTTCTAGTGAAAATTGGTACATCTACTACCTTGTTGTTACACCTTTAAATTCTTCATGAAAGAGTAAACTAGTGACATATTTATTGAAATACAATCTCACTTATGTAGATATAAAATACAATACTACTTTAGTGACCTAAGAGTATTTTTGAATATAAAAATACTTATCCATCTCATTTAACCATGTTTTAGCTCCGTCATCCAAAATAGTTCCATTTAACTTAGGTGGATTCACCTTTTTCATATCTCTAGGCAACTCCATATCTACATATGCTCTAGCATCCTAAGGGTTTTCTTGCTCAACAAAATTCTCTTCAGGATCATCTTGGTGTTATCCTCTTCATGGCCATGAACTTCCTAACCAAAGCTAAAATTTAATCCATGGTTTCATTCATGGATGTGATAATATGATCTAACTTTTTTGGTTGCTCAACAGCAAAGCAATTAGGATCAAATGGAGGGTTACTATCATTGAAATTTAAACTAACCTCTCTAAATACTCTAACTTTCACCATTATCCTTTATGGTAACCAAAAGAATACAAAAATTTAGTGGACTCATTAGGTCCTAGAGTTTGAGTCATAATTTTGATACCACATATAACATTTCCACTGGGACTTATTTAGAATAACATAAAAAAATTAATTATCATATTATTTCATTAGATTACACCATGAGAATATAATTAGTGATCCAAATATAAAACTCTAAGTATAATAACTATAAAATAAGCATGTGACTTATATTTGTCACTGATCACTATCATAAAATGAAATAAACATAATAGAATAAAAAAATTAATTACATATTTCCATCCACAGTTGGTACAAACATGTAGCCACTACTGTCATAGTACAATAAGTAAATAATTACATCCCATTAGGTATAATGTTTCAATAATAATAAATAAAATAAAATGTACAAGATACAAGGCTCCATGGATCATGAGTTCCCCAAACTTCAGTATCTATGGTAATCTCAAGTGTAATATCTAAATAAGTACTATTGTGGGTAGGTAAAGCATCATCCGAGTGCTTTTCCACACCAACCACAGACCATCTATCCAATGCACCATCCCCCATAATGGAATGGACCTCCCTTCATGTATTTTAGATGTAAAATCACTGAGAGGGGGGGTGAATCAATGATGATAGATAATGCAATTCAATTCTCAACTCTAAAACATTTAGCACATACAATTGTGATGCATATAAATTAACCATTGAAATAAATAAGGAAGATATATAAAGATCAAGCACACAACACATGATATACATGGGAAACCCTCTTGTAGGATAAAACCCATTGAACCCTACAATATGGACTATATTCCTATAAAGATAAGATTCAACATTTAAACTAGCACCAACTGATCAAGGAACAACCATCCCTTAATTTAATGAGACACCCATCTCATAAGGAGGAACCAACCCCCTAGAAAACCAAGCACCAATATAGCTACCTTGATTTGATCTTCACATATGATTTGATATCTTATACACTTGATGATGGACTTATCTTACTTGATCTCTTTCCCATTTACACTCTCATAAACTTGCACACACAAACAATGAATCTAAAACATCCGTTTGGATCACTCTTCACTTCTTATCATATACACAATAAAAAAAGCTAAAAAAAATCTATCAAAACATCATCAACATGACCTATAGGTCATGCACACAATTATTAACATGTTATAATCTTTAATCCATCCACTAAGCACACTCACTCAACTAGCCTATAGGGCTTACTCTCTCAATCTGCCTTTTATAGGGTTATTAGGTCCAATGACCTATGTGTTCACCTTCATCAACTTGATAAAACAAGAATGACTAATCCTTTTTACTCTATATTTTTCCTTAATGACCTATAAATTCTCTTTTAAAGGTTATCTCCTTCACTTGAATCCACGCACTTTCAACTTGCATAATTAGTCTATTTATGCATTGTATTTATACCATTCTCTTCCTTTAACCCATATTAGTTAGATAATATGCTTTACGTATTTTAACCACATTTAAAATAGATCCATAAACATGTTAAATTTGAGAACCACACTCATCATATGTCATTCATTACCTCATTAGCCTCAAACCACCACTAGGTCTTGGTGAGACATAAAACAATTAGGCCTTCATAGTCACATGTTACATGTGAGACTACTTAGACCACCTTCATAATTAACCAATGCTTTGAACACATAAAAAATATTTCCAATATCCTATTTCTAACTCCCATATGTGTCCATGACACCTAAAACACCAACTCACACCTAGAACCTACCAATTAGGTCTCCTTGCTCTTCAGGTCTTCAAACACATAAAACATAGTCTCGATATTCTAAAGAAACAACTCAAATATTTCACATATCCATATTATTATATCACATGGGTGAACCATTTATTACATTTGATACACCTTCATGTGCTTTATATACTTCAACATAGGCTCTGATCACTTAAATCAACTCTCTCAAAATGACCACTCAGACTAGTCATATACATTCAAAATATAGTCAAGATATTTTCACTCCCTGTAAATCATCAAGGGTATATCATGACATAAAATACTTTATAATAATTCTTATAGACTTATAAAATATCTTTTTATTCATTTTCTTATTCAATTATACTTAGAACCCCTTCAACTTACCTCTGCAAGATGGTCACTCAATCTACCAATGCATTTAACAAATACAGTCAAATTCTAAGCCTTTGTTCACACTAAATATGGATTGTTAAAACCTCAAATATATATATATATATATATATATATATATATATATATATATATATATATATATATTTGAGGTTTTAACACTCTCCAATAGTTAATCCCTATTGAAACATCAAGACATTATCAATAACAACTCAATTATTCTTCTCAAATCACTTACAGATCATGGTCAAACACTTAGTCAAATTTGGAGCTCAATATTTATAATTGTACAAACATTAAAACCTTATAACTATATTATTTAGATTAATTTTGATGTGTTTTATATTTTTTTATTTTACTACATCAATAAATTCATCTTGGATCAAAAGATATAACTCTAAAACTATAGATTGGTTTTCCCTCATTAATTTGAATATTCAAATTCCAATGGTCACTGAATAAATACAAATAAATTAAAACTTGTAATCATCTCATGATCCTTGTAATATTGATAAAATACACTCTGTCAACTCCTTTAAATCTTCCTAGCTTTAACTCTACATCATTCATTGTCGATCTTAGACATAGGCATCTACGATTACGACACTTCACACCCTCATGTGCTTTCTAAGCACATTGACTACTTGACTCTAATGAGATTTGATCACTTGGCATCCCCACATAAAATATTGACTATTTGACTTAATACACCTTTTTGGATCATAATATGCACAATCACGTGCTCGACATTGATCTTCGTCTGACAAGTTTCACACTCACCATTAGATATGTTACTCAAATGTTATGATTGTGACAAATATTACTAAAACGTGAAATATTAACTATTTTAATTTAAAATAAATCATTGGATCTTTATTTTATCATATTAAAAACTCACCATTATATCTATGATCTGATTAAATGTTGATCATAGATCTTTGATAATGCAAATTTGGCCAAGTATCGTAACTTGGTAAATTTTGTTTGACAAGCCAACTTTGCACCTTAATAACTTTTGTTACGCTCCATGTCCAAACCTAAAATTTAAAATATGATATCACCTTTCATAGGTTAATCCATAAATGTATCAAAATACTCTTTAAACCTTTACACATGTGAAATATGGTGTTATAAATCTGTTCATTCAGCTTTATCTATTAAGATGACTACTTGAGTTTAGACATTCATATGATTGTTCTGATGAATTCCTTTAACTTCCATAAGCACTATAAGAATTCATAAAACCCCATATGATCTCTAAAACATGTCCATACCATCAATATCATCTATCAATTTCCTATCCAAGTCAAACATTAAATAACCATGCAGGAACACTAAAGCACATTGAAGCACACTTTGTCATTATCAATCTAACACACATGGAAACTCATCAAAAACCTTTGTCACCTTGGATACATAATTGAAAAACCATAAAAAATCCCCCCATTTATCTTTGATGTCAATCACCAATATAAATCTTATGCTCAAACTCTATCTCTCTCTTCAAGCACTTTATCCCCTTTGACATAATGACAAAGTGGGTTTAACTCTTGATCTTGTGAACCTGAAAAGACTTGAAGGATAAATAATAGGAAAGTACCACCTATGAGAGATGATAGAGACTCCCATAACATTATGCATACCTCTTCTTACCTTGAACTTCTCAATCATGCTACATGACTACACTCTTCTTTGATCATACTCTACTCTATCAGGACAAAACACACATGAACACAAGAAACTACTTGAACTCACCTTAAAAATAATTAATAAGGAATCCTCCTAAGTTACCTAATCTTAGGCATCCTTTGAGCACCTTCAAACCATCTCCAACCATGATGAAATAACACACTTTCCTTTATACCTTCTCACTTTAGGCTACCTCCATGATTACCAACAGATGAACAATCCAATATTCAAATAGGAAATATGCACAGAAACAACAAAAAAACTCATTTAGGAACAACCATACCTTTGTCATTTGGATAAAATGACCAAAGACCACTCAATTCTTCACTAGCCTTTTTAGAGGCCTAATAGCCCTACCTGAACTTTGAAATACCCATATATTTCTATATATATACCTTCAAGACTTTAAATTTCATATCTGAAGTACACTCATGATCCCCCTCATTAATGCCAAAAATTGTCTTCCAACTCCGCTTTTTCACCATAGCTCCTTCACAAACCTACTAGCCAATTAGCCTTCCATTTACACAAATCCTCATCCATGGAAGACACCACATATTTTCAGATAACTTTGAAACACTTTTTGACAACCCATTCTGCCATTTCAATATATCAAGTTACCTCATACCTTAACTCCATTAACAAATAAAGTAATCAATATGGGCAAAAATACTAGATTTTTCAAATAAAACTCAGTCAACTCACTACCTTTCGGTCAACATCAGCACTTGAAACTTCTCTCAAACCTATAGGTTAATAAAACACACTTTTTGACCAATTTCTAAGGTCACACACCATGGATAACCCATAGACCCTTTAGCTAAGTTTTGACATGCTTGTCCTTAAGCCAAATTTGAGAAAATGCGAGAGCACTCAAAAAGCTTCAACTTGCACATAAAAGATCTTCAAAGCATAAAATCACCTGTATCACATATGAATGGAGTCAAAACACCTCTATATATAACAAAACCATATTGACAACTCATCTTTCTTGTTTTGACACTTTAAAACCTCCATACGCTACCTACAGACCTTTAGGACCAAAATCCCTAAACCATACCTTGAGCACACATACTTTCAATCTAGATCTTGAAATTAACAACTCAGAAAGTGATCACCTTCAAATCGCTAAACTTATTCATGTCCTTTCACAATAGGACAATACATCCTCTCATGATCTATTTTGTCTTACAATATTAGCCAAAGCTCAACTAACATCCACCATGCTTCTTCTTGTTATCAAGTGTCTCTTTGAAGCCTAGATAGAAACACCCTAACCCACAATGTCCTAGAACAATGTGAAACTAGGATTTTCCCATAACTCCTCATATTCCTTCTCCTCTTTGGTCATTTGATACTAATGGTTCTTATTTTTCTTAGACTTAAGAGAAGTAACATGTTCATCCACTACAATATTCTCCTTCTCTTTAAAGATTGGATTGACATCATATGGAGATAACAAATATTCATGACATACCTTTTCAACTTAAGAAAGAACCACATCAATGGGCATTGACAACTGATGTTATTTACATGAAACTTTATCAACAATAGTAGGATGTTCTCTTAGATCCATGCATACCTCATGACTAGCCTTAATTAGCACTTTGGTCTTTTCTTTGAGATTGATTTGAACTGAATTTTGATTCTCTTTTTCTATCTAGATAGATGACACATTCTCTTGGAATTCCTAAACCTTCTTCATAACTCATTCCTCTTTTGCTTTAGCTGGTATTTTACCTTAATCTTTTAGTTTAATTTAATTATATTTCCTTGTCTTCACTTCCTTATAATTCCATACCAAGGATTGACCTTTCTTGAGTACACTAGGTCGTTCATGCATCATCTTATGAATTGAGAGCTTACTTATACAATATCTTATAATATGACCAAATTAATGACAACTGAAACAAATAGCATCTTATCTCTTAGGTTCATTATGCTCAAGCTTGATTGTCTTAGGTCTTCATACCTAAGTTATTCTTTTCACATGCATTCTTGGGTTAAATCTAGAAATATGTCCCATGTCATGACAATTATAGCAAACTACATTATCCATACCTCTAGTTGATCAGCTACTCTTCCTTCTTCAATTTCTTGCCTTATGACCAAAAATCTTACATGTAAATCACTGACCATGAAATGAAATTTCATACCTTATAGTTTTTGGTTACCTAATAGGTCTTCTCATGTTGTACTTGGCTCTTGTATACTTTTTGTCTTGGGCTAAGCTCTCTTGATCTTTCTCATTCTCATCCTTCAATGAATCTAGCTTGGTCTTCAATTGAACCTCTCATCCTCTTTGACTCTCATACTTGAACTTGCAACCTCTAACTAAATTTTGAGAACTTGGATAGTCTATATATCCCTCTTAGCTTTTTTATCCACGTCATCCTTCAATCTACATTCTTTCTTTTCAATAATCTTTATAGAATCAATATTGGATTTCAACTCATCATGATCACCTTGATTTGAACCCAACTTGGAATTTTTCTCTTCTAATTGAGCCTTGAGATGTATGTATTCTTCCTCTTTTGAACTCAGATTTATCTTTGTAACCCTTAATTGATCCTCTAGAATGGTGATCTTATTTTTAACATCTTTTTATTTTGATCTTACTTTCAAGGATTCTAGATCCTTATTGAGCTTGATGTGTTCATCTTTAATAACCTTAAAGCTTGAGGACATGATCTTATTATGAGCTTCTTCTTGATCATACTCTCTCATCTTACCTTTGTACTTCTCAAAAAGTGCCTTGAGCTAATTTCACTTTTCTTCACTTGATTTTAGACATGCATAAGTAACCCCCACTTGACCCTTCAAATCTTGATTGTCTTTCTTTAATTACTTAGCCATATTGTACCTTGTATCACCTTCAAGTGGTTAAGCTTGCAAATAAGTTCATTCTCTCATACCAATTATTAAAGGTACAATCACTGGGGGTAAATTAGTGGCACTAGATAATCCAGTTCAATTCCCAACTCTAAAACATTTAACACATACAATCATGATGCATACAAATTAACCATTGTAATGAATAAGGAAGATATAGAAAGATTAATAATATAACACATGATATATGTGGGAAACCCTTTTGGGGGATAAAACCCACTAAACCCTAAAAGATGGACTATATTCCTATAAATACAAGGTTTAACATCTAGACTAGCACCAATTGATCAAGGAAAACCCATCCCTTAATTTAGTGAGATACCCATACCAAAATGAGGAACTAACCCCCTACACAACCAAGAACCAACCCAACTATCTTGATCTAATCTTCACCTCTGATCAGATGTCTACTAAAACTGATAATGGACTTCTCTTACTTGATCTCTTTCCCCTTTACACTCTCATAAACTTACACACATAAGAAATGCATCTAAAACACCCTTTTGGATCAATCTTCACTTATTTACACATACACAATCAAAAAACCTACAAAAACTCTATCACAACATTAGCAACATGACCTATAGATCATGCACACAATTATCAACATGATATTATCTTCAATCCATCCACTAAGCACACTCACTCAATCAACCTCTAGAGCTTACTTGTTCAATCTGCCTCTTCAAGGCTCATTAGGTCCAATTACCTATGTGTTCACATTCATCACCTTGATTAGACAAGCAGAATTGATCCTTTTTACTATTTTTTGGTCCTCAATGACCTATACCTTCTCCTTTAAAGTTTCTCTCCTTCGCTTGAATCCCCACACTTTCAACTCGTACAATTAGTCCAATTATGCCTTGTATTTATACCACTCTCTTAATTTAACCCATCTTAGTCAACCAAGATGCTTTACGTATTTGAACCACCTTTAACATAGGTCCATAAACATTTTACATGTGTGAACCACACTCTTTATAGGTCATTCATTACCTCATTATCCTCAAACCACCATTAGGTCTTGGTGAGACCTAAAATAATTAGGCCTTCATACTCATATGTCACATGTGAGACTAATTGAACCACCTTCATCCTTTACCAATGATTAAAACACATAAAACCTATTTCAAATATCCCCTTTATAACTCCCATATGGTTACATACCACCTAGAATACCAAATCACACTTGGAACCTATCAATTAGGTCTCCTTGCTCTTCAGGTCTTCAAACATAGAAAACACAGTCTCAATTTTTTTTAAGAAAAAAATCAAATATTTCACATATAAATATGATTATATCACATGGTTTAACCTTTAAATACCTCTAATACACCTTCATGTTCTTTAGATACTTCAACATAGGCTCGAAGGACTCAAATAAACTCTCTCAAAATGACCACTCAAACTAGTCATATACAATCAATCTATTTTGACTCTTGATAACTGATAAAGGTCATATCATGATATCCAATACTTTATCATAATCCTTTGAGACTTATAAAACATCTCCATACTCATTTACTTTTTTAATTCTGCTCAGAACACCTTCAACTTACCTCTGCAAGATGGTCACTTAATCTACCAATGAATTTAACAAACATAGTCAACTTCTAAGCCTTTATTCACACTAAAAATGGATTTTTAAATCCTATAAAATACACAAATATGATCCTCATGGAGTGTATAACACTCTCCAATAGTTATTCCATCTTGAAACATTAAGACACTATCAAAAACAACTTAATTATCCTTCTCGAATCACTTACAGAGCATGGTCAAACACTCAATCAACTTTGGATCTCAATATTTGTAGTTTTATGAACATTAAAACCCTTGAATTCCTTTATAACTTTACTTATAATAAATTAATAAATTCAACTTGGATCAAAATATATATCTCAAAAACTACATACTAGTTTTCCCACATTAATTTGAATATTCAAATTCCAATGGTCTCTTAATAAATATAAATCAGCTAACACTTGTCATCATCTCATGCTCCCTAGCATCTTGATCAAATTCACTCCATAAATATCCTCATGATCTTCCTATATTTAACTCTGCATCACTCACCATTGGTCTTATACATAAGCATCTACGATTACAACACTTGGCACCCTTGCGTGCCTTTTGAGCACATTGACTATTTGAGGCCAATGATATTTTACCACTTGGAAACCTTACATGTAATATTTACTATTTGAATTAATACACTCCATTGGATCATAATCTTCGTGATTACATGCTCACCATTGATATTTGTTTGACAAGTTTCATGCTCATCATTAGATCTTCTACTCAAACACTGTGATTGTGACACGTGTCACTAACGCATATAATATTGAATATTGGACTTTGAACCATGCCATTGGATCCTTATCTAATTAGATTAAATTCTCACCCTTATATCTATGGTTTGATTAAATGTTGATCATAGATCTTTAATGCAAATTTGGCTATAGGAACTTGGTAAATTTTGTCTAAAAAACCAACTTTACACCTTAATAAATTTTGTTAAGTTTCATGTCCCAACCTAAAATTTGAACCATATGATCACCTTTAATATTTAAATCCATCCGTGTATCAAACTAATCTTAAAACCTTAACATTTTTGAAATATGATGTCATAAATCTACTTACTCAGCTTTATCTATCAAGATGACTACTTGAGCTTAGATATTCATATGGTTATTTTGATGAATTCCTTTCACTTCCATAAGCACTCTAAGAACTCATAAAAACACATAGGGTCTATTAAACATGACCATATCATCAATATCATCTATAAATTACCTATCCAAATAAAACACTGAAGAACCATACAGGAACACTAAAGCACATTAAAACACACTTTGTCATTATCAATTTAACACACATGACACCTCATCAATAACCTTGGTCACCTTGGATACATCATTGACAAACCTAAAACAATATCCCCCTTTATATTTGATGTTAAAAACCAATATAAATCATATGGTTAGACTCTATCTTTCTCTTCAAGCACTTTCCCCTCTTTAACATAATGATAAAGTGGGTTCAACTCCTTATCTTGCAGACCTAAAAAGAATTCAAGCACCAATAATAGGAAAGTACCACCTCTAATATATAGTATATACTCCCAATAACATTTTTCATACCTATTATTACCTTGAAATTCTCAAGCATACTCCATGACTACACTCTTCTTTGGTCATACTCTGCTCTATCAAGATAAACCACACATGAACAAAAGAAACTGCTTGAACTCACCTTAAAAAACATTAAGAGGGACTCCCCCTAAGTCACTTTATCATATGCATCCTTTGAGAACCTTCAAACCATCTCCAACCATTATGAAACAACACACTTTCCTTCATACCTTCTCACTTCAGGCTACCTCCATGATTACTAGTAGATGAACAAGCTAATCTTCAAATAGGAAAGATGCACAAAAAATAACTAACAAACTCATTCAATAAAAACCATACCTTTATCATTTGGAGAAAATCAATAAAGACCAATATTCTCTTCAATAACAACCATACCTTTTTCATTTGGATAAAATGACCAAAGACCACTCTTCTCTTCACTAGCCTTGCCTAGAGGTTTAGTAACCCTACCTAAACCTTGAAAACCCCATATATTTTTGTATAAAAACCTTAAAGACTTAAAATTTAATATATCAAGTACACTCTTTTTCCCCCTCATTTATGCCAAAAATAATCTTTCAACTATGCTTCTACACCACAGCTCCTTCACAAACCTACTAGCTAATTAACCCTCCATCTACATAAATCTTCATCCATGGAAGACACCACACATTTCTAGATGACTATGAAAAACTTTTTGATAACCCATTTGGCCATTTCAATATATCAAGTAACCTCAAACCTCAACTCCATTAATAAACTAACTAACTAGCATGGGTAAAAATACTAGATTTTTCAAATAAAACTCAGTCAACTCACCACCTTCCTATCAACATAAACACTTGAAACTTCTCTCACAATTGTATTTTAATAAAACAAACTTATGTACCAATTTGTGAGTTTACACACCTTGGATAACCCATAGACCCTTCAACTAGGTTTTGACATGCTTACCCTTAAGCCAAAATTGAGGAAACCCGAGAGAACTCAAAATGCTTCAACTTGTGCATAAAATATCTTCAAAGCATAAAATCACCTGTAGCACATATGAATGGAGTCAACACACATTTATAAGCAATAAAATCATCTTGACAACTCATATTTATTGTTTGACACTTGAAAACCTTCATACTCTACTTGCAGACCTTTAGGACCAAAATCTCTAAACCTTACCTTGAGCGCACACACTTGCAGTCTAGATCTTGAAATGAACAACTCATAAAGTAATCACCTTCAGATCATTGAACTTCTTCATGTCCTTCCATAATATGCCAATACATCCTATCATGACCTTTCTTATCCTGTAATATTAGCCAAAGCTTAACTAGCATCCATTATGCTTCTTCTTCTTCGTGTCAAGTGTCTCTTTGAAGCCTAGATAGAGACACCCTAACCCACAATGTCCTAGAATAATGTGAAACCAATATTTTCCCACAGTTATTCATATTATTTTTCTTCCTTGTTCATATGATACTAATAGTTCTTCTTCTTTATTTTAGACTTAAGAGAAGTTACATGCTCATCCACTATAATATTCTCCTTTTCTTCAAAGATTGGATTGACATCATATGGAGACAACAAAGATTCATGAAATAGATTTTCAACTTAAGAAATAACCTCATCAATGGGCATTAAAATTTTATTTTATTTGCATGAAACTTTCTCAACAATAGCATGATGTTCTCCTGGATCCATACAGACCTCAGAACTAGCCTCAATTAGCACTTTGGTCTTTTCTTTGAGCTTGACTTGAATTGAATTTTGATTTTCCTTTTCTATCTATATAGATGACACATTCTCTTGGCATTCCTAAACCTTCTTCATATTTGATTCCTCTTTTGCTTTAGTATGCAATCCACCTTGATCTTTCAGTTCAACTGAATTAAATTTTTGGTCTTCACTTGCTTAGGATTCCATACAAGGATTGACCTTTCTTTAACACACTAGGATGTTCATGCATCATATTATGACTTAAGAGCTTTCTTATATAATATCTTGTAATATGACAAAATTGATGACATCTAAAACAAATAACATCTTGTCTCTTAGGTTCATTATGCTCAAGCTTGACTATCTTAGGTCTCCATACCTGGGTTAGTCTTTTCCCATGCATTATGGGGTAGAATCTATTAGCATGTATCATGTCATGACAATTATAGTAGACTACATTATCTATACCTCTTTCTGACCACCTACTCTTTCTTCTATAGTTTCTTGCCTTGTGACCAAAAAGGTTACATGTAAATTAGTGACCATGAAATGAATTTTCAGACCTTATAGTGTTTGGTTACCTGATAGGTCTTCTCATGTTGCACTTGGTTCTTGAATCCTTCTTGTCTTGAGATGACCTATCTTGATCTTTCTCAATCCTGTTTACCTTAACAACAAATTTCTCATGTTCATCCTTTAATTAATATCTTGGTCTTCAATTGAATGCTCTCATCCTCTTAGCTCTCATACTTGAACTTGTAGCCTCTAACTAAATTCTAAGAACTTGGATAGTCTCCTTATCCCTCTTAAATTTTTTATCCATGTCATCCTTCAATCTACATGTTTTCTCTTCAATAATATTTATAGAATCAAAATTGGATTTCAACTCATCATGTTCACCTTGCTTTGAACTCAACTTGGCATTTGTCTCTTTTAATTGGGTTTTGAGATGTCTACATTCTTCCTTTTTTGAACTTTGATTTATCTTTATAACCATTAATTGATCCTCAAGAATTTTGATCTTATTTTTATCATCTTTTGATCTTGAGATTGCTTTCAAGGATTTTAGATCCTTATTGAGCTTGATGCACTCATCCTTAATAGCCTTAAAGCTTGAGTCCATGATCTTATTCTGAGCTTCTTATTGATCATACTCTCTCATCTTACCTCTATACTTATCAAAAAGTTCCTTGAGCTAATTTCACTTTTATTCACTTGATTTTAGACATGCATAAGTAAGCTCCACTTGAGCCTTCAACTCTTGATTCTCTTTATTCAATTGCTTAGCCATATTATACATTGGATCAAATTCAAGTGGTTAAACTTAAAAATAAGATCCTACTCTTCTACCAATTGTTAGAGGTACAATCACTGAGAGTGGGGTGAATCAATGATGTTAGATAATCTGATTCAATTCCCAACTTCAAAACATTCAGCACATATAATCATGATGCATATAAATTAGCCATTGAAATAAATAAGGAAGATATAGCAATATCAATAACATAACACATGATATACATGAGAAACCCTCTTTAGTTATAAAAACCATTGAACCTTGCAAGATGGACTATAGTCCTATAAATACAAGATTCAACATTTAGACCAACACCAACTGATTAAGGAAACCCAATTCTTTAATTTGGTGAGACACCCATCCCACAAGGACGAACCAACCCCCTAGGCAACTAAGTACCAGCTCATCTACCTTGATCTACTCTTCACCTCTGATCTGATGTCTTCTACACCTGATGATGGGCTTCTCTTACTTTCTCTCTTTTCCCTTTACACTCTTACAAACTTGCACACATAAGCAATTCATCCAAAACACCCTTTTGGATCACTCTTCACTTTTTAACACATACACAATCAGAAAACCTAAAAAATTCTATCAAAAAATCATCAACATGACCTTTAGTTCATGAACATAATTTTAACCTACTCTACTCTTCAATCCATCTACTAAGCACACTCACTCAATTAACCTCTAGGGCTTTCTCGTTCAATCTCCCTCTTCTAGGCTCATTAAGTCCAATGATATATGTTTTCACCTTCATCACCTTGATCATAGAAGTATGATTGATAATTTTTACTCTTTTTTGTCCTTAATGACCTGTACCTTCTCTTTCAAAACTTCTTTCCTTCACTTGAATCCATGGACTTTCAATTCGCATAATTAGTCCAATTATGCCTTGTATTTATACCACTATCTTATTTTAACACATATTGGTTGGCCAAGATGTTTTACATATTTGAACCACATTTAACATAGGTCCATAAACACATTACATGTGATAACCAAACTCTTCATAGGTTGGTCATTACCTCATTAGCCTCAAACTACCATTAGGTCTTGGTAAGACCTAAAATAATTAGGCCTTCATACTCACATGTTACATGTGAGACTACTTGAACCACTTCATCCTTTACCAATTATTTTAACACATCAAAAAAAAGTTCAATATCCCCTTTCTAACTCCCATATGGTTCCATGCCACCTGGAACACCAACTCACACCTAAAACCTACCAATTAGGTCTCCTTACTCTTCAAGTCTTCAAACACAAAAAATACAGTCTCAATATTCTAAAGCAAAAACTCAAATATTTTACATATAAATATTATTAAATAACATGGGTGAACCCTTTAGGACCTATCATACACCTTCATGTGCTTTAGATACTTCAACATAGGCTCTAAGCACTCAAATCAACTCTCTCAAAATGACCACTCAGATTGGTCATATACAGTTAAGATATTTTGACTCTCCATAATTGATCAGGGGCATATCATGACATCCAATAATTTTTCATAAGCCTTTGATACTTATACAACATATCCATACCCATTTTTTTCTCTTATTCTACTCAAAACACCTTCAACTTACCTCTGTAATATGGTCACTCAAATTGCCATTATATTCAACAAACATAGTCAACTTCTAAGCCTTTGTTCACACTAAAGATAGATTGGGAAAACCTAAAAAATACACATATATTATCCTCATGCATTTTATAACACTCTCCAATGGTTATTCCATCTTGAAACATCAAGAAACTATCAAGAAGAACTCAATTATCCTTCTCAAATCACTTACAGAGTATGGTCAAACACTCAATCAACTTTAGAGCTCAATTTATACAACTATAAAAAATTTCAAACCTTATAAATAGATTATTTGGATACATCATGAATT